>OX457046.1:10115027-10125011 GCA_949752735.1 Lumbricus terrestris
CTGAACATTATGGAAGCGAAAAACTTAGAGAGCGACCAATCAGAAGGCTAGATCCCATAGGCATGACATCTTTCGCCCTCCACAGCATTCAACCTCACCCTCCAACCCTCCATTCCACCCCTCCCCACACACAAATATTCATTTTACACACAAGAGCTGAACATTATGGAAGCGAGAAACTTAGAGAGCGGCCAATCAGAAGGATAGATCCCATAGACATGGCATCTTTCACCCTCCACATCATTCAACCTCACCCTCCAACCCTCCATTCCACCCATCCCCACCAACAAATAAGCATTTTACACACAAGAGCTGAACATTATGGAAGCGAGAAACTTAGAGAGCGGCCAATCAGAAGGATAGATCCCATAGGCATGGCATCTTTCACCCTCCACATCATTCAACCTCACCCTCCAACCATCCATTCCACCTCTCCCCACCCACAAATATTCATTTTACACACAAGAGCTGAACATTATGGAAGCGAGAAACTTAGAGAGCGGCCAATCAGAAGGATAGATCCCATAGGCATGGCATCTCTCATCCTCCACAGCATTCAACCTCACCCTCCAACCCTCCATTCCACCCCTCCCCACCAACAAATAAGAATTTTACACACAAGAGCTGAACATTATGGAAGCGAGAAACTTAGAAAGCGACCAATCAGAAGGATAGATCCCATAGGCATGGCATCTCTCATCCTCCACAGCATTCAACCTCACCCTCCAACCCTCCATTCCACCCCTCCTCACTCACAAATATTCATTTTACACACTAGAGCTGAACATTACGGAAGCGAGAAACTTAGAGAGGGAGCAAACAGGAAGCTATAAACTCTATACATGGCATCTCTCATCCTCCACAGCATTCAACCTCACCCTCCAACCCTCCATTCCACCCATCCCCACCCACAAATATTCATTTTACACACAAGAGCCGGCCAATCAGAAAGCGAGAAACCTAGTGAGCAACCAATCAGAAGGCGAGAAATCGTATCCACATTCCACCACAACCTCCAAACCTCCATGCCTTCCCGCCAAATACACAAATTTGACTTACACGTATAAAATTTAAGCATCTAGCAACAGCTAAAACGTACACATGAGCCCTTCAGAAGAAGATAAGTCCTACATATTTACCAAAAATATCGCCAATATTCAATATTTTATTCGAAAATATGGATATGACAGCAATATATACAATTAAATTATACTAAATTATGACAAATATTCAGCATTTCTTACAATACTAAGCAAACTATAGCAGACAAGCGCCATTTTTCTTCTATATTCCTTCTATATTTCTTACATTTCAAGCAAGTACAAACCCAAAAACCGAAGGAACGCTCAGCCTTCCTTTCGGAATATGGTAACATTTCTTACTTCCAGGCATCCACTAACTCAAAAACTTAAGAACCTTGCACCTTCCACTCCCAAGATGCTGCCATTTCTAACTTTCTTGCACACACAAACTCAAAAACCGACGAATACTTCATCCTTCCACTCCCAATATGGTGACATTTCCCAATTCCTTGTACACGAAAACTCAAAAACTTAAGAATCTTGTAACATTTCACGACCAATGTGACGAAATTTCTAACTTTCTTGCATATACGAACTCAAAAAACCGACGAATACTTCAACCTTCCACTCCCAAGATGGTGACATTTCTCAATTCCTTGCACACGAAAACTCAGAAACTTAAGAACCTTGCAACATTTCACGCCCAAGATGGCGATATTTCTAACTTTCTTGCGAACACAAACTCAAAAACCGACAAATACTTCAACCTTCCACGGCCAAGATGGTGATATTTCTAACTTTCTTGCGAACACAAACTCAAAAAACCGTCAAACACTTCAACCTTTCACTCCGAAGATGGCGACATTTCTTACTTCCTTGCAAACAGAAACCCCAAAATCGATGAATCGGCTAGCAGCGCTATCAGCCGGATGCAACATGGCAACCTTTCTACATCATACACACACACATACACACACACACACACACACACACAAGCACACACATACACAGTATTTCTTGTAAGTCTAAGTCCAAATATTCCATATATGCATCTTTCAGTTCACAAAGAAATTTTTGCCGCGCAAATTCGCGCGGCGGTCGCACCCTTCGCGCGGCGGCGGCGGCGGCGGCGGCGGTGCGCCCCGTCCCTCTCGTGCGACTTCGGCTCCAGCGGCGAGGTGACGGCTGCGACATGCACTCCCAATCGATCGTGCTTTGACTCGTATGAAGCTAAAGGCTCATGCGTATTGTGGGTTATGGAAATTATTGAAAGATTTGTGCAGGAGCGTATTCGACTTTAGCTTGCACGGGTCAAAGCTTGATCTAATTGGGAGCGCATGCCGCGTCGTCACCTCGCAGCAGGAGCCGAAGTCGCACGAGAGGGACGGGGCGCACCGCCGCCGCCGCCGCCGCCGCCGCGCGAAGGGTGCGACCGCCGCGCGAATTTGCGCGGCAAAAATTTCGGAACTTAGCGTTTTCGACTTGTCGAACGCAGATTTTGACCAAGTGGCGCGTGCGCGCTACACCTAATTCAGCTTGTAGTATACTGCTCGCAACCCTAACTTGTATTCTTCGCTCGTTATAATCGTACTTTGTCAAATTGATGACTCATCACATGTGCGTCACATCATTTGTTTCCGCAAATCGTAATCCTGCACACTCTCCCCCACCCCATATTTCTCCAACTTACCACACTCAACCCTAAAAAGCCATGTAATACACTTCCTGCAAACCTAACTTTATCAAAATTGGTGTCATATTGCAAACAATGAACACCTTTGTTTCCACAAACTGAAAAATGTGCCCCTCTCCCCACCCCACGCTTTGCATCTTACAACGTTCCCCATGCAATATCTGCATTTCATACTTAGTAAATTTGCCTGTTTGAATTCGTATATTGATAATATCATGCGTCTGACTTTGAAATAGTTCGAAAAAATCAAGTCCTATTCGCTCGCGCAACTATCATACTTATCATTTTGCCTGTGCCAATGTTCAATTCCTGCTGCTTTGCAGCTATGAATTTCGTGCAATTGTCTTATACATATTACAATCTTCGCTGTTTCGACTGTCTTTACTAACTTAATTTAGAAAAATTGCTCAAAGTATATAACTATAACTTAGAAATTTTAAGAGTTCATGTGTGTGGGGCAAAAGATTGCGTGTGTATTACCTTGTAGTGGGAAAGTTGTCTGTGTGTGTGTGTGTGAGTGATTGTAAAAGGCTGTCTGTGTATTATCTTGTAGTGGAAAAATTGACTGTGTGTGTGATAAATGGCCTTATGCATATGAGAAATATCGTGTGTATTCGATATTTGGATGTGCCCGAGTAGGAAAAGTTGTGCAGGCGCCACCTTGGGAGCAGAAGTTTGTTCATTTTTGATAAATGTTGCTATTGCGCCACCTAGGGATATGAAGAATGTGTGTGTTTCATGAATTTTGGTTTCATGTGTATGTGTGAAAGATTGAAGATGCGGCATCTTGTGAACTGAAAGATGCATATATGGAATATTTGGACTTAGACTTACAAGAAATACTGTGTATGTGTGTGCTTGTGTGTGTGTGTGTGTGTGTGTGTATGTGTGTGTGTATGATGTAGAAAGGTTGCCATGTTGCATCCGGCTGATAGCGCTGCTAGCCGATTCATCGATTTTGGGGTTTCTGTTTGCAAGGAAGTAAGAAATGTCGCCATCTTCGGAGTGAAAGGTTGAAGTGTTTGACGGTTTTTTGAGTTTGTGTTCGCAAGAAAGTTAGAAATATCACCATCTTGGCCGTGGAAGGTTGAAGTATTTGTCGGTTTTTGAGTTTGTGTTCGCAAGAAAGTTAGAAATATCGCCATCTTGGGCGTGAAATGTTGCAAGGTTCTTAAGTTTCTGAGTTTTCGTGTGCAAGGAATTGAGAAATGTCACCATCTTGGGAGTGGAAGGTTGAAGTATTCGTCGGTTTTTTGAGTTCGTATATGCAAGAAAGTTAGAAATTTCGTCACATTGGTCGTGAAATGTTACAAGATTCTTAAGTTTTTGAGTTTTCGTGTACAAGGAATTGGGAAATGTCACCATATTGGGAGTGGAAGGATGAAGTATTCGTCGGTTTTTGAGTTTGTGTGTGCAAGAAAGTTAGAAATGGCAGCATCTTGGGAGTGGAAGGTGCAAGGTTCTTAAGTTTTTGAGTTAGTGGATGCCTGGAAGTAAGAAATGTTACCATATTCCGAAAGGAAGGCTGAGCGTTCCTTCGGTTTTTGGGTTTGTACTTGCTTGAAATGTAAGAAATATAGAAGGAATATAGAAGAAAAATGGCGCTTGTCTGCTATAGTTTGCTTAGTATTGTAAGAAATGCTGAATATTTGTCATAATTTAGTATAATTTAATTGTATATATTGCTGTCATATCCATATTTTCGAATAAAATATTGAATATTGGCGATATTTTTGGTAAATATGTAGGACTTATCTTCTTCTGAAGGGCTCATGTGTACGTTTTAGCTGTTGCTAGATGCTTAAATTTTATACGTGTAAGTCAAATTTGTGTATTTGGCGGGAAGGCATGGAGGTTTGGAGGTTGTGGTGGAATGTGGATAGGATTTCTCGCCTTCTGATTGGTCGCTCACTAGGTTTCTCGCTTTCTGATTGGCCGGCTCTTGTGTGTAAAATGAATATTTGTGGGTGGGGATGGGTGGAATGGAGGGTTGGAGGGTGAGGTTGAATGCTGTGGAGGATGAGAGATGCCATGTATAGAGTTTATAGCTTCCTGTTTGCTCCCTCTCTAAGTTTCTCGCTTCCGTAATGTTCAGCTCTAGTGTGTAAAATGAATATTTGTGAGTGAGGAGGGGTGGAATGGAGGGTTGGAGGGTGAGGTTGAATGCTGTGGAGGATGAGAGATGCCATGCCTATGGGATCTATCCTTCTGATTGGTCGCTTTCTAAGTTTCTCGCTTCCATAATGTTCAGCTCTTGTGTGTAAAATTCTTATTTGTTGGTGGGGAGGGGTGGAATGGAGAGTTGGAGGGTGAGGTTGAATGCTGTGGAGGATGAGAGATGCCATGCCTATGGGATCTATCCTTCTGATTGGCCGCTCTCTAAGTTTCTCGCTTCCATAATGTTCAGCTCTTGTGTGTAAAATGAATATTTGTGGGTGGGGAGAGGTGGAATGGATGGTTGGAGGGTGAGGTTGAATGATGTGGAGGGTGAAAGATGCCATGCCTATGGGATCTATCCTTCTGATTGGCCGCTCTCTAAGTTTCTCGCTTCCATAATGTTCAGCTCTTGTGTGTAAAATGCTTATTTGTTGGTGGGGATGGGTGGAATGGAGGGTTGGAGGGTGAGGTTGAATGATGTGGAGGGTGAAAGATGCCATGTCTATGGGATCTATCCTTCTGATTGGCCGCTCTCTAAGTTTCTCGCTTCCATAATGTTCAGCTCTTGTGTGTAAAATGAATATTTGTGTGTGGGGAGGGGTGGAATGGAGGGTTGGAGGGTGAGGTTGAATGCTGTGGAGGGCGAAAGATGTCATGCCTATGGGATCTAGCCTTCTGATTGGTCGCTCTCTAAGTTTTTCGCTTCCATAATGTTCAGCTTTTGTGTGTAAAATGAATATTTGTTGGTGGGGAGGGGTGGAATGGAGGGTTGGATGGTGAGGTTGAATGCTGCGGAGGGCGAAAGATGTCATGCCTATGGGATCTATCCTTCTGATTGGTCGCTCTCTAGGGTTCGCAGTTCTCTGCTTGGGCTGGTCTTGTGTGTAAAATGGCTAATTGTGGGTGGGGGAGGAGGTGGAATGGAGGGTGAGGTGGAAGGTTGTGGAGGGTGAGAGTATATGCTGAGTCGTTTAGGGTTGGTGTGGGTCTTGCGCAGCTAAGTAGGGTTCAGTTTACATGTGAGGAATTGAAATTTGAATGAATGGTGGGGAGGGTGTCGAGGAGTGGAAGCCAGTGCAGCTCCCATAATGCGCTGCTGGGCGCGTCCGTTGAGTCATTTCTGGTCGGAGTGGGGCTTGCGCCGCTATAGTAGATGTTCTCTAGAAGCGCTAGTAGCTAGTATGGTAATTAGGTATAGCCTAGAAGCGATTGTAGCCAGGTAGGTCGTTCCTGGAAGTGTTTTAGTGAGCTGTATGCTAATTAGGTATAGCCTAGAAGCTCTGGTAGCCAGGTAGGGCGTTCCTGGAAAAGTTCTAGTGGCCTGTATGTTAATTAGGGCTAGCCTAGAAGCGCTATTAGCCTAAGTAGGGCGTTCCTGGAAGTGCGCTGGTAGCCTGTATGCTAATTAGGTGTAGCCTAGAAGCGCTATTAGCCTAGGTAGGGGTAGCCTAGAAGCCTAGGTAGGCGTGGGCTAGAAGCCTAGAAGCCTATAGCCTAGGTAGGCGTGGCCTAGAAGCCTAGAAGCATAGAAGCGCCTTTCCTAGAAGTCGCCGTTCCTAGAAGTGATCGTCATAAAGGACCTTCTCCCTACTCACGTTTTATTCTATCAATTAAAATATAATTAATTTGCCTGCAATTCAGCTTGAAGCAACCGTTTTAGGCATTTCCCAGTTTATTTGCATCCTCTTTTGTCAATCATGATTAGGGATATGATATAATTATCGTCCGCAGATTCAAGTTGGTCTAAGCTTATTCTCTGTGATAAAGGTGCTTCTTCGAATATATGTCATTTTATCACATTCTAAGAAAATAAAGACAGCCGTAGTTGAACAAATGTATGAATTCATTTAGGCCTATTGCACACAAAGGTATAACAGTAGTGTACAATCGTGAGCAACAGTTACTGAAAACAGTGCAACAGAAGTCAATAAAGCTAACAACTTTTACTACCTGACTCCTCTTCCTTTTATACTAATACTTCCTATTTTCATTTAATGGGCCCACTTAACCAGGACTTAGGCCTAACTGATAATTGTAAAGCGATAATCATAATAGCAAAAAGTTACCATAATAATGAAAATAGCAACAATAGCCTAATGGTAATAATGATAGTAATAACAATGAAAATAATTTAGGAGCGATCAAGCTTTCGGGGACGAGTAGTAGTGGGAGAACAGGCACCCTTGATCCAGATACACCTCTGATCCTTTGCCGTTTCCTCTTCAAATTCTTACTTACTTGACTGTAGCAGTGTAGCAGGGCACCAGACTATGTGAAATAGGGTAGCACGAAACTTTTTTATCACAAAGACAAAAAAATTACACATGTATGACCGGTAGGCCTAAATCGTATTCGGCAACATAGGCGTCCGCATTATAATGGCAAGAGGAAGCACTTGCCATGGACAATTGAAAACTATTTAAACTACTAGCCCACGTTACTTTTTGGTGTCTAACAAATTTCCTCGCACTTGACCCTTTGAACCCAACTGGCAGATAAACCGGCCAAACGTTATCTTATAAGCAGTGTTATTTCTATTAACTGAAACTGTAACTGAAATAGCAGAATAACTGAAAAATCTTTGCCAGTTAACTGTAACTGTAACTGAAACTGAAAAATGTTGAATAACTGAAACTGTAATAGAAACTGAAAAACAATAACTGTATAACTGAAGAATCAAAAGGAGTTAACTTGAAAATAAAACAAGTGGTTTTTGTGCGACTTGCAGAGCTAGCCAGAATATTGAAGCCATTTAAGGAGCAGACAGATGCAATGCAAACAGACACTCTTGCACTCTCCAACAAGAAATGCCTTTAAAGAACATGAGACCAATGAAGAGAAACTAGTCATTAGTTGAGCCCTTACTGCCCCTTAGTGTATAGTATAGTAAAGTATAGTATAGTATAGTATAGTATAGTATAGTATAGTATAGTATAGTATAGTATAGTATAGTATAGTATAGTATAGTATAGTATAGTATAGTATAGTATAGTATAGTATAGTATAGTATAGTATAGTATAGTATAGTATAGTAGTATGTTTGACTACTGCCTTTCTATAACATTTGTAATTCTGCTATTACATGACAAGTTGATTAATCACATTGAGGGGTGTTTCAATCGTTATCTTTTGGTTTGTGAACATATGTGAATTCCATTGTTCTTATTGTAAGTTATAATATGTTGACAGTGACACTGTTGGCATGTCATGAAAGGCACCTACATATAAAATACTTCTTTAAAATGTTTTGCAGGCCGAAAGTGCACAGACGCAAGTTGAGAGTGCTTTCTGGAAACTTTGCGCAATATGTGTGACTGTGATCAGTGTCTTAGTAGGTGTGACGTTTCAATATACACGTAATAACTGTAACTGAAACTGTAACTGAAAAATAAGAAATAACTGTAACTGAAACTGAAAAATCTCATCGCAGTTAACTGTAACTGAAACTGTAACTGAAAAATAAAAAAATAGATAACTGTAACTTAAACTGTAACTGAAAAACCATAACTGAAATAACACTGCTTATAAGACCTGGCAGACCGGACCTCACGCTACTTTAATATAACCCTGCACGTGCGTTAAACGGCCTCCATGTGCGGCATGCGCACACCTCTAATGCCCTAAATAGACGTGTATGATAACATAATTATTGCTATTCTGAATAAACTAATTGCTGCTAAGGATTTTGTTGACATAAATTAATGTTCTAAAACGTTGAGTTCGATTTTCTCACTTGTCATGATTTTACAAATTAGGCTACAGATTCAAACGAATATCACTTCGGTTAGTAAGCAAATATTTTCATTCTCTAAAAGTATTCTGTAGCAGGTCAACAGTAGAATATGACTCAATACAAAAAAGTTTTGAGAAACCCGACGACATGTGACGAATTTTTATCCCCAGTGTCACAATTGTTCTCTTTGTTCAAAGAAAAAAATTGCAGGATGCATTTCAAACAGTTCCAGAAAATCTTTACCGGAATATTCACAGGAGTGATCAGAACCATGTTTCATAAAATCATTTTCAATGTCAAGCATCTTATCGCACATGCCCCAGCCAAAGCTTTTTTAAAAAGACAAACCTTTAGTTTGCATCTGAATTGCAGCACTATAGTGGCCTAAATCTTATCGGTGACGGCATTAATAAGTTGGCACAGCGATCAAAACCAGGGCAATCAAGCTTTATAAACTACATGATGAAACAGACTAATTGCACAGAGGGGGATATTGTCCGGGGGGATAATGTTCTACGCAAAATCGGGGAAAATTTGTCCGGGGACTTTTGCCCGGGGGTGATAATGTCCGGGGGGATAATGTCCGGGGGGATAATGTCCTACAATCGTATGGTTTCCCCCAGTGTGGATTCTTGTATGACTTGCAAGAGTAGATTTCTCTGCAATCGCTATAACATTACAAATATTGCCTATGTACGGTTTTCCCATTGTGGGTTCTTGTGCGATATCTTAGAGAAGACATTGCTGCAAATGCTTTCTCACACAGATTGCAGTTGAATGGTTTCTCTCGAGCCACAGGATCCGGAAAAGGAAAGTGATTCAATAAATAATTATTGTTAATCTGTATCCTGGATTCACAACAACGACCAGTACTGTAACAGGCGTTATTGATAAACCACATGAACTTTTGCCGAGAAACATGCATCCGGGTATTAATGAGGAAAATCGCTTTTTTAAAATTATTCGTGGAGAATGTATTTCGATTGCCAAAGACAATTCACCGGAGGATGCAAACCGTTTCCGAGAAGTTTTTTGGGGATTTGGTCTAGTGATGATATGCCAGAAATTGAGATGAAATTTCAAGAGCATTGTTTGAACCATCTCTTTTCTCCAATACGCGACTTCTTTATAGACGTGCGCTGAATTGTAATCACTTGTGGATGTAGTTAAGACTGACGAAAGATCGATTCACTTAATAGTTTATTTTACGCAAAAATTTAAAAATATTTGGTGTGTTTCTTTCTCTACCCAAGTGGCAACTTTTGCTCACTATTAGAATTCATTTGCTCAAAAAATAGTTTTTCACTCCACCCTAACGTGCATGTCCTAACACTTAGCCTAAGTATAGGGGGGGAATGCACGGACGGTCCTCCACCACA
>OX457046.1:10125211-10135211 GCA_949752735.1 Lumbricus terrestris
CGGTCCTCCACCACAAACATTGAGGGGACCGTCCCTTCTCCCCCCCCTAAGTCACCACCCATGCATGCACAACTCAGTTGGCTGAATTGTCTGAAAACAGACTGGCTGCAGCCATTAATATGCCTAATGATCCTGTCGCGAACCCCTTTTCTCTACCGGAAGTCACTGGTACTTCCGGCCTCGAGGGTGAATCGCCTCGCTGTAGAGCCCTCGGGTCCATCCCAAGAGTTAGGCCATATTCAACCACCGGGTCCAAAGTCCGTTCAGCCTCATGGGACCGGTTTCCCCTATTATCGTCTCCACGATAATTAACGCGAGGCTGAGTGGCTAACTGATTCAACTCCTCAAGGACATAAATGGCACCTCACAGGCAGCAGTCAGAACATGTGGCCAGTTAGGAACATGGTTCAGAACCAATAGAGGTATGAGGCAGGGGGATCCAATATCTCCCACCGTGTTTATTACAGATTTAGACAGGGCAATGGATAAGATCAAGAGTGAAGAAAAAGGAATATCAGTGCATGGAATACGTATAAACAATCTGCGCTTCGCAGACGATGTTGATATCCTGGAGGAAGATGCAGCAGAGTTGGAGCATACAACACAGATGCTAAACGATGAAGCAAAGAAGTTTGGATTATTCATAAACTTTGACAAAACTAAAACGATGATATTTGGCGACAAAGATATCACCCAGCGGATTGTTGTGGAAGGTGTACAGCTGGAAAATGTAGAAAGGTTTACTTACCTTGGGAGCAACATGTCTTATTATCTAGATTGCGGAAGTGAAATAAAGATAAGAATAGCCAAGGGAACAGCGGTGTTGAAAGCAATGGACAAGATTTGGAAGAGCAGTGCAATCAGCATGAAAACCAAAATGGGAGTTTTAAAGACATGTGTGTTCAGCAGTATGATGTATGGGTGCGAGACATGGGTACTAACAAAAGATTCGCAAAGGAGAGTGTTAACATTTGAAAGAAAATGTTATAGGAAAATTCTGAGAATAGGATGGACTAAAAAGTTAACCAATGAAGAGGTACATGTATATAAAAGAGTAGACATGACCGAGAACCTCATGCAGAAAGTTATAAAGCGGAAACTTGGATTGTTCGGGCACATTTGTCGAATGAAAGATGACAGAAAGATAAAGACCCTGATATTTGGGATAATGGAAGGCAAGAACAGAAGAGGCGAGCCGCATAAAGAATGGACACATGACATTGAAGAGTGGTGTACAACAAATTTGCAGAATTTATATCATGCAGCTCAGAACAGAATGGAATGGAGAGACATTATGAGGAGGGCATCGGACTCCTACGGGCACTGTGCCCATGGTTATTGAATTGAAATTGAATTGAGTGGCTAACCGTTGACTCCGTCTGAGTCCGCTTGTGTCCGCATACCAGGGTACCAGGCTATGACTCGAGTGCAAATGCACGACGGCTGAGTTAGCCATAACTACAGATCTACTGTAGTCAGGGTCCGTGTTGGACTCTACAGCGAGTTTTAGGGTAGGGGAAGCTTTCAGCCTATCAAGGCGACTCATGACCTCCCCTACTTGAAACTTCATTTCGCCTATCTGAAAATTTACTTCCCCTACTTGTGATCTGCATTGTTTCTGTTGCTAGCTGTTTTTTTTACCTGGGTGGGTCGCAAGCCCACCGCAGAACCCTCCTCCTTTATCCTGGCTTGGGACAGGCACATGCAGGCTTCCTCAGCGGAGGTAGACTGTGGTGGAGTTGGACAGGAAGTGGACACGATCACAATCGATAACAAGCCAATTGAGGTGGTGGATGACTTCTGCTACCTTGGCAGTACATTGGCAGCGGATAGCAGCTGTGACAAGGACATAAGAATACGTATTGGGAAGGCAAATGCGGCTTTTGGGAAACTGGAGAAGATATGGAAAGGCGGAGGATGCAGCGTGAAGATCAAGATCCGGTTATATGAGGCCGTGGTGTTGAGCACCCTGCTGTATGGAGCAGAGACGTGGCCAATGACGGTAGCAAACAAGAAAAAACTGGAGGCAGCACATCACAGATGGCAAAGAAAAATTCTACACGTCTCCTGGAAAGATAAGATCACAAATAAGGCTATAAGAGAAAGAACAGGACAAGAGAAACTAGAGAACATCATTAGAAAGAAACGACTGAACTGGATGGGACACGTGGCCCGAATGAACAGTGATAGAAAAGCCAGCCAAGTGACCAAGTGGACTCCGGAGGGGAAGCGTGGGAGAGGAAGACCAAGAAAAAACTGGATGGGAACGGTTCGAGAAGATCTGAAGTGCTTAGAGATGACGGTGGAGGATGCTGTTCGGATGGCGATGGACCGAGAGGAGTGGAGAGACTGCGTTGCCCGATGTGCAGTTCTGCACGGGATGGACTAAGTAACTAAGTAACTAAGTAACTTGTGATCTTATTTTCCCTACTTGGGACCAAATGTCCCATTGAAGGGCGCCTACTTGTGATTTCACTTCTTCTTGATGGGTGCCTACTTGTGATTCCATCTTTGAGAATTTATTATCCATCCGGTCCATCATCAACTCTAGAACCGAACTGACCCGTGACCTATCAAATGCACGTGACCTTCTATCGTCATATTCACTCGAGCGCTCCATAAGTGCCGGAGAGATATGACGACTACCGCTCACGATGAAGAATGACAACTCCGCTTTACTTCTTAATTAATAAAGTTTATTCTTAAGTAAGATAAAAATGAGCACTAAGGATATACTAATTAAAACAATCGACAATCTGTCACAACTTGGAAATTTATCGCAAAGTCCCAAATCTACTTAATGGCGATTAATCCCCATTTTCCTCATTTACTCTAACTTCCACGTTGGGCAAACAAGGGTTTTATCCTCCGAAACGACGCAGTTGTGTGTAATCCACGCAATTATTTGACGACGGTGCAATTTGTAGGCTACTCCAGAATTGCACAGAGACGTATTTCTGACAATCCAACGAGAAATATATTCCAAATTGATATAGGCTACTCCACGATTCACGTAATTGCCGATGTCGAATTACTTCACTTTAAACTAATATTCCACGTTTCAGACCAAAATTCTACATAAATCTCACGCACATCGGAGCTCTTGTGTAATACGACTAATTACGTCCACGGCTAAGACAAAACTGACGTCCAAACGGCGTGCTGACGCGATATTCGCGCAAAAACCGCGTTTCAGACAAAGCCCAGCTTAAAGGTGTAGCAGCGTCTGTCTGGATTTCCAGACAGTAATGCTAAAATTATAGGCAAACTTTATCATAGAGCCTCGTTTTCGTCGAATCGGCCAGACATCTATGTTAAAGTAGAAGCTGCTTTATCATAGAGCCTCGCTTCGGACCAGACAGCGCGGCAAATTAGCGCTTACGTCAGCCTGTCCGGGCAGGTCGTATCTCAGCCCGTGTGCCTACGTCTCGATGTCCTGCTGGGTATCGCTGCGTATTATTAAATATCACTGCGTGCATTTAGTAAACAGGTCTTTAGGTGCGTTTCACGGCGAAAGCGAATATTGTTGAATTTAACGTTGCAGGCCTTCCTCGTGTATTTTAACCATTATAATCGCCATTAATATTAATACAATTACAGCAATTAAATCGTAAAATGTAACATTCGTTACACTGCCCTCCAACCTCTCTTCTTTAAAAAGTTCTTCAACTGGGAGAAGATCTTTTAAAATGCATTCTCTCTACGTATTCCAAGTTTACATGATAAAACATAGGGATAATGCACAAGCAATGTCAGAGCAATATCAAAGCAATCCAATGTCAAATCAATGCAGCAACATCTAAGCAATTCTGGTCATAGGAACAATGTCTCATCACACAGTACGCCTCACTAAATACCACCGGTCTACTCTCAGATACATGACTCACCAGTCATCACGCAATATACGAAACGCTACTAGATTCTGCGGGCCGAGCATCAGGCTTCATTACAAGCATGCTATACAGTCATAACCCTTCTAGTCTACATACAATATCTCAAGACCAATGTAGTATACATCAGCAAACTTCAATACAATCATGTATCTGCCCATCCAACCAATGGAAGCTTACTGTCTATCACACTGCCACTACCTCAATGCATAAATCCACTAATGCCTATCAGTACTTCAGCAACGCATAGCACCAATCAATGCAATAATCCATCCACGCATATCAGTACATCTATAACACAAAGCATCAATCAGCATCGTTGAAACCCATAGCGAAACGGCAATCAACTAATGTATCTCAAACACAGTAAAATGCCGTTATCTCTCAACAGTAACCATAGGCGGAGACCTGGGCGGAGAGCTGGGGGTCGGACGGAAAGACGCGAGATTTTTTGATGGACGAATGGCTGAGTGTCGCAGAAAAATTTCCATCTTTTGCCGGGCCTAATTTCTGACAACCGTCAAAATCCCGAAAAAAATTCTATTTTCGCCGCAAAAAAAAAAGTTGACGACCTTTTTTTTAGTCGTCCGGCGACGAAATCTCTTCGAAATCTCCCCAAAAAATTCTATTTTCGCCGCAAAAAAGTTGATCTTTTTTAGTCTTGACGCTCAACTATTGGGGGGGGGGGAAATGCATGGGCCGTCCCCCAAACACATTCATTGGGGGGACCGTCCCCCCTGTGCCACAGCGAAATCTCTTCCCTTTAAGTTCGTATTCATCAAAATCGAAATCAACACTAGATCACTTATCTAGAAGCCACTACTCTACCGCAATAAAGCGGCTGGTATCTATTCTATAATGTCTCAACAATAAAAGCCTAGCAGCTTGCATTTCCCGCAAAGATGCTGTGGATGAACCTTGCTCTTTTCTTTCTGATCCAGATCCATAAACTTCTCGAGAGGACGCTGCCTGTGCGGATAAACATTCACCTTGCACCTGAGACAGTCCTGTCCCACATTGGCCCAGCTGTGGCTCGACATCCGCTTCCGGTTGCATCGGATGCATTTGTACTCCCCAAAGTATCTCTTCCTTCCTTTATACGGCGTCCATCCACCATTCGGAGCGACAGAAGCACTTGGTACTTCGGTCGCACGTTCAACCGGTTGGACAGGGTTGTCTGGCTCCCCTCGTCCAATAATCCTTCCACAAACGGTGGCGGTGGAAGCTCGGTGCACTGGCAAGCGGAGTCCCATTACAAGGAGGACGTTTTCTCTTATATGCCATTCGGCCCTATGTCGATCAAGCCAGCTCATTCCAATGATCACTTCGTCCACGTGCTCGGAAACCAAGAAGACTTCTACAAAGAGTGTGTCGTCCGCTATGCATCGCAGCATGGCCTGGCCGATGATCGGGATATCTGTCCCATTGGCGGCGGTCACCGTCTGGTCGGATGGCCGTATAACTCCTGGTTCTACCAAGGAGCAGGGACGATGGACACTGAACTTCCTGAGTCGAGCACCGCGCGTGTTGGTTTCCCTTCCACATGTAGCTGTAAGTATGCAATGTTCCTCCCTGGAATGTAGTTATTCCTGTCGCCGGCCTTCATCCATCGGTTGTCGAGAAGGGCAGTCCCTTGCGATGTGGTCCAGAGCCTGACATTCGAAGCAGCGACGAGGGCGTCGAGCGCCATTTCCGGTCTGTTCTCGGTCCAGACCAGTTGCTGTTCGTTCTCCGCGGTTCCCTTCCGAAGTAAGTCGTAGGCGCTTGCGTAGATTGACCACCCGAAAGGCCGAATAGTTTTTTTCGACGTCTCAATTGCGCTTGAAGGCTATCTAGCTGGCATTTGGTCTGTCGAAGATCAATGTCCGCAGTCGGCTGCTCTTCTTTCACCATTTTGACACGTCCATAACGTCGAGAGAGCAGCACGATGATATGTTGTTTGAAGATGTGTTTTAGTCAGCAAATTGCGGACTTAGACGACTAAATAAAATGCCACTTCATTTCATTTGATGATAATAATGTTTTTGTTTATTCAACAATCCGGTTGACAGACCGCAACCAGTTTTGTTTGTATGCGTGCTTGTCATAGCGCCCCTTCAAGATCTCTCCTCAGGGGCGCCCCCGACTACAGCGCGGACACTGCATCGGAATTTCACACCGAAGCGCTGAGCAATTGTGAGTGAAGTACTTGCCCAAGGTCCCTACGCGGCGACTTGGATTCGAACCTTCAATCCTCCGCCTGCAAGGCGACGAACATGCCCACTACACCACCGCGCCCCACAAGTTACAGAAGGCAGTTATCCTAATTAGCATCGATCTTAACTACTAACAGAACAGACAGCCTGCCGGTGTCACGAAATAGAGTATCTCCGTATTAATTGTATCTCCCCAAATAAAAAAGTCGGAAAAACCGCTTCCGCGTGTATTTTTTGGCAAATTAATTTTCATCTGCTTTGTTTTGAACAATGACACTAACAGGTATGTTTATTCCTACCAGATAATTTGTTTTGCTCTGTTTTTAGAGCACTTAAAACATTTAAAACACTCAAGAACACTCAGAGTCACTAAATAAATTCGCGTTGCCTTTATCTGAGCATTGCTTGGGACACTTAAAACAATTAGTCACTTTAAATTTTGATTACAGCATAATTTTTTTCATTATGCGCATTTTTCAAAAAAGGGGATAGAATGGTTTATCCCTCCGGATAGTATAGACCGGTTAATTCCATCCGGGGGGGATAGATTAATTCATCCCCCCCCGATAGCTTTCAGGGGGGATACTCCGTTTCGTGTCACCGGCAAAATATTTTCTTCATTGAAGTATAACCTTAAACCGCTATTTAATTTAAAACTTTTCGTCAACGGTTGCAGACTTGGCTGATATTGACTGGTTCAACGAAAACGAATGTGAAGGAACTTCTGACTGAAGCTGCGATGATCGAATCCCTTATGAAGCAAAGGAATGATCCAGCGCTAGAGGCGAATATTCGGGAATGCTGTCAGCTCTTTTTCGATATCGTCGATACTAACAAAGACGGTTACCTTCAACCACAAGAATACCGCAGAGCATTTGACAACATTGGCGCTCCTGACACGAGCTTCGCAGAGCAGGCTTTCAAAGTAATCGATTCCAATCACGATGGAAAGATCAGTCACGATGAGCTTACTCACGCTCAACTCGAGTTCATGTTCTCTGACGACAAAGATTCGCCATATAATTGGTTTTATGGTGATCTGGTATAGCTGATAACTTGATAAGCAATCATAATATTGCCCTCCTTAGCCGTGCTATCTGCTCAATGCTCATGCAGTTTGCTCTTGATGCTCAGTCTACATGAAAATAATTTATGTGAAATAATTTGTACTAAAATTGAAATATAGTACAACGGACGGTTACATGGTTAGTCTAATCGATAATGTTAGAATTTATGAATTGAATGTGAGCTATCTCACTCTTACCGTACATCCTTCAGCCGCTCTGTCTCTTTTGCTCTCAGTCGTACGACCGCACAGCAGCAACAACTTTCCCGCCACTCAGCCACCTGACCTACCTTACAACTGTCAACTCGGAAGCAACACTTGTGACGCTCGTGAACACGTCGGTGTCATGAAATAGAGTAGGCCTCTTCGCAGCCTATTCCCCTAATTATCGTACCCCCCAGATGAGGAGAAGTTGATAAAGCAACTTCCGCGGGTGGCGGCCATATTGGATTGTCAATTGCGTCATTCGTGGCGTCATGGCGGACAAGCACATCGGTGATTTTTCATGTCCAGGGACCCACTGACTGATTGGAAGTGAGAAATTCCCCCAACACCAAAGTGCATACGGGACATCATGGCACATCAAGGACTAAGTCGAAAAACTAATGTAAACAACATTTCTGCGCTGAATTCTTTAGAATAATTTTTTTATAAATCAATTTTTCCGGCCAAAAAAGGTGATGACCTTTTTTAGTCATTCGTATGTTTCGCCTGGGGGGTCTTAGAGAGAAAAGATACCATTTACGCGGTAAAATGTCTCTGGGTCTTCTTGGGGGACTTAGCCCCTCTAGCCCCTGATAAACTCCGCCCGTGACTGCAACACTAAGGCAGAAATTCTTACTGTATGAATTTTGGTCTGTCGAATAGCCAGGGACCAATGGTGGCACAATTAGCACAACTTCATAAGGTCGCGTCAGAGTCATGACGGTTATTCAGGAAGTCGAAGATATTAACTCTAATGAGGACATTGAAAATTCCAACGACATTTTGTAGGTCATGCGGCAGGTCAAGAGAAAACTAATAAATAATTAACACACCTAATCTTCATTTAATTTCAAACTAATCACGCAATACAATTCGTTGTGTGAGGGATGATCACAAGTTATTACAGGATTCGAATTGAACTGTGTGGGCAGACAACGGTGCGCTCATCACGAACTACAACTGATTTTAACAACACCATCTGCCGTCAAGAACGCTCAAACCTTAGGGTGCGTTGCAGGAGCGATTCCGCATCCGTAAGATGGCAAAGACATTGCCGTACACCCATGGGCGCCGACTCTGCGAGGCCCGTGAGTGCTCAGCACCACCAAAAATTGGCCATGCGAGGCCCGCCCTATGCTGGGCACCACCAGAAATCAGCCAACAAGATGTACTTTTTATGATATTATTTCTCTGTTGGCGTTGCTTATCTATAAAAATCATTGCGTTTTTTACATATTTTCTTTTATCTCAGTTAGTCTACCTTAATATTACTCCAGTTTTACTCCGTCCGGTAGTCTGAACTCCAAACGAATACGAGGAAAATCTCAAAATCTCGCTCATTCGATCCGCTTCAGTCATTTTTTTTTATATTACGGACGAAGGCGAAGAATTGAATGACTTTCTTTTTATTGTAGACCTAAATGCTGGGTTATATAATGATCATCACTGCGCGAAAATCACCTTACAGCATCACAAAAGCTGGATACTGTTTTGTCTGCGTTAATTAACAAATCAGCCTTGACTAAATTGTCTGGGAAAACCATTTGAAAAACTATCTTCCACAATGTTAATATTGGCTCACTAAAATTAATAGTGGCTAATGTAGACAGAATTTTTTGATTTCTTGGGCAAAATTTGAGTCTGTTGAGTGTTGACCTAATTAGGGGAGAGTGCTCCAACATGCCCATGCTAACGAAGATTGTGCTTTTCTTCTGTGTGGATTCCAAGAAAAGTACATGCCAAGAGTTATAAATTTTTTAAGCAATTGGGAAGAACATTTATTGAGATATTAAATCATATCTTTAAAAATGACATAATGGGAAATTTTGATGAGATAACAGCTCAAAATGCCACTATTTCATGTTGTGCGGAAATTTATTGAAGTATTAAATCATATCTTTAAAAAAGAAATAATGGAAAATTTTGATGAGATAACAGCTCAAAATGTCACTATTTCATGTTGTGCGGAAATTTTTTAGACAACGGAAAGGATGCTTTTCAAGTCTCAAACCACGACAATTTCTTTTAAATGACAGCCTAAGATGCTGCCATCGCAGTGTGGCAAGAAAAAATTCGAAAATGGTTAGGAGCACATGCATCCCCTCCCAAGCCCCTTCGGCCCTTCCCCGCTCGGCGATCGTCCTTTGACCGCGAGTTCGTCCCGTAAAACCATGAACACGTCTCCGCCTATGAACAGAGGTCATTTCACTCACTCTCCTATAAAAAAGGCTCAAAAAATTTTTCCGCGCTCACGCGCGGATTTCTTTCACATTCCTTTGGGCACCCACACTCTTCGGGTCAACTCGGCGCCTATGCGTACACCCCACCACACCCGATAGACAGGTCAATTGATTTTCAACGACATAATAATTATAATGCTGGCACCGCCACTTATCTTATCTTATCTTATCTTATCTTAACGTAACTGGCGTTTGGTCTGGGGCCTTAAACTCTCCCAAAACGAAGCTGAAGCAGCCAAAGAGAATGTTCAACCCCATCAGCGCCACCATAGACTCGTGCTACGGCACACGCAATACTCGAGGCTTTAGTCTAGCTACCACCCAACTGAAACGCAGTCGTTGCGCCACTGCGAGTAACCACGTACATACTGTATAATGTTATGTACTATACTATATCGTCTGTTC
>OX457046.1:10140211-10155211 GCA_949752735.1 Lumbricus terrestris
AGCTAGTCTCTCGCAGGCCTTTAGTCCTGTAGTTCATTATTTACAGCACAACCGTTAGATTTTCCAGAAAGTGTCCGGTTTTTGAAGGCGAGAAAATGGTCAAACTAGTGTAGGCTGATAGTCTTCTACTTTATCGAAAATGTGGAAATAGGACCCATAGATTTTGACAACAAAATTACAGAACGAAAATTAAGAGCAAGCAATCTAAGAAAACACAGAAATCCTTGAAAACAGTCTCTTTGTCTTTAATAAAAAGAGTTGGGTATAATTCTGGACTACTAGTTAACATGTTTTATATGTCACAGATTGAGCTTTTGCAAAATGATGATATCATTGATACTCGTCGTATCCTTGGTTACCGTGGCCAGAGGTATGTCTCCGAAAATGGCTTATATTTTTGTTTCAATGATAGTGATGCTGCTGCTGCTGCTGCTGATGATGATGATGATGATGATGATGATGATGATGATGACGATGATGATGACGATGATGATGACGACGATGATGATGTTGATGATGACCATCATCATGATGATGATGACTACAATGATGATGATGACAACGACGATGATGATGGTGGTGATGATGATGACGACGATGATGGTGGTGGTGGTGGTGGTGGTGATGGTGGTGGTGATGGCAATGGTGATGATGACGATGACGATGATGATCGTGAGGAGGAGGAGGTGGACGATGATAATGACGACGATGTTTGTGATGATGATGATGACGACGACGACGGCGGCGGCGGCTGCGGGCGGTAATGATGACGATAATGATGACACGGTGGTGGTGGTGGTGGTGGTGGTGGTGGTGGTAATGATGGTGGTGATGATGATGATGATGACGAGGCTATTCTCAAATGTTGCACGCACTGGGAGCGCTTCTGAAAGACTCATGCTGCGTGAGGAGCTTTATAAGTGGTCAGATACAATAGAATGAGATTAGAAAAATGAAGAAAATAACTGCGGTATGCTATATAGGGGCCTACGAATGTTCTTGTCTGCTACGTATTGTGTATAATTTAGCCTAGTTTTGATTGCCTCTATCATAGTCTACCCAAAATGGTCAGCGTCTTTCTGTCACCTTCTTTACAGTCAGTGCTTTTTCAACTACAGGTGACTACACATGCCAAGTGACTGATTACGGTATGCGTGTCCATGAGTCGGGTAGCCGTACTCCCTACGACTGCCTTAATTCAAATTGCGGGAACACTTGCAAAGGAGGACAATGCGTTGCCTATGTAAAGTGCAGGTGCACGGAGAACGGGAGATATCCACCATCTACAGGAACATGGAGACCAGGAGTTAAACTAACGGTATTGGTATTATTTTATGTGTTCATTGATCGGTTTGCAGGGTTCTCTCTGTGTCTTACTCTGCTTGTATGTCTGTCTGCTGTATCCCTCCCTCCCTCTGCCCGTCCTTCCATCCCTCCCTACCTATCTCTCTCTCTCTCTCTCTCTCTCACTCTATAAACTCTCTCTCTCTCTCTCTCCACACACACACCTCAGTCACCTACTCTGCAGCGTGCATTCATATTACATTTGTACATGTATGTCCAATTCCCAAGTATCTTGGATATCCGTCCGTGTGTTCAGTATAATAACATCATTGATAGATTCAGACGAGAGTATAATGTGTGCCAGTGGTTTGCGTTTCACAACGGTTTCTTTAAACTTGTGGCGTACATGTACATTGCACAGACTGCAGATGGGAAATGCAATCGAAACATCGCCGCAAATACAGCGATTGCCACTTTCAACTCGAACGGCAACTACTACGCTGGACATGCGGCTGTGTTCATCAGATGTGATGGTGACTGGGCTATCCAGGTATTTCGGTCATAGTTCTATTTGCCACATCGCCACATTCAGTCACGTCTCCAGCTATTATGCGTGAAGTTTTCCACTGACTTCCCTCAAGCAGTAAATCGATTTCTGCTCTAGTCGGGTGCTGCTTGTTAGGCCTTACTTCTGTCCACTTTTTCCTTTTTTTATGCTACCTACTTCCGCTCCATGGGCGCCCGCGCATAGGGACAAGAGGGGGCACTTGCCCCTACCCACTGGAAAATTGAAGCCTTTTTTTCTCGAACACTATACTTTTGGGGTTTATAAAAAATTTCTTCGCATTAGAGAATTTAAAAACCTAAGTATTTTAGCTAATAATTTTCGATTTCTTAGACAATTTTCATTGCAAAAAGAAACAATTCATATTAGAAATAAAAAAAGTGAAACCCAGAAATTTACACCCAGAGACCTCTATGAAAAATACCCATGCATGTTCTTAACTCCCTGCTTTGCATTTTTTTTACATCTTGCTACAAATGTTTTTAACCTTGACCATCGTGTTTTGCCCCCTCCTGCACAAATTCTGCGGGCGCCCATGTACCGCTCCCTTCGTTCTTGAGAATAAAGTACGCTCTCGGTCCATTCTTCTCGTTGCTGCACTACGCAGAACAACAGTGGTTAATGTGGTTTAGGTGAGCGGTTGGAATGCTGAATGGGTGAGCAATTTGAACGTCGAAGACGAACTGTAATTGGAAAATATGCGTTGCAAGGGTTCCGTTCATGGCGAGCACTTTAAACGCTGCAGCACTGTGCCTTCTTTGCGATATATTTGGGGAAACTTGGGAGCCAATTCACCCCCAACCCCTTGGTAGCCCGAGGATCAATGGTACTGTTTACATGTACAATGCATAGTCAATAATTCAAATAGGTCTACAGTGTATTACTCGCTGTAATGGTCATAATTATGGCGTTTTGATTGTTGATAGGTCTATGACCAATGGTGCAGTCGTAGCGTTGGTTATACAACTTATCGCAGTTCGCATCGCTTCTACAATGCATTTTCTACAATTCAAAGCACCAGCAGAGGTCCAAGTTACATCAGCTGTCGAAGCGAAACCTCTGGCTCGACAAATTGTCCGGCTTCCGTTTCAGGCTGCTAGCTGTCATAGCTGCTCTGGACATCAAGATACGGTCCAAGCTTCATTATAATTAGTCTAAGGCAAACGTTTGTTTGGACGTATGCGCTTGACATTCACAACGCTATCTGTGTTCACTTATGAACTTAATCTTCACAACAACAACAAAACACTCGCACACTTTTCTCTACAAGTCTATTAACATGCCGTCACGCTCACAGCTGGACATGAGACTAACCGCAGCCTCATCTGCCCACGCTGTACATACAAACAAATTTGTTTGCCATTCATCCCAGTAAAATACACGCAGAACTTACGGCACTGACTCGTATTTTGTCAATATTAATACAAACAAAGTAAGACACATAATACATGTATGTGGAACAAAATTTAATAGGTGAGAAATATAGGTATGCATAAAATGCTTTACAATGCTGGCTTCATTCCTTAAAGTGTATCAATAAAAAGATCTTGTTCAAGTTTTGTTCTTTGCTATGATGCTGCTGCTGTAGCTGCTGTTAATGATAATGATGATGATGACGATGATGATTACAATGAAGATGCTGATGACGATGACGATGATATTGATGATAACGATGATGATGACGATGAGTTCTCTCCCCGAGGGCAGGTCCAATGGCTTTTATGGCACCGTGGGTTCAGTGAGGTGGTTCCCCGTTGCCTTCCTCACAGGCAATAATGGGTGAGCAACTTGTCCTATGTCGCTACCCAGTGGTTTAAGGTAGATTTGAACCTGCGACCCTTCAGTCGCATGGCTCCTAACTTACCGCTACACCACCGCGTCACAAAGATTGCAATTTGTGAGTTGTGTTTTGTTCTATTAAATAGAATATAATTAATTGACCTGCAATTCAGCTTGAAGCAAGCGTTTTAGAAATTCCCCGTTTATTTGCATCCTCTTTTGTCAATCATGATTAGGGATATAATTATCGTTCGCAGATTCAAGCTGGTCTAAGCTTATTCTCTGTGATAAAGGTGCTTCTTCGAATAGATGTCATTTTATCACATTCTAAGAAAATAAAGACAGCCGTAGTTGAACAAATGTATGAATTCATTTAGGCCTATTGCACACAAAGGTATAACAGTAGTGTACAATCGTCAGCAACAGACAACAATGCAACAGAAGCCAATAAAGCTAATAGGCCTAACTAATGTTGTCTGACCCCTCTTCCACGCAGACCTATAAAATTTGCTGCATGTTTTCATCTAATACTTAACAAGAACTTAACTGATAATAATTGTAATGGCGATAATCATTAATTGCGATGATCACAATAACTAAAAGAGCCATAGCCTAATTATCATAGATGTAAAAAACGATGGAAACGGAATAAAAAAACAGTAAAAAACGTCGCTTTTTTGGAAAAAATAAAAAACGACAAAAAACGATAAAAAACGAAAACGGTAAATAATTTGACTTTGCTACATCTAAAACCGCATTTTAACCTTGAAAACATTTATTAGGAACCTACTACAAGCAGTCTATTTCTTAAATGATGATGTTAAACGATGAAATAATGACTTTAGTTAGCTGAATCCTTGAGAGTTGCCGGAAAACATAAGGAATATCAGAAAAAATTAAAATTAAGGAATATAATAACAGAAAGTAAATGAATAAATAAAGTTAAAGAAAAAAGAAAAAACGATAAAAAACGATGGGAAAAATAAAAAACTAAAAAAACGACGGTTTTTGGGAGAGAATAAAAAACGGAAAAAAACGTTTTTTACAACTATGCTAATTATGATAACAATAATTATGATAATAACCAAAACTATGATGATAATAACAATAATAATTGTTATAATAATGATAATAACAATGATAATAATAGAGGAGAGACTGGGTTTTCGGAGACGAGTAGTAGGGGAGAACAGGCACTATTGATCCAGACGGACCTCTGATCCTTTGCCGTTTTCTCTGGAATTACTTACTTACTTGACTGTAGCAGTGTAGCAGGGCACCAGCCTATGTGAAAGGCACCACGACACTTTTTTGTTTCATAAAGACAACAAATTGTACACAGATATAACCGGTAGGCCTTAAAATCGTATTCGTAAACATAGTCGTCCACATATAATAGCAAGATGAGACACTTGCCATGGACAGTTGAAACCTATTTTAACTGCCGGATTACTTTTTGGTATCTAACAAAATTATTTCCTCGCACTTAACCCTTTGAACCCGATTGGCAGATAAACCGGGCAAACGTTATCTTGTAAGACCCGGCAGGCCGGACCTCACGCTAATAAAATCCTGTACGTACGTTGAACGGCCTCCATTAGTTCCCGATGAGCTAAAAATTGCTAAAATTACTCCTATCTATAAAACTGGGGATAAGAAAAAGATTAGTAATTATCGACCAATATCGGTACTCTCTTTTTTTTCTAAAATAATTGAAAAACTTATGTCTAATAGAGTAACTGATTATCTTACTAAGTTTAGATTATTATCCCCTGCGCAGTATGGATTTCAGCATAACCTCTCAACATACATGGCCTTAATGGATTTGCAATCAAATATTATAAATGCAATGGATGACAAAAAATACTCCTTGGGTATCTTTTTTGATCTGTCAAAAGCGTTTGACACGGTTAATCATAAAATTTTGATTAAAAAACTTGAATACTATGGATTCCGAGGTGTTAGTAATTCCTGGTTTTTAGACTATTTAAATAACAGAAGCCAATATGTCTACTGTAAGGGTCATAAATCTGTGGCCTTGGATGTCTCCTGTGGAGTCCCCCAAGGGTCAATACTTGGACCACTTCTCTTTCTCCTATATATTAATGACTTGTCTATGACCTCATCTGTATTCAAATTTATATTATTTGCTGACGACACAAATGTTTTTCTATCGCACCAGTCCATAGATTGCCTATTTGCTATAGCCAATAATGAGCTCTCTTTGATAGAGCAATGGTTCATAACTAATAAATTATCTCTTAATATTGATAAAACCAACTTTATTTTATTTCATACTAAAAAGAAAATTGACCATGATGTGAACAGATCACTTCTAATTAATAATGTCCCCATCACCCAAACTAAATCATCTAAATTCCTTGGGGTCATTGTTGATAGCCACCTTACATGGAAGGATCATATTTCAACTATCGTAAAAAAATTGCTAAAAACATTGGGGTCCTTCATAGGATTAAACACTGCCTCCCCAAAGCAGTTCTCTTTAATCTTTATTATACACTTATTTTTCCTTACCTATCTTACTGTAATATTTCTTGGGGTTCTAATTATCTCTCCCGACTTAACCCATTAATTATATTGCAAAATCGTGCCATACGATTAATATGTGGTGCCCATTGGAGGTCCAGCTCTGCCCCTCTTTACATAAATCATAGGCTACTGTCTCTGCTAAATATCAACAGGTTCCAAATATGTCTGTTTATGCATCGCTACCACCATAGACTCTTGCCCTACTCTTTTAATAATTACTTTATAACTGGTTCCTCACTTCATGACCATGCGACTAGACATGCCAGCTCTTACCGCAGTGAACATGCACGCTTAAAAATTAAACAGTTTTCAATAAAATATCTGGGTCCTAAGATTTGGAATGGCCTTCCAGCACATATATCGGCCTTACAGTCCATCACCCTCTTTAAAAATCGCCTAAAAAAATTTCTCATTGAGAACTAACATCTTTTGTTGTCTGACCGACATGTTCCCATTGAACTTAGTGGGTTATGGTGTCAATTCTATAGTTTAGCATCTTATTCCTTTTGTGTTAATACCTGGTTTCTGTTAATATTTTCATTCACTGTCTTATGATAACCATTGATTGATCTTAGGTTCTGCTGTGTTTCTTTTTGCTTACATGGTGACCTGCTGCTATTTCTGTTAATATTTTCATTCACTGTCTTATGATAACTTTTGATTGATCTTAGGTTTTGCTGTGTTTCTTTTTGCTTACATGGTGATCTGTTGCTATTTCTGTTAATATTTTCATTCACTGTCTTAGGATAACTACTGATTGGTCTTACGTATTGCGTTTTGCTATGTTTCTTTTGTTTACATAGTCATATGCTGATCTCCCTGTGTTCACCCTGCTTATGATCTGTTTTATCCCTCGCTCTCTCTCTCTCCTATATCTCATTTACTGTTTTTGTATCGTCTATATTGATAGATATTTACCCCACTCTTTTCTCATCGCCATCTTACTATAACTCTGTTGTGGTTGCCCAGGTTCAGCGGGATCACTCCCTTTCTGGGCTACCCTTTCTTAGAGATCTTTTACCCGATAGATGATGTTATTAGCTCCTCTGTACACTCTTTGTTGTGTTTTATGGCTCTGTTTGATTTGATTTGTTGATCTCTTGGAATAAACAAGATTTGATTTGATTTGAATTGACATGTGCGGCGTGCGCACACCTCTAATGCCCAAAATAGACGTCTATGGTAATCCAGTGCTGAATAAAATAATGGTTGCTAAGGAATTTATCGACATAAATGTTCTGAAACTTTGAGTTCGATTTTCTCACTTGTAGTGATTTTGCAAATTATAGATTCAAACGAATATAACTTCAGTTAGAAAACGAATATTTTCATTCTATAAAGGTATTATGTAGCAGATCAACAGTAGTATATGACTCAATAAAAAAAAGTAAGAAAACGACATTTGACGGATTTTGACCCCCAGTGTCAGAATTGTTCTCTTTGTTCAAAGAAAATAATTTGCAAGATGCATTTCAAACAGTTCCAGAAATGTAGCCTATATTTTCCGGAATATTCACAGGAGTGATCAGAACCATGTTTCATAAAATCATTTTCAATGTCAAACATCTTATCGCACATGCCACATCCAGAGGTTTTAAAAATAATCAAACCTTTAGTTTGCATCTGAATTGCAGTACTAGTAGCCTAAGTCTTATCGGTGACGGCATTAATAAGTTGACACAGCGATCAAAACCAGGGCAATTAAGTTTTATAAACTACATGAAGAAACAGACCAGTTGCATTGTCCGGGGGATAATGTCCTACGCAAAATCGGGGGAAATTTGTCAGAGGGACTTTAAAATTTGTCCGGGGTGATAATGTCCGGGGGGATAATGTCCAAGGGATAATGTCCTACAATCGTATGGTTTTCCCCAGTGTGGATTCTCGTATGACTTGCACGATTAGATTTCTCTGCCATCGCCATAATATTACAAATAATGCATATGTATGGTTTTCCCAGTGTGGGTTCATGTGCGATATCTTAGAGAAGACCTTCCAGCAAAGTGCAAATGCTTTCTCACACAGATTGCATTTGAATGGTTTCTCTCGAGCCAGAGGATCTGGAAAAGGAAAGTGAATCAATAAATAATTATTGTTAATCTGTATCCTAGATTCACAACACCGACCAGTACAGGCGTTATTGATAAACCACATGAACTTTTGTCGAGAAACATGCATTCTGGTATTAGTGAGAAAAGTCACTTTGTGAACATTTATCCTGGATAATATATTTCGATTGCCAAAGACAATTCACCGGAGGATGCAAACCGTTTCCGAAAAGTTTTTTGGATATGGTTTATGTGATGATGAGCCTGAAATTGAGATGAAATTTAAAGAGCATTGTTTGAGTCATCTCTTTTCTCCACCACGCGACATCTTTATAGACGTGGCTGAATTGTAATCACAAGTGGTCCAGAGGGAAAATTGTCTCCCCCCAGTTCAGGCAAAACTGGTTTTTGGGCAAGCAGACCCGAGAAACGATTTTTAAAAAGTCGTCAACTTTTCGGACAAGTCTGTTTTTCGGGCAAGTAGACCCGGGAAAATGGTAAAAAAGTTTGTTGACTAAAAAAAGGTCGACAACTTGTTTCTGGGAGAAAGTTAGTATTTTCCACGAGATTTGAGGATTTTTTCGGCCAGAAGTTAAATCTTTGCCCCCCACAGCTGAAATCTCCCGTACGCCTATGCTTGTGGATGTAGTTAAGGCTGATGAAAGATCGATTCACTTAATAGTTTATTTTATGCAAATAAGACACGCTGATGCAGCACCGAAGACTCAGACGAATATTGTTAATGGGAATAACGTGACATAACATTGCACACATGTTTAATGCGGTAACCTTATTGTGCAGACTATATTATTAAGTAGCCAAAAGCAAATGTTCTTGAAATCTATCAATTTACTTTTAGCCAAGATAGTTATTGGCAAAACTTAGAGGGGAGTTTTTTTATACCACCCAGTATATCGTAATCGTAAACTCGAAATTTCTAAAGCGCCACTCGAAAGCCAAGCGCGGGGCACCAGCTTATTCACGAGCGTTGCGCTGAGTCAAAAAGGGTTGTCCGTGGTGGTCCGGGTCGAGTTACCATAGGATCAGAGGGGCGGAACAGCTATTAAGGCGGGTGTCGTCTGGGCCGGGAATTGGAGGGTGGAGTATCAGATGAGACAGGGTAAGAATTCGTGAAAAGGCATATGGCATACAAATCAAATCAAATAATTTTATTGGTCCGTATGTAACAACAACAAGCACACCAAGTCAGGTACAAAAGTTACACAAAGCATCTCCAGTATCACCAAGTTGTTAGACACTACTCAATCCAATAACTTAAAGTTTGTTTGAAATGCATCTTTAATTAGGTAGCATAAATTATTCAAACAATAATAATTATAGCCAGGACTGGGATAATTTCCAAAGGAGTAGGCTAGGTAAGGATTGCTTAAACCTAGTGGTTCTAAGGTTAAGTGATACCAGTGTGAACAAATATCCATAGACCTGGAATGCGATGTTATAAAAAAAAACTTGTGGACTAGTGGACACATATCTAGACCCAGAAGGGAGGAAATCCCGCTAGTAAGGTCCCAAACAAACTATTAAATAATTTTGATAGATACGCACCACAATTTGATGAAAAACCAAAGCAACAGTAGATGAGTAGAGTTAATGACAGTCACAACATCACAGCAAGGAGACAGGCACATCGATCCAACACACTATACAGAGGGAGCACATTTGAATGATTTTGAAAAATAATTTTAATAGTAATGGGCATCTATTGGCCATTTTCGTAGGTTTATTTTAAATAAGTTAATATTAAGAGAAGCTTTAAGGCTTTGTGGCAAAATATTCCATAACAAAGGACCCTTACTATAACACCTTATAAAAAATTTACGGGAGTTTGTCCTACATGTAGCAAATTCAGATCTTAGAGAAAGCGAACTTCTTGGTAAACGGTATATGGCATACGTATGCTTTAGATGACCTGAAGCTATAGGTGGTATAAAGATACTAGGCCCGTACGATGCCCACAATATAATATTATTATTATGGCTTGTGCATATGCAATCAATATGGGCTACCGGGTGCAAGGTACATGAAGCTAGGAATCAATACCATTTTGGGTGCCAAATGACGCCCATATAGAACCACTGTTGCAATGTTAATGGAATCAATAGTTTCAATTTATTTTCGATACAGTTTTCAGTGTGGTTTTTAATTGAAATGCATAGTCGCCTACATATTTGACGAAGCTGCCTGTCTGCAGAATCTGTCGTTCGTATTGAGTGTTCTAATCACTTATAAGAAGTTAGACTTCTGTCGTAGGCCTAGTCGTATTTCCCATTTGCTGTCTGTGTGCAATTAACTTCGACGAAACGCTGCATTTAAAATAGCAGTTCAGATCTATAGCTCAAAACCCGTATGGAAATAACATTTTCCAGGTCACTGACAAGATCATAAAGAAATCTGATTGCTGAATATTTTTGTAGGCCTGCATAAATACAGATTAAGGCTACAGACAAACCTTTAGCCTCTCTCTTGGTCTTCAGCCTGCTGTTGCTGGCAGGTAGGCCTATTTGCCGTTCTTCGTGCTCTTGCACTTGACATTAGCCACACAATGTCCTTCTTTGCAAGTGTTCTGGTATCTTGAATCAACGCGATCATATGGGGTGGTGTGGGAAATGGTCTCGTGAAAACGCTTGCCAAACGTTTGTATTAGTTTCTTTGTCTCGTCTGTATAAGTATAACTGTAGAGAAATGGAACAAAATTGCGATGAAAAGTTCAGTTTATGACGCTGTAACCTTTGTCAGCTTTTGGAATTGGCAGCAAGTAACAAAGAGAAAAGAGTGTTTAGTAAAATGTTTATTGCAATGCCAACCATCGATGCTGAAAACGACAAAATGAGAAAACGTCAAAAAACAAGGGGGAACATAAAGAAAAACATTTGGACTTCCTTGCAGGACTAGACTTACTAGGCTACAGATTAAAATTAAAACCTTTCCCGAATTTGATTTTAATCAGCAGCACAATAACGCAATTTCATTACCAAATACTGAAAGTGTATTAATTGAAGTAATTGAGGTCATTGTGCGGCGCGGTGTTGAAGTGTGACCAGTGGTCATGTTCGTTGCTTGCAGCCAGGGGCTTCTATCCCTATACATGGCGGGCGCAGCTTGCGCCCAGTGAAAAATAGGGGGGGAATCAGAAGACAGCCAAAATTCACATCGGTTGGGGGGGAAAGGTCGGACATGGAGGGCAGCGTTCAATCTAGGCATCACTAAAGGAAGATAGTAAAGGAAGATCCCCCAAGAAAATACTTCCCCTCCATATAAATTTGGACAAAATGGTAGGCCTAATAGTTTTTAGCAAAATGTATACACTTTATACACTTTGAGTTTTTAGTTAGGCTACTATCTGCATTTTTGAATTACATGAACTGCTATAGCAGCTATAATATTATAGGCCTACTATAAAAAAATTCCTATTGCATGATTATAATTATGTTTTTACTATTTTAATAAATAATACAATCCTATTATAATTGAAAAAATAATGTTAATACAAATACTATTTTGCACAACTAAATAGTCTAAATGGCTTCTCTCCAATGTTATCTTTCAAATTTCAGACAGTCAAATTTGGTCCTTGAACACTTAGTAAAGTAACATCATTATACGTGGGCTTACAATGTAGGACCAACATTGTATTTTATTGTATTCAATGTATTGCATTGTGCTCTAAAAATTTATGTAACGCCTCTCGAGTGCACACTGATCAGAGGCGCAAAACATATTGCTGCCCAATGTTGGCAGCAATTCCTCCACTGAAACAGTAGAGTACTTTTGCTAAGAGGACAGCTTAAAATGCTGAAATTGCAATGCGGAAATCGCAAAAATTTCTTATGGGGAGGGGCACATTCCCCTCCCCATACCAGGTCCCTTCTCGGCGCTACACATGCTTCGGCGATCGTCTTCTGGATGCTCGTTTGTCCCTCTCCAAACAAACCTTCATTCCCACACTAGAGGAGGGCATGCGCTAGATTGCATTATATTGCATACACAGAGGAAGGCCGGTCCAGAAAAGGGGGGGTAAGAAAATGGATTGCGCCCAGCTGCTTAGGGGGGATAGAAGCCCCTGCTTGCAGCCTAAGAGTTGCAGGTTCGAATTCACTTCAACTCACCGCGTATGGACCTTGGGCAAGTCCTTCACTCGCATTGCTCAGCGCTTCGGCGTGAAACCCCGATGCAGTGTCTGCGCTGCAGTCGGGAGCGCCTTTGAGTATGGAACTGGAAGGGACGCTAAAATATTATAACAAGTGCACATACAAGCAAAAACACATTAGGAGTCATAAGAACTGTGCTATTTCATATTATTTTTGGGCTAGTGAGAAATTTAAAGATTAAGACAGGCCCTATTGAAATCTTTTAAAATTTTAATTGTAAGCAGGTCTAAATAGGGTTCCACGACAACTGGTCTACCGACAACTCGTCTACCGACTACTCGTCTCCGGACAATTGGTCTACAGACGAATAGTATTAATGAAATAGAAGCTGGATTTATGAAAATGGTTTCTTAGCTTAAATGGAAGCTGGATCGATGATTTTATTCATGTATTTCGACATGCATCCAGCTTCTACTTCAGATCTAAAAATACCTTCATCCAGCTTCTATTTCTCACCCGTTATTTTCGTCAATCCAGCTTCTATTTCAGATATAAAACAATACCCTTATCCAGCTTCCATTACTTAAGCGTTTTTCATCAATCCAGCTTCTATTTCAGATCAAGAAATACTTTCATCCAGCTTTTGTTTCTCATACGTTATTTTCGTCAATCCCGCTTCTATTTCACCTGCAAAAGAGCCATCACCCAGATTTCATTTCTCTTGCGCTTTTTTATCAATCCAACCTCCATTTCACCTGTAAAAACTTTCATCCAGCTTCCATTTCTCAAGCGCTGGATCAGTTGTCTGTAGACCAGTTGTCGTAGACGAATTGTCCGGAGACCACTTGTCGTTAGACGAGTTGTCGGTAGACGAGTTGTCGTGACACCGTCTAAATAGTCCATGTTGCAAAAAATTGACAATTACAATATAGACTCATAGTGTACTACTGCACTTGATTAAAATATTTTACTTGAACTCTGTTTCTAAGAACTTGTAATCAAAAACTTTTTTAATATTTCATTTGTGTGCTATGCTATCGTAGCCTACAGTATTATAGCCTATTTATCAAATTATGAAGTTCAAACGGTGAAGTAGTGACGCAAATTAAGTGAGTCATTGAGAGCACGAAGACAGCGTAAGAGACGTCAGGAGAAAATAAAATTAGGGCAAGTAATTAAACGGTAAATTAATAAATATTAAGGTTACATAAAATTAAAAAAGTAAAAAGTAAATAACTAAATGAAACAATTACCACTTGACGAAAAAACCCGGAATTTTTGGGAGTAGAATAAAAAAAAATAAACATAGGCCTACTCAGCAGAAGCGTGCTGGGCTCCTGGTCCATGTAAATCTCTGGGGCAACATGAAGTATCTAAGACACGTAGGCTAGGCCTAGCTTATCCAATGGAATATGGCTATCTGGTACATGCAGCCTACGTGTAGATCACGGGCGGAGACCTGGGCGGAGACTGGGGGGAGGGTTGACGGACGAATGGCTGAGTGTCGCCGAAAAATTTACATCTTTTGCCTTACCAAAATTTCTCACGACCTTTTTTTTAGTCATCCGCCAAAATCTCGAAAAATTTTTATATTTTCGCCAAAAAGTTGATGTCCGTTATTTAGTCTTGACGCTCAACGATTGGGGGGACACATGCATGGGCCGTTCCCCCAGCACCTCCATTGGGGCCGTTCCCTCTGTCCCCCTTAGGTCTCCGCCCATGATGTAGATAATAAAAGACGTGACATAAGCTAAAGGTTTCATTTAGGTCTTTACTTTTACTTGAAAAAATAGCTTAGATTGTTCTCTATAATAATGTCATTACAAAAAATGATGGCTTCGCTTCAATATGATACAGCTGGCTAAAATAGACCTAGTAGGCTATAATGCTATTTCATAATGAACGAAAAGTCCAACGCATTAGAGACAAATAATTAGAGTACCCGATGACCCAAGGCCTTTGCAAAAGCATATAAAAGAGCCAGACTCATTCATGTGCGGTGTGCAAGAGACGCATCTGCTACTCGAAGACTTCAGAAGAATAGACACAACTTGATAGGCTACGTTGATCTACAGCACTAGGTATGTAAGCAATAATGCCACCATTGCGGTTTTACTTTTAAATAATAGGCTTTGGCGTGAAAACAACCAAGCTAGAATTGTAAAATAAAACTGTCCCGGTTTTTGGCAAGAAGGAAAATGGAGCTTGTAAATGTCAGGTCTTTGCAATGACAGAACAAATCAGATCGAGTAACAGAATAATTAGCCTATAAGTCGTAACCAACGCAAAGTTGGCGATTTATAGGCTATGAAAATTAATATGAAAGGTTAAACTGGAGTGTAGCACCGTAGGCTTGCACAAAATGCTTCACCTGATGCTGGCCGCTGATGCAGTTATAAAACACTGCTTATTCTGTCTTCCGATGCTGTCTAACTCTAGCGGTCTAACTCTGACAGTCTCCAGCCTAATAATAACCCCCCAAATCAAACGTATTGCTCCCATCAATTACCCTACACGTTATGCGTTGTACAATAGGATGAAGATAAAAGCCGAATGCGTGATTAGGCTACGCGTTGAGAGAGCAGGGCCAAAGCAAAACAAGGAAACAGGACTAGCCTACTCTAGTTTAAAAGTATAATTTAAGGATTGCCTAAATAAACCAATC
>OX457046.1:10157711-10205211 GCA_949752735.1 Lumbricus terrestris
TCCGTATGCAGAGGTGAATGAACGGGCACGGATGGCAAACGGGGGGAAGGCAATGGCAAACCACCCCTTATCTTCTGCCAAGAAAACAGTGATAAAACTTTGAGGTGGATGGAGAAACGATAGAGGTAGTATCGAGCTTCACATTCCTGGGATCTATGATAGAGAAAGAGGGAAGAAGTGATATGAAAATAAGGCGGAGGGTAACAATGGGGAAAATGGCAATGAACGGTCTGGGAAAGATTTGGAAGGATAAATACGTGAATAGAGAAACAAAGAAAAGACTGGTAAGAGCACTGATCTTCCCAGTGGTCCTATATGGATGCGAAACATGGACAAAGACACAGGATATGGAAAAGAAAATCAACACGTGCGAGATGTGGATTTGGAGAAAGTTGCTAAGGATTTCATGAACGGAGAAGAGAACTAACGAATCGGTGCGCGCGGAGCTCGAAATAGAGAGGGAAGAGACACTGCAGCAAACAGCAACTTGGAGGAAATTGAGCTACTTCGGCCATGTGATGAGATCTAACGGTTTGAAAAAGGAGCTGATGACGGCATGCGGTGAGGGAAGGAAGAGACGCGGAAGACCAAGGAAGAGATGGTTGGATGAGGTACAGAAAAAGTCTGGCATGAGCCTGGAGCAGCTAAGAGAGGCGACAAGAGAGAGGAGACACTGGAGAGGATACATCAAAAACTGTCGCCAGAGTTCTAAGAGCTGACGGCACCAGGTGGCCAGGTGACCTCCTTTTATTATTAATGACATTCTTGATGACATTGCTACCTTCTTAGTCTATACCTCAAAGAGTCTGTTAACAAGGAGCCATGAATAGGCCTAACTCAATTGTGTCAGATAATAGTGTGAACTTGGCCTGATAAATCATGCGAGACTTTTTCAATTCTTTTACAGATTTTTTTTTATTATCTAACCTCAATTAATTACTTTAATTATCTAACTTTATTATACAACTAGCTGGGGTAACCGGAGTTGCCCGGGAAATTTAGGATTCGACCCGCTCTCGGTTACAACCTCACCACGCCACACCCACCCTATCCCACCCCACTTCACAACACCCCACCACACCACACTTCGCGCTCCACCGGTGCTCCACCCATGAAATTTCCCCTCCCACCCCCACCCTAAGCATCACCCCAAATCCCCTCCCGTCCCACCCCTCCACCCCAACCCTCCATTCCACTCCACCCCACCCTACCCCCAGCCACCCCACCCCACCTCACTTCAACCTCCACCGGTACGCCACCCGTGAAATTATGGTTTTCGGAAAAATTCTGCCATATCTCCACACCCCTCACGCACCCCCACCTTACCCCACCCTCCGACCCCACCCAACCCAGCCACACCACACTCCGACCTCCACAGGTACGCCACCCGTGAAATTTTGGTTTTGGCAAAAATTCCAAAACCTCACCCCCCAACCCACACACCCCATCACACACCACCACACTGCACACCGACCTCCACCGGTACGCCACCCGTGAAATTAGAGTTTTCAGGAAAATTTTCTTCCCACCGCCCGACCCCACCCCTGCTCCACCCGGCCCATACGGGTCGATGTGTGTGCTGGGTGGAGGCGTGGTGGCCCGTGTAAAAATCTGTCTAACTGTGAAACTATGGCAAAGGAATGGAAATCTATAGCGAAAATTAAGGGTTTTCGCAACCCCCACAGTGGCCCCCATGGTGGTAGAGATTCGCCAACCACTCCACCGGGTGGTTCTGATAGCCCTCTGTCTAGGTAGAAAGTTTCAGAACAATAGTTGAGTTTTAGCAATTTTTGGTGGGGGTTTCGCCCTCCACCCTGGCCCTCATGGTGGTAGAGAATCGCCAACCACTCGTTGGGGTGTCTCATGCCGAGACCTACACAGCAGTGAAGGTTTGGAGTGAAAATCTCAAAAACTGTGGAAATGAATCCCGGTAAAACAGACAGACAGACAGAAAGACATACAGACAGACAGACAGAAAGACATACAGACAGACAGACAGAATCTTCTCTTTATCTGTATAGATAATTGTTCATATTTCCGTACGTCAATTGCGTTTGAGGCAAGAATAAATTTTGTATATGTCAAGCTATTAATGCTAGTATGCCTACTAATCAAACTTGCCGTAGATCTACAGCTCTGATGAAGAATGTTGTTTTAGCCCTGTTTACCATTATTGACAACGCTGTCGGTGGCAGTATTAGGCAAGCGATAAGCGACGTGTTTTCTACATTCATGACTGAACAACTTCCACCCTCGGTTCGTATGCAATATTCAAAGTTCTTATTTTGGACCTCAAGTCTCGCTTGGGTCTTGCTACGAAGTATCTTACTTCGCCCCATTTCTGCCACTGCGCTGCGTCCTCCAAGGTCCTCTGATCGGCTTGACCTCTTCGTACCACGAGTCGTGACCGCTATGGCTCCATCCAGGCATTTTCATGCATTGGCTCCTCCCTATGGAATGGACTTCCCATAACAGTTTGCTCTGTCACTCTCTGGTAGTCTTTTGTCATTTTTCTCCCGTCGCAAAACTTGTCTATACAGCCATAGGCTATTCTCAAACTTGCACGCACTGGAGGCGCTTCTGAAAGATTCTTGCTGCGTGAAGCGCTTTATAAGTGGTCAGATACAATAGAATAAGTTTAGAAAAATGAAGAAAATCACTGCAGAAGCAGTGATTAGGAGCCTACGAATATTCTTGTCTGCTACGTATTGTATATAATTATTTTAGCCTAGATTTGGTTGCCTCTACCATTTTGTCTACCCAAAATGGTCAGCGTCTTTCTGCCACCTTCTTTACAGTCAGTCCTGTTTCAGCTACAGGTGATTACACATGCCAAGTGACTGATTACGGTATGCGTGTTCATGAGTCGAGTAGCCGTACTCAATACGACTGCCTTGATACAAATTGCGGGAACACTTGCAAAGGAGGACAATGCGCTGCCTATGTAAAGTGCAGGTGCACGAATAACGGGAGATATCCACCATCTACAGGAACATGGAGCCCAGGAGAGAAACTGACGGTATTGGTATCCTAATAATTATGTGTTTATTGCTCGGTTTGCATGCTTCTCTTTGGGTCTCACTCTGCCTCTATGTCTGCCTGCTGTCTCTCTCGCGCTCCCTCCTTCCCTCCCTCCCCTCCTCCCTACTTCCCTCTTTACCTCCGTCCGTCCGTCCGTCCGTCCCTCCTTCCGTCCCTCCCCGTCCCTCCCTTCCTCGCTCCCTACCTCCCTCCCAATCTCTCTCACTATATATATCTCTCTCTTCCTCTACACCCACCCACACACTCACACACACATATCACACACATACACACACGCACATACACACACACCATCTCAGTCACTGAGTCTACAGCGCGCATTCATATTATATTATCCTATTCCCAAGATTCTTGGCTATCCGTCTGTATATTCAGTCTAATAACATCATTGATAGATTTATAGGAGTGCATAACTTGTGGCGTACATGTACATTGCACAGACTGCCGATGGGAAATGCAATGGAAACATCGCAGCTAATACAGCCATCGCCACTTTCAACTCGAACGGCAACTACTACGCTGGACATGCGGCTGTGTTCATCAGCTGCGTGGGTGACTACAATATCCAGGTATTTCGGTCATAGTTTTATTGGCCACATCGTCACATTCAGTCACGTCTCCAGCTATTATACGTGAAGTTCTCCACTGACACCCTCACGGAGGAGCAAATCAATTTCTGCTCTAATCGGGTGCAGCCTGTTAGACCTTATTTCTGCCTAATGTGTCCTTATTTTTATGCTAGCTACTTCCGCTCCCTTCGTTCTTCAGAACAAAGTGCTCTATCGGTCCATTCTGCTCGTTGCCCCAATATGCAGAGCCACAGTGGTTAATGTGGTTTAGGTGAACAGTGGCTGCCAGTGGGAATGCTGAATGGGTGAGCAATGGGAACGCCGAAGAACTTTAATTGGAAAACATGCATTTCAAGGTTTCCATGCATGGCGAGCACTTTAAGCGCTGCAGAACCGTGCCTTCTTGGCGGTTGTACCCTTGACCTGGAATGACCATTCGACTGCATTTCTGGAGCTCAATCTCGAGCATTCTTTTCTTTTCTTAACATAAAAGTTTTACTTGTCTGCCCTGTGGTTGGGAACGGTTCTGAGGCTCTAGGACCATTCCTCATAGGCTGATTGCTCATAGGCTGATTGGTCATAGGCTTATTGCTCATACGGCTGATTGCTCATAGGGTCTTTTGCTCATAGGCTCGTTGCTCATATCTCTAAAATACACGAACTTTGTCCTAGGTCCAAAACAAATATACCGTTTGCTATATCGATGCCCTTCTTCACGCCTTAGCTAGTGCTAATCAATTAGGGACAATTAGCGTTGGTAGACTAACACAATGCTCAATTATGAAGTCCATAAAAAGCAGTCACCCAACAATGTGGCGTTTTTTCTCTGGAATGCAGAGAGATTGCGTCAAGCAGAAAGCGGCTTTCTTACAGGGTGTTAGTGGCGTTGAGCAACGAAGCGCCAAGCGATACCGTCTTCTCAAGGATCGTGTCCTGCGTATGAGCAAAAAGACCTATGAGCAAAAGACCCTATGAGCAATCAGCCTTATGAGCGATAAGCCTATGACCAATCAGCCTATGAGCAATCAGCCTATGAGGAATGGTCCGTACACCGGTTCTGACTAGTTCCCTTAGGAGGCTATATGGAAATTCATTTTACGAATGATTGGATGAGAATCCTATCGTAAAACAGGCTGCAGAGCCGGATTTTGACTAAAAAAGAGAGCACGTTTTAAAACAGACGAACAACATTTTACTGAGTTCAGTTTCAAAAGGATAGTGTCAATGTGAGCCAGCGTAATTATAATAATTATAATTTATGGTCTACCTAATTTTTAAAATTATAAATCTAATTGTGCAGAAGTTTCGTTCTATGTTAAAGTTTTGGATAATATGTGCAAATGCTGCCACATATCATAGGTCGTGAAATAACTTATTGCTTGTATGGTCCTAGCTAGTAGAAATGGGATGTTACTTTTACAAATGTTTTAAGGAAAAGTAGGCCTAACGCTGATATTGAGCGATGTTGCCATTTAAAATATAGTTTTCCTGCGTTTAAGATCGACTAGATGTAGGCTAGGCCTAGCAGGTTAGAGTGATTGTGTGAAGTGATGAGTCTTATACGTTTGTCTTTAGGCATACGCGTATGCTGTCATTAACAGTAAATGCAGCATTTTGATGCATTTGCGTTGCATCTGACAAATTCCTTATTCATATAAATTATCTGGTAAAATTAGGCCTCATGTTCTGTCGTCTATGTGATTATTTTGAGTAAGGCGAGGTCGATGTTAACCTTCAGGCTATCAAGCTTTTTGTAGCATTGACTACGGTACTACCAAAGGGGGTTGGTTTGCGATATCAAAACTTGTAATAAACCAATGGATAGAGAATTCATTTCTGCACAAAATTATATATTTAGGTTTTAAAAATATCAATGCACCTCGAAATTATGATTTTTTTAAAATGGGGACCCTTCGATTCCACAAACGTGTACTTATATAAATTATGAACAAACTATCAGATTCTGTGGTGCTTTGAATGTGTGTGTATATTGTTAGGGTTCAATGGCCGTCTAGGGGTATGACTAACAGAATTAAGGTCCCAATGATGAAAATAACGTATGATTTATTCACAAGAGCAGTATTTTATACAGCAAAAATACAGAGATACCTTCATTATGAAGCAAACCGGAACAGCCGGTAGAGTAGAGCACCACGTAGACCGCTCACGAGCGTCGACAAGTCTAACGAAGACTCCTTGTAGTCGCACGTCAGATTAGTCAGGCAGAATTCACCAACCAGGCGAACTAGAAAAAGAAGAGAGGACCAGACGGTCGAAACTCGCATCCCAGCGAGGGACATCAACGAAGCGTAAACACGCTCAAACACCACACGGACGTACCGCCCAAAGCAAAAACCGCAACTGTCTTACAAATCTCACTACGCAGTTCAATTTATACACACGCCATAGGAATGGCGCTAACCCATCCCTCTTTAGCCAATTTAACATAACAGCTGGCAAAGTCATGTCTAATGTTCGCAGCAAAACGGGGCTTAGACACTAACTGTCTAACAATATGTATGTATGTATGTATGTATGTATGTATGTATGTATGTATGTATGTATGTATGTATGTATGTATGTATGTATGTACGTATGTATGTATGTATGTATGTATGTATGTATGTATGTATGTATGTATGTACATATGTATGTAGGTATTATGTATGAATGTATGCATGCATGTTTTGCATGCATGTATGTTAGGGTGTTTTTAAGGTACATGTGAAATTTTCAAATAACAGATTTTTTAACGACCAAATGAAATTATTGTGCCAAATCATGTGTAAACTGAATATCTGAAATTATATCTCGATAGCTGAACATTTAGGACTTGCTCAAGAGGACTGAAGTTAGGAACACGATTGCATTGCAAGCATTATATCTATGACATGCGAGCTGCATGCTACAGAACTCTTCTCAGCGACTAGTTCCCAGCAAATAAACATTCATGATCATGTCGTTACTCAAGTGATGTTGTTTTTGTCACTGGTCATGTGTTGCAAATGGCGGGAAGTGGTGCTTTTAATTGTTGTATCATAATATGATGATGATGATGGTGCTCTGCCCGAAGGCAGGTTCATTGGCTTTAAGCCCCTGGGGATGAGATCAGTGAGGTGGTTTCCCGTTGCCTTCCTCACAGACAATGATGGGTAAGCAACTTGCCCAAGGTCGCCCCGCAGGAGCTTGCGCCCCTGCGTCCCACACGTGCTAGCCCGAGATATTTAAATCTCCGAGTGTCAACTCCCAACCCGGGGTTTGAACCGCAGTCCGTTGCAACCAACAGACGAATGCCGCTCTCGCTTACCAGTGTAGCTAACTAGGCCATAATAATTATGATACAACAATTAAATTTTGTATTGCGCCTGCCATATTATGGCAGGCGCAATGCAAAATTGATTGCAAAAAAGCTGAGATTTAGTTGGTAGGCACTACTATGCACTTCGGCTATGCGAAGCTGTCTTCACAAAGGAGGGGTACTCATGCGAGGTACTTCTCAATTTACGCGTACACCACGGAATCAGAGTCTGGATGACAACGTATAGGAGACAGTAGCAATTGTACGTTTCAATTTGGCAGAGATGATCTTGCAGCCATGGCAGAAGAGAATCTTCTGAGCAACAGGCTCCCCTTACTCTTCGCTGAAATGACAAGATCATGCCAGATGTTACAGACACAGGACGATAATGGCATATCTCAAAAGAATGTTACCAAGCTATTAGGCCTATCCATCCCCTAAATTCACTCAGTGACAGCTATTGTCATGTCAGATTCTTGTTGGCTGAGATCTGAGGCTGGGGATTGAAAGACAAAATCCGGGCCATGTGTTTTGTTCCAGTGGCGAGTAAAACGAGTTCCAAGGGCGGCATATGCATGAAGCTGGAAGCGAAATTGAGAAAGGACCTCTTGAACCTTGCCATCGATTCCATGCTTCTGAAATTGTTCTAGAAGTGTTTCACTGCATGCTTCTGCAAGAACTCCAGTATTGGAAGTCTTAAGTCAAGAGCTAATAGAGCTAATAGTCATTTTCTAAAGATGAATTCCACCAAAGGGAATAAAGTTCAGGTAACCAGATGCATTTCACCGACGGCGTTGGATGTCATATGCGATTTACATGATCAAGTTGTGCCTTTTCATTTATCAATTTTCCATTCAGCAACGTCAGAGCGCAGAGAGGATAATCTCGACCATCCTACACTGAAAAGGTATGGAATCCTTTACTTGAAGTGTCGCTCTCTGTGACAGCAACTTAGTCTTACGTGAAGTACTATTTCACCAGGGGAATCCATACTTACCACGCCAGAGAAGTCTTACCTGTCTCCCTAACAGTATTTTTCCCTACACTTTGATTTTTGTCAGAGATCGTGGTCCGCCACAGTTTTTTGACGAGTCATAGACTACAGCACGCGCAACGAATTTGATGATCTGGGATCTGATCTCAAGAGAGGTTCGCTACTGTACCTAAGCCACTACCAAAATATTCAAGATCCTCGGTTTGGGCTACTCTCTTTGTGATTGAGACTCACAACAATGGTAGTCCTAAGAGTGACGAATGATTGACAGAGTGACTCTTATGCAGTCCTTCAATGAAAGCCCTGATCATAAATAAGGGAAACAATGTTATTTTTTTCTGCAATGGTTAAGTAAAGCAGATTTTTTCAAATGTAGGCTACTATATATAGATATTCGTTTAATTCGTGAAAAACGTCCAGGTTGACACACCGCAGCCTGGTTACATGGTGACAATGGTTGTAAGCGTTCTTGTAGAGGACTCTGGAAATAAAGTTTATGTTGTCCTTGTGCGGGAGCTGGAAATTATGACGTCGGGGTCGAAGGTTGTAAACCGTACTGGTCATTTGGGGAAATTGGTCGCGAAGGACATGGCAACTGTTCCATATGACGGCGCGGAGCAAGCGCTCGTCAGATTCCTCAACCATATCAGCAGCAGAGGGCGAGGCATCAGGTAGAAATCCCATCCGCTGGATTCGGCGCAAGAAACGATTCAAGCGTTATGAGGAATATACTATGACAACTATAGTACTGCTTTGGATTTTGCCTTATATCTGATGGTTATGCGTTCAATTTTGCTTGGATCTGTGAAAATTACAATGTGTCACAATGTCGCCTAAGTGGCTATTCTTCCGGTGCTTTGAGCAAGTTCTAAATCTATTCCGATTTTCATCTAATTTGGCAGATAACTATATTTCTGAAGGTGGAACACAAAATTATATTGGTCGATATTAACATCGAAATTTTAATTTTTAGACACACCCTAATGTATGTATGCATGCATGCATGCATGCATGTATGCAGGTATGTATGTATGTATGTATGTATGTATGTATGTATGTATGTATGTATGTATGTATGTATGTATGTATGTATGTATGTATGTATGTATGTATGTATGTATGTATGTATGTATGTATGTATGTATGTATGTATTGCATCTGTATGTACGTTTGCTTCTCGGTAAAAAGTCCTTACATCAATAGACTTGATGGATAATCTCTTGATGAATCGTCCTTTGAGGAACCGTCTTAGAACCGTATTGTATGTATTTACATGTATATATGTATGTGTGGGTTCCACGACAACTGGTCTACAGTCAACTCGTCTAACGACAACTGGTCTACAGACAATTCGCATTGATGAAAGAGAAGCTGGATCCGTAAAAGAGCGCTAAATGTCTTTCTAGCTCAAATGGAAGCTGGATTGATGATTTTCATTCATGTATTTCAACATGAATCCAGCTTCTATTTCATGTATAAAGATACCTTCATCCAGCTTCTATTCCTCGTTCGTTATTTTCGTCAATCCACTTCTATTTCACCTGTCAAAGATCCTTCATCTGGCTTCCTTTTCTTAAGCGTTTTTCATCAATCCAGCTTCTATTTCAGATCTAAAAATACCTTCATCCAGCTTATATTTGTCATGCGTTATTTTCGCCAATTCAGCTTCTATTTCACATGTAAAAGAACCTTCACCCAGCTTCCATTTCTCTTGCGTTTTTCAGCAACCCAGCCTTTATTTCATCTAGAAAAAAGCTTTCATACAGCTTCCATTTTTGAAGCGCTGGACAAGTTGCCTGTAGACCAGTTGTCGTTAGACGAGTTGTCTGTAGAACAGTTGTCGTAATATCGAATGCGTGAGCATGTATGTATACGCTCGTTTCATGATGAACAGTCCTTTGATGAATGATCCTTTGATGAACGGTCTCTTGATGAATCGTCGTTTGATGAACAATCCCTTGATGAATAGTCCTTTAATGAAAAGCCCCATACCAAGTTATATAGCAGTTTCCGTAATGAACTTCTTGTATTCTTGGCCCATTTTCCGAAAGCATATTTGTCTAATCTAAAACTTTTTCCGTTTTTTTATTCTTGTCCCAAAAAAGTCGTTTTTTATTTTTTGAACCGTTTGATTCGTTTTTTCAATTGTTTATTAACTGAATTTATTTATTTACTGTCTGCAATTATTTTCCCTAAATTTAATTTTGTCTGATGTTCCTTACGTTTTCACTGTGCTCTCAATTAAGGATTCAGTTAACTAATGTCATCATTTAAATTAATTGTTTTACATCATACTTTTAGAATGCATACATGTAGTAGATCCCTGCAATAAATGAAATTTATAAGACTTATTTTGATATAGGCTAAACTTCTTATGCTTATAATAAGTAACAATTTTAAGAATAATATGTAATTTAGCAGACATTTATGATATAGTCTTGACTTCTGATTAGATTTCAAATGTGTTATGTTCATCAGCATGATCTTATCCGGATTTATGCTCACAATTTAAATTTGAAAGAATTTCAATATTTACCTTTAATTTCTCTCCATTTCTTATTAATCCAAAGTTATAAGAAAAAGTAGCTGCTGTATATTAATGTCACTTATGATTATAATTTTAGCCTGCTAATAAAGTGGTGTTATTTGCCGATTAAGATAGAATTGCATAAACACGGTTTTTAAGTTTATGATGCAGTTGAAGATGCAATAAAGTCAAATTAATTTCCGTTTCGGTTTTTATTTTATTTTTCTCTTTTCTCGAATAAAACGACGTTTTTACCCGGTTTTTGATTCCGTTTTCATCGTTTTTTGCATCTATGTCCGAAAGTGTTTGAAAATCATTCTCTTTGATTCTGGTTTGGTGCTGTCAGGTCAGGAGCGCCTCTGCGGGTTTCTCAAAAATTAGCGGTATAGAAATTCATGATTTCGATTTTGATTACTGACAAATGTAGGCTACCTACAATTAGCATTTCACAATTCATCTTCAATATCTGATTCACCTAATATAAGTTCATTGGCTGCTGACAAGCGTAGCCTATACGGAGAAATGTCGGTTTGCGCTGCAAAAAAATGTTTTCACACATTTTTTTTATAGTTTGAGTGCTTTCTGATATCAAAAGGCAAATTAATTAGCACAGAAAAATAGCCCTGCACTTCCTCTATGGAATGGCATAATTTATTGCTCTTCAAAAATAAAATCTGGATACGTTATAGTCGAAAGAACTTGCATGTTTTATGAAAAAATCACCCATTTTAATTTGTTTTGAGTGCTTCCGGTTATCAAAATACAAATTATGTAGCATGAATGACAATTTGCTTCTCTTCATAATAAATTACAGATAAGATATAGTCGATAATCTAAGGGTGGTATCCATCCTCTGGGACTTATGGTATTATCGGGTATAACCTGTGAACGATAGGGGTATCATCATAAATTTAACCTCAAAATGTGTGCAAATGAACCCTCGACAGCTACCTAAAATGCCAACTTTATATTCCATACGAAACAAGTTTGATTTGGAAAAAACTTGGGGGCCAATCCACCCCCAACCCCTTGGTAGCCCGAGGATTATTGGTACTGTTTACCAGGCCCGCCGACAAAAATTCCGGGTCCCTGGGCAGAGCAGTCACCGGCCCTAAACTGTCTTTAGGCTCTTTGATCAAATTTAAATTAAAAAAAACAACTGGAACAAAGTGTGGGTACGAATGTACGATAAAGCAAACATTTATGATTTTAATAAATCCTTAATGTTAAAAATTCAATTTTCAAATATATAGTCATCAGCAAGCAACCTTCCTGGATTTAACTGCAGGAAAATCGTTTTATAATTTTCCCGCGCGCCGGTACATGTAGTTCTCCATTTTATTTTCGAACCTTAAAAATGCACAACTGAAATGCTCTTTCTTCATCGCCTGGAAAATTGTCCGGATGTCCTGGACTTGGAAGACCGTTGCTTATTATAGTAGGCCTAAGCTATCTCAGTCGTCTCTATAGGCACGGGCCCTGGTGTCACTGTAAAAATGCTTGCTTTCGATGTTGGCACTGACACCAGTGACACGGTGTCAGTGCATGCGAACATCGAAAGCAAGCATTTTTACAGTGACACCAGGGCTTATAGTTTGATCAGCATTTTCATAAGTCTTATTTATAATGTCATCTCTTGGAATTGCGGAACTAACACCACAAACTTCATTTTCATCTATTCTGCTATATTTAAAACGGCATAAACCGTAAACTTTGTAGGCTAAGTCACATAATGTGATTGCAGGCTGCGGCCCGGCGCCAGCAACCAACATATGAAAAATATTATTATCAGTGTAGCCCGGGTTCCTCCGGGCCCCTAAAAGTCGCCGGGCCCCTGGGTTTTTGCCCCCCTGCCCCTCCCTCTCGGCGGGCCTGCTGTTTACAAAGCATAGTCAATAACTCAAGCTGACTGTCATCGACTCCGTCGTCGTACCAGATGCTTGGAACGTCGTTATCGCCGGACCAAAATGCCTGATGATCGACTAGCATGGATTAAGCTACTTCGTTCACTTCATCTACTCTACCATCAGAAGGAGGCTGAACATTGGGAAAAACTAGTCTTACAAAATGAAAAAAACCTAAACGCCTGTGGTCATTAGTCTCGGGTCTCTTGGGCCGTCCTTCTCGTTCCACTGAAATTCCATCCTTCACTGCAGATGAATTTCAAGAAATTCTTACAACCAAGATTGACCGACTTCGCGCCTCGACAGCTGATGCTCCTCCACCGACATTCTCATAAACGTCTACTATATTTGATAGCTTTCGTTCCATCTCGGAATTGGAACTTCGTCTAGTGCTTAAATCTGCTAATCTTAAATCATGTGAACTAGACCCATTACCCCCTTTTGTTATAAGTGACATGTTAGATGACCTTGCTCCTTTTTTGGTTTATCTTTTTAATAGGTCATTAGCTGAAGGCTGGATCCCATCCTCTCAGAAACGTGCTATCGTCTTTCCTTCACTCAAAAAGCCTAGCCTTGATACTAACCTCTGTCAAAACTACCGACCTACAGGGTGGCTCAAAAAAAAACGTACCACCGGGGAAAATGCGATATCTTCGCAGCCGATTGGGGTTTTTCTGCGAAAATTTCACAATTTGAAGGGGAATGAATATACAACAATCCCTGAAAGTTTCATTCGAAACTTTTCATGTTTGCAAAAGTTACAGCTGTTCAAACTTAAAATTTCGTTTTTTCAATTATCCGGAGAATCATGCTCCAATACAAGTGATTTCATTAGGATGTTTGGCAAATTACAACACACACACATTGATGATGATGTCATACGACCTCACTATGAGCTGTAAAGAAGCTGTTTATGAAGCAATCTGCTGGTATTTGGTGATATTTTATAGATTAAGGTCTCAATTGGTGAACCCAAACAATGAACGTCATGGGCAAAGTTTCTGCAAAAGATCAAATGGGAACTCGGACTTTGAATGAACAGAGACTGAGACATCGCGTGATCATAGCAAAATACCCAGTGAAAAGTGGAGCCTGAGCACATTGAAGACTATCTGCAAACGTGTTTATGTAACGAAGATCAGATGTCGGAAGAGAGGCAGGAAGTGGTCGCTTGATCTGACGGAAAAAGCGCGATTTTCACGAAATTCGCTTGGTAATCGAAAGGTCAAGTTTGCAAAGCAAATCGTGGTTTCGGCATCAGATATGCCGGCGTGTGTTGCGGCTGCAAGAAAAGACTGCAATTAATCCCGTTCAGTAGGTTAGATGTCAAACTCATCATTGAACTCGCTTACCCAGACTCATTGAAGACCAGGTATGCTCTAACATCTGGTTTTATTATGCAGCAGGACAGTGCGCCTGCTTGCTCGCACGGCAAGGTTGATTATGATGGCGCTACCTTATTGACATCAACTGAAGTAAATGCATTGGCAAAGATGATTTACAAACTCGCCAGACCTTAACCCTCTTGTTTATCACGTCTGGGGAGCTATGCTGGAACGCTGCAAGACATTTAATCCCAAGTTGGAGAACATTGGCCAGCTGAAGCAAGTCTTGCTGCTAATGTGGGGTCAGTTGCCGCAGGACCCGACCAACAAGGCCATACTGAGCTTCACAAAAAGAATTTGAGCTTGTGTTAAGGCAGGGAGTGGACACTCTCATTATACCTTACAATAAACTGCAAAACGGAATGCTGAGGTCGTAGTGAAAAGTGATATCATTTGACTTGGAAATCTACAAGTGACGTCAATTTTCCGCGGATAATTGAAAAAACGAAATTTTAAGTTTGAACAGCTGTAACTTTTGCAAACATGAAAAGTTTCAAATGAAACTTTCAGGTATTGTTGGAAATTCATTCCCCTACAAATTGGAAAATTTTCGCAGAAAAAGTTCGATCGGCTGCGAAGATATCGCATTTTCCCCGGTGGTACGTTTTTTTTTGAGCCACCCTGTATATCCAATCTATCGTTCTTATCCAAGACTCTTGAGCGCCTAGTTTCCCTCAAGCTCCTCCCCTATCTTGAACAGTCTGGTCTTCTTCCTCCAAATCAATCAGGTTTTAGGGCTCATCACTCAACGGAAACTGCTCTTCTCTCTCTTCTCTCTGAAATTTATTCTGCTGTCGACAGGTCTGAACTCTGTCTCCTTGCTCCTTATGATGTTTCTGCAGCTTTTGATATGGTCGACCACAATATTCTTCTCCAGCGTCTTGAGACCTCCTATGGATTACAGGGCCTGCCCCTCTGCTGGTTCCGATCATATTTATCTGACCGTACCCACAGGATTATCTCGGGTGAATCCAAAACCAAACGGATCCATGTTAAGCTGGGAGTTCCTCAAGGCTCTGTCTTGGGTCCTCTGCTCTTTATTCTATATACGGCTGACATCCCCTCTCTTTTCCCACTCTCTGGAACAGCCGGTCATCTCTTTGCAGATGATGTGCAGGCATATGTCCATGGGTCTCCTTCATCCCAGCTACTTTTAGTTGAACGCATCCAGGATCTCTCACATTCCCTACACTCCTGGATGTCATCAAATCGTCTCTCTCTTAATGCCTCCAAAACAGAGTTTATTTGGCTCGGCACACCTCAGCAGCTTTTGAAAATTGATTTTGTTCTCCTCTCTGGATTATTTCGTAACTATACCTTTTCCTCAACTGTTCGTGATCTGGGTGTTACTCTAGATAGTTCCCTTTCATTTAAAGAGCATAATATTACACGCTCTTCATATTTTCATTTAAGGCGTCTAAGGGCAGTTCGGCGTTCTGTTTCGCGTTCTGTTTTTACCACTTTGGTCCATGCTTTCATTTGCTCCAGAATAATTGACTACTGTAATTCTCTTCTAATTGGTCTTCCCAAGGTTAGACTCTCACCTTTGCAGTCGGTCCTTAACGCGGCCGCCAGATTAATTGCACGCCTTCCACGCTACTCTCATATCTCTACTTTTATGTTTGAGCAGCTCCATTGGCTTCCTCTAACTGCGCGCATTAAGTTCAAAATTCTCATTTTGGTCTCCAAAGCACAACGGGGTCCTGCCCCAAAATATCTAACCAATGGAATTCGCAGGCCAGTTTCAGCCTCCTCGCATCGTCCACTCCGCTCTTTAAACAGATTTGAACTTCTAGTACCTCCTACTAGAACGGCTATGGCTCAGTCCCGTTCCTTTACATCAATTGGCCCTCTCTTTGGAATACGCTCTCTCCTTCTACTCGATCTCAACTTCTGACAGGTAATCCCTCCTCCTCATTTTCTTTTCTTAAAACCGATTTCTTCTCTCGTGGCCTTGCGCACTTGGAGCGCCTCTGAACGGTTCACCCTAGTAGAGGCGCTTTATAAATGTTTTATACAATACAATACAATAGGTCGTAACAGTGTAATACTCGCTGTAATGTTTTTTCTTATAACGTCATAATTATGGCGTTGTGTGTTGTTAGGTGTATGACCAATGGTGCAGTCATAGCGTTGGTTATTCAACTTATGGCAGATCGCATCGTTTCTACCATGCCTTTGCTACAATTCAAAGCACCAGCAGCGGTCCAAGTTCCATCAGTTGTCGAAGCGAAACCTCTGGTTCGACAAATTGTCCGACTTCCGTTTCAGGCTGCTAGCAGTCATAGCTGCCCTGGACATCAAGATACGGTCCAAGGTTCATTATAATTAGTCTAAGGAAAACGCTTGTTTGGACGTATGCGCTTGACATTCACAACGCTATCTGTGTTCACTTATGAACTTATTCGGCACAACAACACAAAAAACACTCGCAAACACTTCTCAACAAGTCTAATAGCACGACGTCACGCTCACAGCTGGACATGATACTAACCGCAGCCTCATCTGCCCACTCTGTACATACAAACAAATTTGTTTGCCATTCATCCCAGTCGAGGCCGTAGCCAGGATTTTATTTCGGGGTGTGTTTCAACAATTTTCCTTTCCCAAAAAACTACATTTTTCCATTTCGGGGGTGTTCTCATGGTTTTATTTCATGGTTTTTATGTCATATGCTCGTAAATGCACTAGATTATTTTTCACAATTTCCATTTCGGGGGTGTTCAAACACCCAAAACACCCCCACCCTAGCTACGGCCTTGATCCCAGTACAATACACGCAGAACTTACGACAACGACACGCACTTTGTTAATATTAGTACAAACAAAGTAAAACACATAATACATGTATGTGGAACAAAATTTAATAGGTGAGAAATATAAGTATGCTTATAATGCTTTACAATGCTGGCTTCATTCCTTATACCTGTAGTGTATCAATAAAAAGAAGATCTCCTCCAAGTTTTGTTCTTCTTTGTTACAATGCTGCTGCTGCTGCTGCTGATAATGATGATGATGACGATGATGATGACGACGATGATTACAATGAAGATGCTGATGACGATGACGATGATACTGATGATAACGATGATGATGACGATGAGTTCTCTCCCCGAGGGCAGGTCCAATGGCTTTTATGGCACCGTGGGTTGAGTTAGGTGATTTCCCGTTGCCTTCCTCACAGGCAATAATGGGTGAGCACCTTGTCCTATGTCGCTACCCAGTGGTTTAAGGTAGATTTTAACCTGCGACCCTTCGGTCGCATGGCTCCTAACTTACCGCTACACCACCGCGTCTCACAGATAGAAGTTATTGAGTTGTGTTTTGTTCTATTAAATAAAATATAATTAATTGACCTGAAATTCAGCTAGAAGAAAGCGCTTTAGGCATTTCCCAGTTTATTTCCTCCATATCCCTCCTCGTTTGTCAACCATGATTAGGGATATATCGTCAGCAGATTTTAGTTGGTCTAAGCTTATTCTGTGAAAAAGTGCTTCTTCGAATAGATGTCAATTTATCATTATAAGAAAATAAAGACAGCCGTAGTTGAACGAATTAATGAATTTTTTCATTGCTCACAAAAGTATTACAGTAGTGTACAATCGTGAGCAACTGAAAACAGGGCAACAGGAGCCAATAAAGCTAATACTATTACTACCTGACCGCTCTTCCTCGTATATTAATCTTTCCTGTTTTCATTTAATGGGCCTACTTAACCAGGACTTAGGCCTAACTGATAATAATAATATAGTAAAGCGATAATCATAATAGCAAAAAGTTGCCATTATAATGATAATAGCAATAATAATGGTAATAATGATAGTAATAACAATGATAATAATTGAGGAGCGACTCGGTTTTCGGGGACGAGCAGTAGGGGAGAACAGGCACCCTTGATCCAGATGTACCTCTGAATCTTTGTCGTTTTCTCTGGAATTACTTACTTACTTGACTGTTGCAGTGTAGCAGGGCACCAGCCTATGTGAAGGGTAGCACGACACTTTTTTGTTTCATAAAGACAACAAATTGTACACAGATATAACCGGTAGGCCAAAATCGTATTCGTAAACATAGTCAGTCGTCCGCATATAATAGCAAGAGGGAGCACTTGCCATGGACAGTTGAAACCTATTTTAACTAATAGATTACATTTTGGCTTCGAACAAAATTATTTATTCTCACTTGACCTTTGAACCTGATTGGCAGATAAACCGGCCAAACGCTATCTTATAGGCTAAGGCCCTACACACCGATCAATCATCGCATTTATTGCACTAAAAAAAATCAGAAAAATCATCCCGCTTCTTGTTTTGGTCTGAAGATTTTCATCCGCCATCCCACTTCGTGGTTTGCTATCAATATTTTGATCCGAGAAAAATAATAGCCTCGAAGCCATTTTCTCCATGTAAACTTCAGCGGCGAACAGTATTTTAGTTACAGATGAAAATATTGATAACAAACCACGAAGTGGGATGATGGATGAAAATCTTCAGACCAAAACAAGAAGCGGGATGAATTTTTTGATTTTTTTAGTGCAATAAATGCGATGATTGATGCAATTTACAGTTTGCAGGGGGTAATGTTTAGGAGGGGGTAATATGAAACCTTTACACCGGGTCTCACGCTACTTTAGCATAAACCTACACGCAGTGATTCCGTTAACGTGCGTCCGTGCGTCCCGGACGCACAAATTTTGACGCCGGACGCACAAAAATAAAGGCGGTGCGTCCATGGACGCACTGAAGTTGTGGATGGACGCACAAACAAATTAACGATGCGTCCAAGGGACACCAATAAGAAATACCGTGGGGTCCGTATATGTGTAACTGTCTCAGTTTATGCATTGCGTATTAACTGACTGGTTAGTGGTGAATAATTTATGCAATGACCTATTTATGAATATTTCATTTCTTTGTAAGTGAGTAACGTACATACATGAAGCATACATGCAGGCCTAGACCTAAACCATCGACATGTCAGCAATATTATAGCGTTCAACCGTTCCCATGAGCTGGCCTAAAAAGTAATGATCGTCGTCGGATAGATCCTAAAATCAAGAAAATTAACGGAAGTACAACAATGCTAAAATATTTTCTTGGAAGGTATATAACTTATTATCGTCGGGAAGATTGGTACTAGGTATTGGCTATAGAGTCCTAAAATTTCCCTGTTTATTTTTTAAATGATGTCATTGCTAACGTCAATCGCATTTTAGCTCTCTCAGGCTCTGTATTCATTCATTCATTTCAATAATTTACATAACGCCTCTACAAGAAGCCCTCTCAGAGCTAGGCGCTCTCCAATCAATATTAATGCAAATAAATATATGATGCAATCTGAATGTGCTCTAACACCAGCTTTTGCTTCTTCTTCTTTTCGTGCTCTGCCCATAGGCAGGTTCGAATGTTTGACGTCTCCAATCTTCTCTGTTCTGCGCTTTCATTTTCAGCTTCTGGTAGCCATCTTTCATCATCCAGTCTAACAGTTTTTGTCTTGGTCTGCCTCTCGTTCTTTTTCCATCCATTTTCCCCTCTATGATTGTTCGCAGCATCGAGTCTCCTCTGAGTGTGTGCCCGATCCATCTTCTTTGTCTTTCTCTAATTGTGTGTATCATCGCTCTCTTTTCTCCGACTCTTCTCAATACCTCCTCATTGCTGATATCATCCCTCCAGCTGATTCTTTCTATTCTTCTCCATAACCACATTTCAAATGCTTCGATTCTCTTGATGTCTTCCATTCGCATAGTCCATGTCTCTGATCCATATAACATCACACTCCATACTAAGGTTTTTATCATTTTCTTTTTCAGCTCCTTATTGATTCCTCTTCTCAGTAGCTCGTTCCTCTTTTCAAATGCATCTTTTCCTAGTACAATCCTTCGTTGTATTTCTCTGTGGCATCTAGCATCTTCCGTAATCGTACTGCCGAGATACGCAAATTCCTTGACTTGTTCTAATTCTTCTCCATCTATGAATATTTTAACTGCCTTCTGCTCTCCTTTGCTTATTCTCATAACCTTTGTTTTCTTTATGTTGATTTTCATTCCGTACTCTTTTGATGTTGTATTCAGCCGGTCCATCATTGTTTGTAACCCTTCCTGACTTTCTGCCATCATTGCTTGATCGTCTGCGAATCTTAATGCCCTGATCCACATTCCTCCCACTTTTATCCCTTCCTCCAGTTCTTCCAATGCCTCCTTGATTATCTCCTCTATTTATATGTTGAACAGTAGCGGTGAAAGTGGGCATCCCTGTCTTACCCCCCTTCCTACCTTTCCTTGTTCAGAATATTCACCCTCTATCCTTATCTGTACTTTTTGTCCCATATACAGATTGCCTATCAGTCTTCTATCTCTCCAGTCCACGCCAACTCTTCTCAATGCCTTCATCAGTCTCTTCCAGTTCACTCTGTCGAACGCCTTTGCTTCTAAATGGCTGTTAATTTGTTCTCAACTTTTAAAAACTAAAAACTTCTACTTATCGTTGGCTTAGGCTATTACCTATAGACCTATGGCCTACTTGACCTTTCACGATTCCACGATACAGGCCTATATTTCATTGCAATTCAGCCTACCTCTGGAGAAGCTGACTGTAATTTATGAGTTTATGACTTGGTATTTTCTGTATTGGTATCGACAACTTCAGATTTTAACACACACAAAATAGCTAACGGTGATATGAATTTTATAGCTGACTTTAGCTATATAGCCTAAATGAACTTTTGTAAACGGAGGAAGGTTAGAGCCAATTTTTACGTAGCCTACGCATGTGGCTGTTCGCAAAATATACGAGTTGCAACAGAATGAGAGGGTAAAAAATACGAATTTTTGCGTAGGTTACGTAATAATAGGCCTAATGGTTGGGCCCTCTGTCGCCTGTAATATAAGAAGTTCGGAATTTTTTATATTTGGCCTACTAGGCTATGCCCCGATGGGACTCCAAAAATGGATGGGTGTGGAGTCCATGACTCTTATCCATTTGGTGTGGACTCCAATTTTTTGGGTGATGCGTCCATGACTCCAAGAATTCAGACCTTAACGGAACCACTGCCTACACGTACGTTTTGCGGTCTCCATTTGCGCACACCTCTAATGACCAAAATAGACTTCTATGGTAATATATTTCTATGCTGTGGAAGTAAATGACCGAAAATACTTGCTGGCAAACTGCGAAACCAGACTTGTGGGACGACACTCACTAAGAGAAAAATTAAATTCGGGAAACGAAATTATGCAACGCAGTATAATAATCTGTACATATGGAGTCACTGATCGTAGCGAGTTCCAGGCGAGGTCTCTCATCTTCTCGTCTGCCGAGCGAAGTTCATTGAAGCACGTGACTCGATAAACTACGGCGCACATAAAAATAGTCCCAGGTGGATTGATGTAGACTAATTTAGTTGTGTGGCGCTGTGGTGTAGTGGGTATGTTCGTTGTCTTACAGCAGGGTTGCATGTTCGAATCCACCTCAAGCCGCAGCGTAGGGACCTTGAGCAAGTCCTTCACTCGCAAGCGCTTTGGCATGAAACTCCGATGCAGTGTCCGCGCTGTAGTCGGGAGCGCCTCTGAGTAGTGAGCTGAAGGGGGTATATAACAGGTGCACATACAAACAATCGAAGTCTGCGCCCTATTCCTTAAACCCATCATGGCTATGTCAAATACCATAGGCCTACGTAAATAAATTCAAATTCAACTATTAATATCCATTCAACATCCATTATGCACGGATATTTAATATCTTACATCAAACATAATTATTAGATAAGTCAGCCTTGTTAATATCATTAATCACTTTCCAATCTCCGTCGGTGTGTGCATACGTACGTCGGATTCCCGTGTTTACCCAAATAATTAATCTGATAACCGACGGGTCTATAATTAATAATACCATTCACTTGCATAGACCTCTAAGAAGGGAGATTCTTTCATCGGCTAAAACCTATTCAAATCAGCAGATATGCATTCACCGGATATAAAGTAGTGAGGAAGTCCACGCGACACACTCGTTGTCAGTACTTCAGCCTTAGAAATAATTATTAGGCTACGCCAGTGACGTAGCTACCATGTGTGCACACGGGCCCACGACCTCCAGGGCTCACATAGATTGTTAAATCTTTAATCTATATTAATTAGTAATTCACATTATTTTGTGACATATGTAGTTTTGTGAACACACGTGCATTACTTCGTTACCCGTGCTTTAGGTCTACTGCCAACCACCGTGTTGTTGGCAGACAAAACTACCGAACGCATTCAACTTTTTTGTCTGAAGTCTAAATTGTTAGGTGAGGTTTGAGGGTTTGAATGATAATAAAGAGACTTTGTAAAGAGGTGACACCGTTTTTAGGTGAGCACATGAAGCGACTCGTACCGGCATGAGAACTTTATTTCACTTTTTCGCTTTCCTACGCAATTGGTAAGACCGCAAGAGTGTACCTGCAATGCTATCGTTTAAGATGTGTGTGATAGTATTATGTCGTAGACTCGTAGTGTGATATTATTATGTCGTATGCCTCGCATGTTCGTATAATGTAATTAAACGATACGCCGCAAAATCGCCAAACTTCTCAGACATGGTCCAGCATTCCGATAGTCTGTTGTATATGCAGTGGCGGCGCCAGGATTTCAGTTTCGGGGGGCTGAAGCCTCGACCGAAATCTCATGAAAATTTTCCATTTTCGCCGCCAAAATTTCTGACGACCTTTTTTTTTAGTCATCAGCTCAAAATCGTGGATATTTCACTGTAAAAAATTTCGGATGGCCTTTTTTAGGGGGGGGCTGAGCCTCTTGTAGGGGGGCTTAGCCCCCCAGGCCCCCCTAGCGCCGCCACTGTGTATATGGTAACGGTAGTGACCTGACATCTCCCTCAACAAGAGTGAGATTTGCTGGGGTTGAGTGCGATTAAAGCCTGTTTTTTCTTAGGGCCACATTGTTATGTCTTCTTCTCGCCTCTTCACACACCAACTCCACACGAATCATAGTATGGTCCGTTATTTTGTAACATTTCTAACACTGCTCTCAACTCCTCTCAGCTCTCACCACAGATTAGAGGAAACTCAATTGAGCAGGTGTGAATCAGGGTCTTAAAGAATCATGCACTTGACTCTATCCCTACACTAAGTCTTGCATGAAATATTCATGGCTAAGTTTAAGTTTAGGCTAAGTACTACGAAACATTTTGTCGTTTTTATGTGCAAATTGCAGGTCATGAACCAAGATTAGTAGGCCTAGATGATTGACAAATTTGCTGAACAAGAGGCTGGAACGAGAACTATAATGCCATGGCATTGTCTTAAGTACTACTAATGGTAGCCTACTATAAATAATAAAGCTGCAACGTTTTAGGTTTTAAAAACATTGTGAAATCACTGCAACCATATGAAATTCCTGCATAAACTTAATCAATTTCTCACGATACATTTTGAGAAAATTATTCTAGTAGTGAAATAGTGAGAAAATAAAGGAAATCTTAAAGTAATATAATTATATACCCGTTAAAGAGAAAGCGATTATTTCAAGCCATCTTCGTTTCTGCAGCACATAGTGGTGTGAAATGGCGATTGCCTTGATCCTGCTCGTTGCATTGGTAGCGGTTGTCAAAGGGGACATCACTGGAAAAACTCTTGTCGATGGCGCTTGTCTTTGCTTCAACTGCAACTCGGTGAATGTACGATCAGCAGGTAAGAATGAAATCTACTCTGTCAGTGAGACCTGAATAATAATTATTTAATTGGATATTTGTAACAACACCTATGCAGAGAACTCGGACTTCAACTGCAGTTCACGGAAGTTAAACTGGTTACATGATTTCCCACCCATGTTGAAAATGAACAGATAGGATATGGACACCTTTCACTTCAACCCCAGGAACGTCAATTGGATCTGTCAACGAATTGAGAGACTGTTTGCATTTACCCAAATGATAACACATTCTGAATTTCATAAACTATAACTATGTTACAGTAAAAATAATTATTGAATTAGCAATGGAAACTTTTTTTTGTCAAATTATTGCAGTTTCACTTGAAGTTGGATGAGCATGATATTATTTATTATTTATACCAGAAGCAGAAGAACGAAGAAGTTCATGAGACTTTTGAAGAGTTATTGCCGTCGCCCTAAGACTATAAATAACATTGAATGAGCAATCTATTTATATCTATATATTTATATCTATTACTATTTATAGTAGAAGACAAACTGGATGCGGAACAGAAATCTATATCTATAAGAAAGGATGTGCCTATATTTATTTGTCCCCGATGCACGCTCACAGTTTTACAGCTAATGACCTGAAACATTGCATATAGATAAACGTTCACCAAAACCATCAAAGTACGCTATTTTCAGCTTTTTATTCACTTTAGATTTCGAAAAATAGACATTAATTAAATTTCCCTATGTTAATGTATGCGCTAGCGGCTATAGCCTACCGCTGCAAAGCCTGCAATTGCGTCGCCGTATTTCAATCGTTTTCAGTAACGGCCTGTTGCCGTTGACGTCATATTTTGACGTCATTTTTCGCCAAGCTTAATTAGCACACCTCGGCCCGCAGGGCCTAGGTTGTGTGGAGGGCGTGGGGGGTGGCGGGTAGGAAGGAAATTTTCCCGCAAACTCAAATTTCACGGGTGGCGTACAAGTGGAGGTCGGAGCGTACACGTGGAGGTCGGAGTGTTGTGGAGTGCAGTGGGGTGGTTGTGGAGTGCAGTGGGTCGTGGCCGGGAGCGGGTCGAATCCTAAATTTCCCGGGCAACGCCGGGTACCCCAGCTAGTATGTTATAAAGTAAGTGGAAGATGAATGGGAGACGAAAACTAGACTATAATGCGTTGTGGATCATTTTAAGACGATGTAAGTAGGCCTATGCATTTTGAAACTTGTGCAATCCTAAATAACGTTGCTTCTTTGTATATCATCATCCAGTGCCTAATTATTCTTATTTTAGCCACAAGTCATTAAAGCACTGGCATACCTGGGAACGGCGGTCCCAAATTATAAAATTCCATAAATCAATAGTGCGGAGTATTGGATGGGCAAAAAGTGTGGGTTTTTCATCCAGCATCCATTTCTTAAGCGTTTGTTCATCAATCCAGCTTCTATTTCACATGTAGAAATACCTTCATCCAGCTTCTATTTCTCATGCGTTATTTTCGTCAATCCAGCTTCTATTTCACCTGGAAAAGAACCTTCATCCAGAATCCAATTCTCTTGCGTTTTTTCATCAATCCAGCCTCCATTTCACCTGTAAAAGGTCTTCATCCAGCTTCTATTTCTCAAGCGTGGTAGTGCAGCATTACAAACAGCTCGTGACGCTGGAGGTCTGCTGGTCGTTTTATAAGTGTGGAGTGCAAAACATCGTTTCTATGCACCCATCCTAAACACTGCGCTATTACGACACGTCAGGTTGATTTATTTAATGTTATAATTTGGGACCGCCGTTCCCAGGTATGCCGTTTTTATTAGTTTTGACTCCATTAATTTCATAAGAAAATTGTGTTTGTTCTGTGATCAGCTTGCGGTCAAAGCATCATTGGATCAGTCAATTCTGGTCGGTGCTTCAGGTACTCAGGATCCAACACACACTGCTCTCTCAACTACGTTGACTACCAGTTCTTCCAAATCAACTATAACGGAAATGTAGGTCAACTACAATTCTATCCATAATATTTGTTACGTGTTATTGACTTTCACGAAGGCGATGACGATGCTTTGTAATAATAATAATAATAATGATAAAAAAATGAACTGCACAAAGAAAATTGTATACATGTGGCTGAGCTGGTTAACGTCCATTTGAATGATGCAAAGCTTTTGTGCACAATTTCGAAGCAAAATGCAACAGGCAAACGCACATACAGAAAAGCAGACATAGACCTATTCATTAAGAAGATTTATATAGCGCCCATCAAAGTTGCTACTCAGAAGCGATCCTGACCCAATCACGGCTGCGATAAAACGCGCATCTGAGCAAATCCTGAACAAGAGGCTTATATTCTATTAGATGGTATGGTACCTTAACCATTATGTAAATGTCAGACATTATTTAGCTGTGTCGATGTTCGAGAAATAAATTCCACTCATGTGTTTCCATTAACAGGAAGGATGGACTGACGGGTTCTACTTAGACCTGGAGTCTGATTTCAGATGTTATTCTCAACCGTGGAATGACCTTGATGAAGGTCAGTCGTGGTGAATTATTAATCCCACGTGTTTTGTTTATAATCGAAAAATAAATCCAACATATTTATTATCCTTGCCAAATTACAAAAAAACCATTTGTCCAAGAGAAATGGTCCGTATAACCTACAACACCTCAGGTGTTTGTTATGACAATTATCACAAGTAGTGCGTTCCATGCAGTTACAAGAAGATTGCTTTATTGCACGGTGACTCGGGAGATGGCTGACTTTCATCATTTTTGGAAGAACGTCTGAACAATTATTCTTCAGAAGTAAAAGCAAAGAGCTCAATAAAACTTTTGATTATCTCATGTGATTTCTTTTTACCTATACTAGGTAAACATTTTCCACCGGTTATGAGTGGTGTCTAAGATAAAATGTCCAAACTGGCCTTCAGAAATATGCTACAAATGTTTGTAAAATTATTGCGGGACAAATTTTTCCAGATCTATATCGGTTACCTCGTAGTATCCCATGGTGTTCATAACAACAAAAAATTTGTTGTAACACTTCTCTGCAGTTATTCCAACGAAGAATGGGGATGAATACACATGTCAGTTGACCGATCAGGGCAAGCGTGTTCACGAGTCACGTTCCCACAATCCATACGATTGCGTTGACTCAAGATGTCAGAACACTTGCAAAGGAGGACAATGCGTTGCTTATGTTAGGTGCAGGTGCACGAAGAACGGGAAATACCCGCCAGGAACAGGAGCATGGAGACCAGGACAGAGGCTGAAGGTATGTCATATATCTATCACTTCGTTTGTCTGTAAGCCTCTACCGGAATATTCAATACTCAGGCTAACCAACTGTCTCTATGATCTTGTCTGTCTCACAGTCGTAGCAAACATCATTTCCATAACTATAAGGCGGTGACCAATAGATTGTGTAGACTACATCACAGGCTCTGGTACTTAGATGCGCCCGATTTTATAGATATTACTTTTTTTAGACTAAAGATGGGAAGTGCAACCGTAACATTGCACCCAATACGGCGATTGCTACATTCACCTCTAGCGATAGATACTATGGACATGCGGCTGTTTTCATCAAATGCGTAAATGACAACACGGTCCAGGTAAGACATTCCACTTCAGTTCCAGCATAATAAGCCTAATGGAATATAAATTGAAATTATAGACACTATTGATCAATATCACAAGCTCCATCATGTCTCTGGTATAGGATTAGGTTATGTTTGTACACATGATGCATGTTGTAGTCATTGGGATATTATTATTCTTTTGGTATAAACGTTGATCTTCAATTTATTCAGTGCCGGCGCTAGCACCCCCCGTACCCCCCGGCCGGGGGGGGCCCCGAGTTTGTAAGGGGCCCCCAAATTTGGCTGGTCATTATGCCTATATGTGACTGTACAGATCCGATTTGGTGCATGCCTCAACTAACCTTAATTTTATGGTACTGCCATAGCAGACCTAATATAAATATACTGATTTTGGGTGTAAGTATAAAGCCATTGGCCCATTAGAGTTCTAAAGGCCCCCCAAATTTAGCTGGTCATTATGCCTATTAGTGCCTGTACAGATCCAGTCTGGTGCATGCCTCAACTAACCATAATGGCACTGCCATATAGCAGACCTAGTGCAAATATCATACTGATTTTGGGCGTAAGTATAAAGCCATTTAAACTAACTCAGGCAATTTCGTCCACTTTCTCAAACACAACATTTATAAATTGTAACTTATTCTAATTTGCTAATTGGATGAGGCCTCAAAATAAAACCTGCGTGAGGCCCAAACATTAAAGCATGTGTAGAGTCCCAGATGTCCTTGGTATGTGTCTGATCTCAAGTTTGCAAGGGGCCTCAGATGTAGCTGGTGATTATATAACTTTCATCACTGTTCATTGACTTCATTCCTGAAACCATGCACCGAATTACGTTTTAACGCAAAGCATAGGTTAGCCTACTAAAATAATATTACGCAAGCCAAGAGAGCTTTGTCCTTCAACCAAAGAGGAGACTTGGGGGGGGGGTGTGGACAGGGGCACGGCCCACAATTTGTGGTTGGGACTGAATCCTTAATTGTATCCCCAATATTTCAGAAATATTTCATAAGTATCATCCACTGCCCATCAATAATGATTAATTTTGTTAAGATGACAGCCTATAAATGCTACCATTACAGTTGGCAAATCGGACAAATTTAAACAATGGAGAGGGGACACTCTGAAGTCCTAAACCACAAATAACAGCATTGAAAAATGAGCAATTTTTGTAAAGATGACAGCTTAAAATTCTACCATTACAGCATGGAAATTCCAAAAATTTAACAATTGTGAGGGGACATTTATCGAAGTCTTACACCATGTCTTTCAACCCTTATATTATGAGAAATGTTGCTGAGATGACAGCTCAAGGTATGGGGGGGCCTCAAGGTTTTTTTGGGGGGGCCTCAGATACCCTAGCGCCGGCACTGAATTTATTATCACATTCACCAAAATGATGTGGGTCCAAAATCGGTATACACAACCGGCGCTGTTGCCTAGGCCCCTACGTTATATAAATAACTGAAGGGCCGCGCTATCGCGTCGTGGATACAGTTCAACTGGAACTTTGAACAACTGCCAAGCTGGCGTTGTACCTAAATGCGTCAGCGAGCCTGGACAAATCTACGGTGCTCTGTTTGGGCCATTTAAAAAAGACTTTAAAGTCCGACATTCGTTATTATGACTTTTCGTTTCTACGACTTTTTTAAATTCTATCGTATTACTGATTATTGTTATCATTTTTGTCGACAGGTGTACGACCAATGGTGCGGTCGTAGCGTTGGTCATTCAACTTATCCCAGATCGCATCGCTTCTTCGGTGGTTTCGCAACAATAAGAAGTGTCAGTGACGGTCCAAGATCCTTCAGCTGTCGAAGTGAAACCTCTGGACCGACACATTGTCCGACTTCTGTTCCAGGCTGCAAGTCTGAGTTGCTCTAACCGTCGTGATAAGGTCAAAGTCTGAGTCAAAGAAAAAGCTTTTTTGGACATAGACTGTAATATTATGCAATAAAAACTGGTGTAAGCAAAAGTTGACTATAGAAAGAAGTTATCGATATTATTCAGAAAGTACGATGCTATGCAGTAGGCTAATTAGTGGAGACAAGACTTCCACGCACTCTTATCTATAATGACGCACGCATTTAGCCTAATAGCTCTCTTGAGGGGGCACTTGCCATGGACAATTGAAACCTACTTCAACTACTAGATTACTTTGTGGTGTCTAACAAATATCCTCGCACTTAACCCTTTGAACCCAACTGGCAGGTTAACCGGGCAAACGTTATCTAATAACTTAAAACTTATAAGACCCGGCAGACCAGACCTCACGCTACTTTAGCATAACCCTGCACGTACGTTGAGCGGTCTCCATTTGCGCACACCTCTAATGCCCAAAATAGACTTCTAAGGTAATATATTTCTATGCTGTGGAAGTAGATGACCGAAAATACTTGCTGGCAAACTGTGAAAATGGACTTGTGGCAACGGCACTCATAACAGAAAAATCTATTTTCCCGGGGAAAAGAAATTATGCAAAGCAGCATAATAATCTGTACATGTGGAGTCACTATCGCATCGAGGTCCATGTTCAGGCGAAGTCTCTTCTTCTCGTCTGCCGAGCGAAGTTCATTGTTGTGGGTCGCTGTGGTGTAGTGGGTATGTTCGTTGCCTTGCAGCCTGAGGGTTGCAGGTTCGAATCCACCTCAAGCCGCAGCGTAGGGACCTTGAGCAAGTCCTTCACTCGCAAGCGCTTTGGCATGAAACTCCGATGCAGTGTCTGTGCTGTAGTCGAGAGCGCCTCTGAGTAGTGAGCTGAAGGGGCGCTATAACAAGTGCACATGCAAACAATCGTATAGTCTGCGCTATTCTTTAGACCTATAATTATGGTTATGTCAAATACCATAGTCATTTAGTCATATTATGTTAATCAATTCAAATTCAACTATTAATATCCGTTCAACATCCATTATGCACGGAAATCAATGTCCTACATTAAACATATTAGATATCAATAAATCAATCAATCAATCAATCAATCACTGATCCCGCTAATAGGGACACATAGCCTACGTACATGTAAACAAAGGTATGCAATGGCCGACAATAATATTGCTTACAAGTATAAGATAAGCTCATACCACGAATCACTTTCCAATCTCCGTCGGTTAGCCAACGTCCGTCAGATTCACGTGTTGACCCAAATAATTAATCTGATAGACGACGGGTCTATAATTATCATTCACTTGCATAGACCTCTAAGAAGGGAGATTCTTTCATTGGCTAAAGCCGACTCAAATATCAGCAGGTATGCACTCATTGGATATTAAGTTGTTAATCAGAGGAAAATAAAAATAGGCCTAAGCAGGTGTGGATCAGGGTCCTAAAGAATCCTGCACTTGCCTCTATCTCTGCACATGCATGGAATATGCATGGCTAAGCTTAACCTTACGCTAAGTACTATGAAACATTGTGTCGTTTTTTATGTGCAAATTGCAGATCATGAACAAAAATTAGTAGATGATTGACAAATTTGCTGAACAAGAATCTAGAACAGAACTATATTATTATAATGCCATGGCTTTGTCTTAATAAGTACTACTAATGGTAGCCTACTATAAATGATAAGCCTGGAATGTTTTAGGTTTAAAAAACATTGTGAAATCACTGCAACCATAACGCTGTGATTTGGCTGTCTCATTCATTTCTTATAGAGTATTCTTGTTTATTCTATGGGTGAGTTGTATTGCATGTGTTAATAGCAAAGTGATTGATTGGTTTAGGTGATTTTAATTTCAAGTAGTGCTAAGAACGCAAAGATACCGGCCTTACATGGTGAAACAGGGACCAATGCGGAACCACCACACACGGGCCCACGAAAAGTCAGCGACGCCATTGTGTTACGCTGTGACCTGGTTAACAAAGTAGCCTAGAACCAAGGCCTTGGGTCTGTTGCATTTCACATTAAGATTTTATTCTACTTCCTGATTCAGTGGTTGTGCTTTGCAGCTGCTGTTCAATACTGTTCACAATGCAGATTGTCGATTGGTTTTAATAATCCAATGGTCGATGACTTGGCAATTCGAAAACCTATAAAAGAGACTCACTCTGATGAGAATATTAAGGCTACAATTTTGCTAAAGGAAGACGGAATCAGCAGTGGCGTGGCGGCGCCAGAAATGCTAGGGGGTATAAGCCCCCCCTATAATCGGCTAAGCCCCCCTAAAAATCGGATGACTAAAAAGACAGGCAGACAGACAGACAGACAGACAGACAGATAGTGACAGAGAGACAGACAGGCAGACAGACAGACAGACAGAGATGATGGGAGAGATATTGAGACACACAGAGAGAGAGTGGAACAGAGACAGCCAGACAGAGTAAGAGAGAGAATGAGACAGGCAGGCAAAGTGAGAAAGAGAAAGAAAGAGAAAGAGAGAAAGGTAAATTCAGAGAGGGAGAGTGACCTATGATCTAATAATTATCTTCGACTATTGTCTATAATAATTCCCCTCTGAGAGTCAAGCCTCTCTGACAGTCAAGCCTAAATCGAAAACTTAACAGATGCTAATTATGTGCAGTTAGACCCTTTGGGAAACGGTTTTAGAAGTTTATTGCACCGGACATACATTTAATTTGATGGGTAGACTAGACCTAGGTCCCGACTAAAACGAAGAGCAGACACCAAGTCCGTGACAGTTTGTTGAGAGCGTTTATTGCGTCAGTTGTTTAAGGTAGGTCTAACTTTGCAGCATAGGCTACATAGTACATAAGTAATAAACTTACTACATATGCAGTGAATCAATATAATGGCATATTGGGATAGACAGAGCAAAATGGATATAGGCCTATGCCAATATGCCCTGGCATAGTCAGCGACTATAAGGTTCTGTGCCTTTGCCTGATTATAATGTTAATGTTATGTTGAAAGTATAAGCAACAGCTCCTGCCTTATATTAGATGCATTTTGCATAAGGTACATTGTACAAACATAGTCAACAGCCGTGTATGGCTGTAGGTCCTAATACAAATTCGATTAACTCTTGGCCTATGGAATTCCTGCATAAACTTAATCAATTTCTCACGATGCATTTTAAGAAAATTATTCTAGTAGTGAAATATTGAGAAAATGAAATGTTAAAGTGATATAATCATTTACCCGTTAAAAAGAAAGAGAATTTTCAAACCATCTTCGTTTCTGCAGCACGTAGTGGTCTGAAATGTTGACTTCCTTGATCCTGCTCGTTGCATTCGTAGCGGTTGTCAAAGGGGACATCACTGGAAAAACTCTTGTCAATGGCGCTTGTCTTTGCTTCAACGGCAACTCGGTGAATGTACGATCAGCAGGTAAGAATGAAATGTTCTCTGTCAGTGAGACTTGTGAAAAAATTATATAATTGGATATTTGTAACCACACCTATGCAGAGAACTTGGACTTCAACTGCAGTCCACGGAAGTTAAACTGGTTGCATGATTTCCACTCATGCTGAAAATGAACAGAAAGGATGTGGACACCTTTCACTTCAACCCCAGAAACGTCAATTTGATCTGCAAACGAATTGAGAGGCTGTTTTTTAATTTGCCCAAATGATAGGACATTCTGAGTTTCAGACTCTTTTATTATGTTACAGTAAAAATAATAACTGAATGAGCAATGGAAACTGTATTAATGTCAAATTATTGCATTTTCATTAGAAGTTGGATGAGCATATTTATACCAGAAGCAGAAGAACGAAGAAGCCATGGAACTTTTGGAGAATTATTGCCGTCGATCTAAGACTATAAATTGAATGAGCAATCAAAATATTCATATTAGAAGAGAAACTGGATGAGGAATGGAACTATGTTAGGCTATAGCATAAGTGGAAGATAAATGAGAGACGAAAGCTATACTAAAATACGTTGTGGATAATTTTAAGTCAATGTAGGCTAAGTAGGCATATTGAGACTTGTGGAAGCCTTAGATCTATGTTAAAATAACGTTGCTTCTTTATATCTAACCATCCAGTGTCTAATTATTATTTTTATTTTAGCCACAAGCATTAAAGCATTATTATGGCGTGCTACGGCTTTCTGGCGAATTCTATCTTTTAAGCTGTGTCAATAGGCTTTTATTAGCTCTGACTCCATTAATATTTCATAAGGAAATTACTTTTGTCTTTTTTCTTTGTTCAGCTTGTGGTCAAAGCGTCATCGGATCAGTCAATTCTGGTCAGTGCTTCAAATACACGGGATCGAACACTCGCTGCTCTCGCAACAACCTTAACTATATATACTGGCACCAGTTCTTCCAAATCAACTATAACGGAAATGTAAGTCAACTGCAATTCGATGCTTAATATTTGTTAGGCCTATGTGTTGTGTACTGTGACGAAGACGACGATGCTTTGCAATAGTAGGCTAATGATAGCAACAATGAACTGCACTAAAAAAAACTTGTAGAGATGAGCTGACGAATAATTATTGTGGCTATCGTTAATTCAACGGAATCCTCTTGAATGAGGCAAAGCTTTTGTGCAAGGCCGTAGCTAGGGGGTGTTTTGGGTGTTTGAACACCCCCCGAAATGGAAAATGTAAAAAAATAGTAGAATGCATTTACGAGCACATAGGCCTATTGTAAAAACCATGAAATCAAATAATGAAAACACCCCTCGAAATGAAAAATGTAAAAAAATTGAACGAGTTGGTGATATTTTTTGAAGATTTGGGCCGGATGACTAAAAAGTCATCAGTTTTTTCGGATGGGAAACTGAAGAAACACCCCCCGAAATCAAATCCTGGCTACGGCCTTGCTTTTGTGCACAGTTTCGAAGCAAGATGTCACTGTTTAACAGACAAAAGGACATACAGAAAAACATATAGGCCTATAGGTCTATTCATTAGGAAGATTTATACAGCGCCTCATCAGTGTTGCTGCACAGGAGCGATCGCGACCAAATCACGGGCCTTCACGGCTGAAAACGATGATTTTAAATCTGCGAAATAAAACGCATCTGAGCTAATCCTGGACATGAGGTTTATCCATAGATGGTATAAATATATGATCGGATGACATAATTATGGCAGACTGTGGTCAGTAGCACTGAATATTTATATTATCTTAATAGCACTGAATAATTATATTATCTTTCCCATTATGTAAAGACCAGACAGTATTTAGCTGTGTATCAATGTTCGAGAAATAAATTCCACGCATGTGTTTCCATTAACAGGAAGGATGGACTGACGGGTTCTACTTAGACCTGGAGTCTGATTTCAGATGTTATTCTCAACCGTGGAATGACCTTGCTGAAGGTCAGTCGTGGTGAATTATTAACCACACGTGTTTTGTCTAAGCAAGAATATGTTGAAAATGACTGTTCACAAAATGAGGCCTATTGCTGAACATGCTTAACTAAAGTAAAACTGTTTTCTTTGTGACGTGTTGTTATATTCAAAGGCTTATTGTAGACATAATTATATCCGTTACCTCGTAATAATTATGCCTTGATCGTCATCACAATTTTTTAATATTCCTGTACAGTGAATCCACCGAAAAATGAGGATGAATACACATGTCAATTGACCGATCAGGGCAAGCGTGTTCACGAGTCAAGTTCGCACACTCCATACGATTGCGTTGATACAAGATGTCAGAACACTTGCAAAGGAGGTCAATGCGTGGCTTATGTCAAGTGCAGGTGCACGAAGGGCGGCAAATACCCACCAGCAACAGGAGCGTGGAGACCAGGACAAAGGCTGAAGGTATTTGTCTATGACTTCGTTTGTCTGTAAACCTCTACTGGAATATTCAATGCTTAGGCTAACCAACTATCTCTATGATCTTGCCCGCCTCACAGGCGTAGTAGGCTAAACACCATTTCCATAATAATTATTTTTTTGCTCGTACTACTACCATGAAGAATCGAGCCTTTTCTGTGGTTGGACCAGTGGTCTGGAATGGCCTTCCTTTTGAGCTACGCCTACACCCTGGGACTCTACCAGGATCCTTCCTTACTAAACTTAAAACTGTTCTTTTTGTGCGCGCTGGAGTCGGGAGCGCCTCTGAGTAGTTTTTTCTTGAAGGAGCGCTATATAAATGTCCGAATGAATGAATGAATGAATTATGGGTCAAGGATAAATGGATTGGAACTTTACATCTGGTATTTAGATGCGCTCGATTTTATCGTATTACTTTTTAGACTAAAGATGGGAAGTGCAACCGTAACATTGCAGCTAATACGGCGATTGCTACATTCACTTCTAAAGACAGATACTATGGTCATGCGGCTGTTTTCATCAAATGCGTAGATGACAACACGGTCCAGGTAAGAAATTCCTCCTCAGTTCCAGTACAAGTCTAGTGGAACATAAATTGAAAATATTGACACTAATGATCAATGTCACAAACGACATTATGTCTCTGGTATAGGATTATGTTTGTACACACGATGCATGTTGTAGTCATTGGGATATAATTATTGTTTTGGTATGAACGTTGATCTTCTATAATTATCACATTCAAAAAAATGATGTGGGTCCAAAATCGGTAGAACCGGCGCTGTTGCCTAAACCCCTACGCTGTATAAATAACTGAAGGGCCGGGTTAACGCGCCGCGCATACCGTTCAACCAGAACTTTGCACAACTGCCAAGCTGGCGTTCTACCTAAATTCATCAGCGGGCCTGGACAAATCTACGGCGCTCTGTTCTGGCTATCTTTAAAAAAGACTTTAAAGTCGTACGACTTTTCGTTTCTATGACTTTCGGTGCTAAAAATAGAATGGAAAATTTCAATATGTTCTATAAACAAACACGTGTTTATTTGCTTCTTCCTTCGTGTTTATCAACTTCATTGTATGTACAGGGTGGGCCAAAAAAAAGACCCCCTCTACGTTTTTTGCCAATATCTTGGCCAGAAGTAAGAATTTTGAAATGAAATTTTACAGGCTTAAAGACAATTCATATCTACACCTGATGGCCAGATTTTATCAAAATATTTCAAACAGATCAAAAGTTATGACACTATTATGGAGGCCACCCACCGTTTTTTGACGATTCAAAAACGTAACGCAGCAAAAAGTAGATTTTTGCCGATATTATGGCCAAAAGTAAGAATTTCGAAATGAAATTTTAGAGCTTAATAGACAATTCATATTTACATATGATGGCCAGATTTCGTAAAAATGTTTCAAACAGAACAAAAGTTATATCACTTTTAGTGAGGCCACCCTACTTTTTTGATGATTCAAAAAACGTCAAAAAACGGTGGGTGGCCTCACTAAAAGTGATATAACTTTTGTTCTGTTTGAAATATTTTTACGAAATCTGGCCATCATATGTAAATATGAATTGTCTATTAAGCTGTAAAATTTCATTTCGAAATTCTTACTTTTGGCCAGGATATTGACAAAAACCTACTTTTTGTTGCGTTACGTTTTTGAATCGTCAAAAAACCGTGGGTGGCCTTCCTAAAAGTGGCATAACTTTTTGTTTGTTTGAAATATTTTGATGAAATCTGGCCATCAAATGTAAATATGAATTGTCTTTAAGACTGCAAAATTTCATGTCGAAATTCTTACTTTTGGTCAAGATATTTGCAAAAAACCTAGGGGGGTCTTTTTTTTATGGCCCACCCTGTATATATATATATATTCGTTTTTAATGAGAAAAGACAATTTAACAATAACGCAGAAATGTTAATATGAGAGATAATGAATAATTAAAGTTAAAAGTTCAATTAGTTAGTCTTAAAGTAGGCTAGTAAATATTTTTATATAATGTTCGTGGTATACATGTAAATTGAGAATTGTCCTTTAGTGGGAGAGTATAGTTGTGTGCTCTAGGTCTAAGTTGGTGGGAGGAGGGGGGTCGGAGAGGAGGTAGGAGTTGGTGAAGTACATGTTTGGGATTGTGCATAATGGAGAAGAGGAGTTTTGCATCAGCTATGTTGGCAAGTTCATACAATCTTTGTGCTTCACGTTCAATAGGCTAGCAAGGATTCAAAATAGTAATAAAAATCAGTTCAGACGCATTGTTTTGATAATGAACTCAGTGTTGCTTGATAAAAACACCGTTGAGTTTTAAAATTGTGAGCCGGAATGTGAATGTTTTGTGATTTATCTGCGTCAGTTTTGTCGCTAAGGTCACGAGAATGGAAACATAGAACAAGATTTCGATGTCTCAACTGCCGATGTACGCGTGGGCAGTAGTCAAGGTCAATTCTACCATCTGATGATGGATTAACAAAAAGTTCGGAAACTTAAAGACTGGAGCATTGCGAATTTGCAATTCTTATATAAATCATTGTGTATGCTAGAGTTGGCCTTGACCACTGCGCACGCGCACGCGAAATGTCACTGATAATGGTGAAACCGCTTATATAAAGACATCAGATTTTGAAGTAGGCCTATAGCTTGAGTCAGTTAAGCAGTCCTCAACAAAAACAGTGGATACTTAGCACTGCCACCATTTTGTGTAATTATTGAATTTCTATCCTGTTATTGATTATTGTTGTGGTTGTCGACAGGTGTATGACCAGTGGTGTGGTCGTAGCGTTGATTATTCAACTTATCCCAGATCGCATCGCTTCTTCAGTGGATTCGCAACAATAAGAAGTGTCAGTGACGGTCCAAGCTCTTTCAGCTGTCGCAGTGAAACCTCTGGACCGACACATTGTCCAGCTTCTGTTCCAGGCTGCAAGTCTGAGCTGCTCTGACCGTCATGATACGGTCAAAGGTTAATTTCAGTATAAGAAAAAAGCTTTTTGGACATAGACTATATTATTATGCGATAAAAATTGATGTAAGCAAAAGTTGAGTATAAAAAGAAGTTACTGATATTATTCAGAAAGTACGAGAAAGTACTATATTATTATTCAGAAAGTCCACTAATTAGTGGAGACAACACTTCCACATACTAATCTATAATGACGCACACAGACACCATTGGCGGCGCCAGGAATTCAAGGATTTCAGTTTGGGGGGCTGAGCCTACGGGGAGAAAATTTTCCGTTTTCAATCGCCCAAATTTCTAACGACTTTTTAGTCCTTTGGCCAAAATCTCAAGAATATTTTCCATTTCAGCCGGCAAAATTTCTGGCGACCTTTGTTTTAGTCATTTGGTCGAAATCTTGTTAAATGGTCCTTTTTCATTCCGCCAGATTGTCTGACAAACCTCGTGCAACGTTTACGTTCAAGTTTTTAGGGGGCTAATCGTGCAAAAATTTCATTTTTACATGGGGAAACATTGGATGGCGTTTTTAGGGGGCTTAGCCTTCCATAGACCCCTATAGCTGCTGACCGACACGCTCAGCGTCGCTCACTACTGACATCAGTAGTGAGCGACGCTGAGCCCATCCACCCCATCTGCACGCTGTGAATATATACGGTAGTGTATAGCCTACATACAGTCAAATTCGTTTGCAGTTCAGCCCAGTAAAATAAACGCATACAGAGGCCGGTGTCACGATTAAAGTAGGCCTATCCCTCGATATAAAGTATCCTGCGAAACAGAGTCTCGCTCTGCCTGAAACTCTGTATTGTAAGAATTTTGTATATAATATTATGTTCGTGTTAACTATTATTTATTTAGAGACGTAAACTAACGGTTCAACCTGCTCATCTATAAATTTTATGCCACTGTAGTAGCCCATGTCACGACTATCGTCGACGGAAGAAATATTCTCTGCCCCGGAAACTTTATTTCCGAATATACTCTCCGGGGTGAATTTATCCTGGAACAGATCCGCAGGAGGGGGAGATTCTGTTTCTAAATAAAATCTCTGAAGGAGACTTTTAGGGGAGACTGTCACGCGACACCGGCCATTCACGCAAGCCATGATACCATCCAACCACGACAAGTAGACCAATATTTGCCACTGGTAAAAGCAAGACACGTACATGTAAATCCTATAGGTAAGAAATAATTGTAATGCTTATAATACTTTACAATGCTGGCTTTATTCATTATTTTAGTATTTTAATAAACAGAAGTTCTGCTCCAAGTTTTGCTCTTCTACTTTCTTATAAAGATGGCAATTTTATTGAGTCGTGTCTTTGTTTACGAATAAAATAAAACGCATTCTATCTCTGTCGCTCCCTTTCCATTGCAATTCCGATTACGTCAATGACAGGCATTATTTTGACCTACAATTCAGCCAGTGGCGTAGCCAAGAGGGTTTCGGGGGTTAAACAATTGGCTAAGGAAAACAGTTTTTTAAAGGCTATTTATCAACTTAAATAAGAAAAACAAAACAATTGTTCCCTTCTCTATCTAAAGTCTCTACCGAATATATTACTATGTTAAATATCAAAAATAAATATCAAAAATTGTTTTTCTTACTTTATTTCCTTTGTTGCTTTATTCCCTTTTTTATTTACGGTAATAGCCTACTGTTGGTCTGGTGTCAGAAAGGGCATCCGCCCAGGCCATAACCCCCCATCATAAATTCCTGGCTACACCACTGAATTAAGCTGACAGTTTTAGGAATTTCCCAGTCTTCTTTGGTCTCCATTTCCATCTATGTTGGTCAATCATGAACATTTGGTGCCGATGAAAGTAGGCCTATAGTATACCCTTGATGAAAATGTTTCTTCGAATAGCTATCATTCTGCTATTGTAAGAAAATACAGACAACCTTGTAGTTGGAGAACGATTAGGTTTTCGGTGACGAACAGGTTCTGTGGGAGTAATGATAATAATATTATTATTACGGGTTTATGTTTTTCATGTTGCTCATGATTGCAATCTCCTGTCAGCTTAAACTCTTGTTGCGTTGCATATAGCTATAGCCTAGATCAAAACAAGAACAGATTTAAAAATAATAAAAATGCAAACACAAACATGCAAGCGAACAAACCTACATAAATGCGTACGCCTATATTGAATTAAAAAGGAACTGATGTCATGTTGTTTATTGTAAACAATTTAGGAAATTGCCTAGGCCTAACAGTTGAATAGGATCCTGTTACATGGTGCACGTGACTCAGTTGCAGCACAAGCTGAGGTGGGAATGAATAGAGACAAAGGACAGCGAGACAAAACGACAGAAGGCGACGCAAAGGCAGAGAGAACAGCATCGAACTGCTTCCTTCTTCCTTGTTCAAACAAATTTACCCAAAGCCAATCGCCTACTGAATACTGATTGTCATTAATGAGTTATTGTCTCTGCTGGAAACCTGGTTGTCAGGGTCTCTCTTGGACGTGTAAAAGGCAATAATTATAGGATCTTCCTTTTGCTGTTTGCCTCACGCGATCACGTGTGATCTAAATTTCCCAAGGAATCGGGAGACCTGGTCGGGATGACACAGGCATTACAAATGACTATTATGTTGACTACTAATAAATCGGGAAATTCCTCAGAGCAAGGAAGCAACAGCTTACATCTCACTATGAAACCAATTAGACTTCATTTTTCCTATCATAGTATCATAACTATAGTCAACAGACAGAATAATGCCATCTAAGACTTCAGAGTTAAGTTTGGCCTTCAGCAGATCTAATATTGATAAAAGTTATGGCTGTTTCAGTTGGTATGTGTTACGTTTTCTGTGAACAGGGAGCGGTTTATGCAAATGAGCAAAAATGAGAAAGGCAGAGCATACAAACTCTCTCCACCGAATATTTTCATTGCTTTACGGAGTGATATTATTAAGTAGGCCCCAGCACCAGTGTGATCTCGCCGTTTTGATACATACATTTTTGCAAGTGGACTATTAATAGTCTACATTAGTTGTGTTTATCGCAGAATGATCTTATCTATAATAGACCTAAGGCTTATTTTGTGTACTGCAGAGCTGTGAGTGTAGGTCTAAGCCCACTCTCAAGAGCAGTGGCTTTTGGTAGGGCTGACAACTTATATTCCGTAATAAATAGTTACTGTGGACACTAACCAAAAGCAAAAACACTGATTCACTAAAATTTTGTGTACATGTAGTATTTGCAATGCCTTAATAGGATCCAGATCAGGAGCTTTGCCCTATTTTATTCTACGAAGACATTGGTCGACAAGTACTAGGCCCTACTGCTTTCGCTGTATGTGATAGCAATGTGCCTTTACAAGAACCTACGTGTACATGACCAATGTCAATGAAAGAATTATAATGAGGCAATGATAAAAATTGGTCGAATAGACAGAAGTGTGTGGTTTGGGCTTAATATCCTACATAGTACATACACGAAGGGGAAACTAGATCTGACGCCAAAAGCTTAAAAAAGACAAACTTATATAATATTATTGTAAGAAGTTGGAGGTCAGGGATCGGACTTACGTCAATGTCTGTCTGTCCCTGTCTGTCTTTCTTTCGCTCTACCCATCTCCCTCTCAATCCTACCATCTACCTTTTTTCTCTCCGATCTACTCACTCATTCTATCTATGTCCTTCACTTATTTCTTTCCTCTCTTGCAAAATTTCTCAGATTGACATAATTATTCTCACTCACGCATAGACCCGCGTTGCGTATTAATTGAACTCTTTCTTTCGTACCCATGGTTTTCCTAGGCTAGGTACCCTACTATTCCTGCATGTATTTTGTGATCTCCCCTTTCAAGTGTGCCTCACTTTTTGTCTATGAAATTCTGAGACTTCCGTGTATGGCTGTGAAAAAATCATGATCCATTGAGGAATTGATGCTGAACTTCAGCAAAATCTTCGGTGCTCTTTGCCAGAAAAAATCTGATGACTTATTTTTTAGTCATCAGTCATCTGGTCGACGTCATCTCTGCAAGAAATATACCATGACCTCTCTAGTCGTCGTATCCTACTTTTCTTTCCCGCTGCATTGATTTTTAATGCTATAGTTGAAACCAAATGGGGGCCACGTCCTATGCACTTTTGAAATGGGGGCCATGGCCGTATTGGCCCCTGGATCCGCTCCTGATCAGATAATTGGTTGTAAGTTGAACGAGACGAGTGTTAAGTAGGCCTATGTAGGCTATTCTAATGACATCAGAGAATTCATAGTCGAACGAATTCCAAAGCCGCGATCATTGACCGAGAAATTTATGGAGATTTGAATGCACGGCTAGGATTACAAACCATGCAAAACTCGTTTCATTAATAGCTTAATGTTATTTGGAGTTTTGGGGGGATTTATCAGCTATTTGAAGGTAAATAGGCGAAAGCGCCATATCTTCTTCTTTAGGTCTGCTGCCTCTTGGCAGGTCCAGATGCCCAACGACGCCACTCTTCTCGGTGTTGTGCTTTTTCTATGAGTTTTCCATATCCATCCTCCATGGATCATCCAGTCCAAGAACTTATCCCTAGGTCTTCCTCTTCCCCTCTTCCCCTCCATTTTGCCCTCCACTATGTCTCTTTGCAAGGAGTTGCCTCTCAGTATATGTCCCATCCAGTGCTTCTGCCTTGTTCTAATTGTATTCATCAAGGATCTTTCCTCTTCCACCTTCTTCAATACTTCTTCGTTTGATTTATGCTCTGTCCAGCGCCATATAAGAACAGCTAAATACGTTGTTACTTTGGATACATCATGTGTGCGTGTGCTAGCGTTCGTGGGTGTTGGTGTGTGTAAAGGAGCCACTGGTTGCTTACTGCAGGTGCCAGTCCGAAGCCTGGATAAAGGAGGAGGGCGACACTAATCACCTTTGATATGATAGTGTCGTCGTTAAACAGTAACAATGTAATGTTCCCTCATTTACAAATAGCATAGATCTAATGGTACTAGTAGTTGTACCAAATTAAAATTATACTCTGAATGTATAGCCTACGTCAAACGAATCTAAACGCGCGAGTGAACGACTTTGCTGTGAAGTATAGACTATACAGGGTGGGCCAGCATAAATGTCCCGACTTTGCAGGCGTATAACTTCACCAATTTTTAACATTTATTTATACTTGATGCATCAAATTAAAGGTATTTCACTCTAGTATTAACTCTAAAAAAGTCGAACTGATACTAGTTTAGGTTTTAATTATATACTTGGATCAGCGCTAGCTACCGTTTTTTGTCATTACTGACGCATTATGACGCCGTTTCCCGGGAAAATTCTATCGTTTTTTGCTAAAACGCGCGTAGACACAATCATTTTGAGTGTTTGTAGGGTCCCTACCATGAATATATTCTAATCGCAAAACCGCGTCCTTTCAATTTTGCCAACAGCCGTGCACTGCCATGCGCTACTTCAGACGCTTGCACGCTGCCAGTCGTTTCTTTGCGTAAGAGCTGGAGAGTTCGTGGGACTTCTCGTCGACAAATTACTTTAACTTTAGGTCTATAATCTTTTCCAATACGCTATTCAGTGCTTCTAAGACGGCCTGTTTTGCGCTGAATTTGCATGCAGGGCCTGGTCATTGTCTTGACTGCAAATGTACGCGGACACACGAGCAATGTTAGCGGATGTGAGCGCCGTGCGCTCCGATTCCCATGGTTTGCAAGTAGAAAGTCCTGTTTTATTAATTTTCCGTAGCAGATAATACAAGGTATTGTTTATTCCATCCTCTGTTAGAATATTCGTTAATCATTTCAAACGAATTAAATCCCTTACCAGTTCGTAAAATTAAGATCGAAACGCGATCATCGTCTGTCAACGGCGCCAGGTTGCGTCACAAATGACAGCAAAATATGGTAGCTAGCGCTGTTCCGGGCATATAATTAAAACCGAGACTAGTATCAGTTCGACCTTTTTAGAGATAATACTAGAGTGAAATACCTTTAATTTGATGCATAAAGTATAAATAAATGTTAAAAATTGGCGAAGTTATACGCGTGCAAAGTCGGGACATTTATGCTGGCCCACCCTGTAGTTTTTGTAAAGAAATACTAAAAATATTACATTAATTATAAGCGAATCGGTTTAGTGATCTGACATCCAATTATAGATCTAATGTGTAGGTTGCAAAACGAGCAATGTTCTGAAGCACATCGATTAAATTTAAAGTTTGTTTTCTCTAATATCTAGACAAGAAAGAATAGTTTGTATACGACAGGTGTTTTCTGCTGAAGCACAACGTTAGAGAGATTCTCTGCAAATTCAATTAATCACAAGCATTCCTAATTCGCTTAGGCCTACACATTCGGCGTGGCTGCCCGTTGCATGTAGACTCTTCAACGTACGACAGGCAGATTGGCAGAATATCCTGAATTAAGAAAATCATCAGGTAAAAGCACATCGAAGAAGCGAACAGCACACGCATCGGTGAGAAAAATAATTATTGGAAATAATAATTATATTTACTACTTTATGAAAAATATTCTAATAATTATTATTGTCGATTATTTTATCATTATCATAGAATTAGTCATGATTTATCTGGGAAATGACATTGAAAGCTAGGCCTACTTCCAGGGAAAGATTTTGGCCTAGATCGTTACATTGCGCTTATTTGTTACATTAGAGAACGCAGAACCATCACCTCTTGCACACACATTATTCAAGAGTCTGTAGGTTCAACACCCCACTAGAATCGAATTTGGGTAGGTCTATAGATTTCCGATCCACTTAGTAACTCTAATGAGCGCACTTTCAGCTGTGACTTGAGAATGATGGTGAGCAGAGTCAAATGATGATAGTTGCTGGTTCCCTTATGCCCATTGCGGCCTCGGACCTATCTATAATAGGACTGGCATCAGAGGTAAGGTATTCTCACTTAGGCTATTAGTGTTAAGTTACCGAACCTGTTGTAGCCGACCTGCGTGTCGTGCGAAGCTGGCCGTATTTCGTATAACTTGTACCTGTAATCGTTCTGTGGTGTGTCAGATTGAATTTGAATAAACGAATATTATTTTTTTTCAGTATGAGAATTGTAAAAAAAATACTTTGGGGTAAGATGCTGATTGATGTGGACCTCGGGTGTGCAATGAAGACTTGACTACGACGTCCTAAGAAAGAATTATTATAATTATTGTGGGGTTGAACCACCACAACGACACGACAGTTTTCACCCTCAATATTCTACAGTTCGTTTCGCCGTGAGAGATGTTGGTCGATTCAAATACCTCGTTTAAATAATACTACTCCGCTGTATATTCATTTCGAAAGTTTCTAATCGTGGACGGCATCGCCATTCTAACACATGACGTCTGCAATGTTCTGAGAGCCATTCTAACACATAACATCTGCAATGTTCTGAGAGCCATTCTAACACATAACGTCTGCAATGTTCTGAGAGCCATTCTAACACATAACATCTGCAATGTTCTGAGAGCCATTCTAACACATAACATCTGCAATGTTCTGATAGCCATTCTAACACATGACATCTGCAATGTTCTGATAGCCATTCTAACACATGACGTCTGCAATGTTCTGCATGCTGCAGATTTTTTTAAAGTGTCTTGCTCCGTGTAGGCACGAAGACTTGTTTGTTTCATGCTAATTCATGCAGAATTTTCAGATGCCATCCTTTACATTGTATTTTTATAGCTGCAGCTTTTGTCTCTTCAGACATCACGTCGTGTTGATGCTTTCCTTTCTGTCGCTGCTATCATTCTTGTTCATTCCTTAGACGTTATTGATTTGTTAATGATCAGATAATAATATAATCTTAAAATTCAGATATATTTGACACAAATTATTGTCTGTTGTCTGTCTAGCAGAGACAAAAAAGAGAGCCATGTTCAACTTGAAGTTTATATGGATTTGGTTCCTTCTAGGGAACGTGTACTCAATGGCAACTACAAATGTCACAAGTAACTTTATATTATTGTTGTGTTCTTGCTCATGTATTTTGAACCACGGATGCAGGCAGCATACTGAAAAGCAATTTGCGATTAGACCTATACAAGGAAAATGCAGCTCGGTAACTTTGGCTAACAAACCACAGCGTTGACATTGTTTCAGTCCTAATACATCCTTTTGCATCTGTCAACACCTACTTGTGCTATATAATATACAATATATAATATATAATATATAATATACAATATATAATATATAATATATAATATATAATATATAATATATAATATATAATATATTATATAGTATATAATATTCAATTATATAATATACAAGATATAGTGAATTATAAAATAAGACCAGATTCTCATTCAGTGAGGTACAGCCAGTTAGGTGCAGCCAATTGTGCCGAACAATTATTGTTTTGTGCAACACGCTTACATTATGATGCCGTGCCTAATTATTCTGCTTCACATCGGTGAATCGCATGCTTCTTAGAGATTGAATTGTGCCGAGCAATTATTGTGTCTGCTGAACAAGACTTAGTGGCAACCCCCAAGTACATGTAGGAGTGCAGCTGTCGTGAGCAACTGTGTCATGCGTTGCATAGTAATTATGTCCCTACTGTAGATCACACTCAGCCAGTCAGTCTATTGCGATGCGAAATCGACATCAGAAACGGTTTCAGGAGAGAACTTGACATTCGGAGGACAACTGAAATCCTCTTTGTAGATCTCGACTTCATCACAATCAACTGCACGTTCTCTGGAAATCCCAGACCAAGGTAAACAATCTGGTGCATCATTGACAGAGAATCTCTCTAAGAAGCATGTGATTTATTATAATAATTACTCTATATGCTGCCACAACGCTAAGAAATCCGTTGCATGGATTGTATGATTATCTGCATGTTACCACGTGAAATTTCTTGATAGTAAGGCAGGAACCACGTTACCTCAAAGGTAGACAACCAGTAATTGGATAGTTATAATTATAGCCTAATAGCTTAAATCTTATAAGGTTTCAAAGCGTGTGATGTGTCTCGTCAGAGATAGTGAAATGTCCATTCAAAGGTGTTGAATTTTTCACATCATACATGTAGGTAGAAAGTCCTAATGCTTTATGAAAGCTATTGGAATGTCAAAAGGCCAACATCAAATGTAGGGCGTTACGCTGCTGCGAATTACAGCGTAAGTGAATGAGGTTTTGCGAAGCTTTGACAAATTAATGTAGAGGTTTAACGTTAATGAAAATTAATTCTCCTGCGGTAGAATATTAAAAAAACGTTGCGCATGTATCTTCGAAATCTATCGATGTCAGGCATTCGCGCTACTGAAATGGAATCGATATCAATAATGGATCTATTTGCTATGGAATGAAAAGACCAATGAAGTTTCAATCTCCAATTTGATTTAGAATAGTTTGCAAGATTCAATTAAATGTAAATTTATGAAGTGTGAATGGCGCTTCACGTGCAAAATGCTAAGCTAACCAGCAGCTGCTCACCCGGAGCGAATTTAAGATTTCCAGTAATAACAGAATTAGGCTACTTGTTGGAATCTCGACCTGAACTCGACTCAAAATCTTCTGGTTCAACGTTCTGCAAGAATTCAAGGGGTTCCAAGATGAAGCTGCATTACTATAGTCATTTGAGCTTCAAACTCTATAACTTTGGAGACTTCGGGTTTCGGAAATTCGAATAGTTTTCCCCATTTCAACAAAGCACATGACTTTATTTTATATTTTTATAATGAGCCATGAGTTGAATTCTCTCATTGTGCATAATTCCGAGATTAGTAGGAGTATATGACTTAGCCAATATACAACAACCTATAGCCTACAATGTCATGTACTAGTCATGTGTTTAAGAATTCATAATGTAGGCCATAATTATTATCTTTTATGTTTGAGCGACTACTTTTTTCGACTTGGGTAACTGTAGGCCTAGGCCTACTTGACATCGCACTTGAATGAGTAGATAT
>OX457046.1:10210211-10372711 GCA_949752735.1 Lumbricus terrestris
TTTAACACGGAGTGACTATAGGACATTCTGTTGATAGACCGATTCCAGAGATCACGTGGGAAGCGAAGGATCCAGTCACTAAGAAATTCCGACCAGTTACAGAATACAATTCGTCATCGTCATCATCGTCATCGCGATTTAAGCTGAAGCATGGAGGATCGACTCTCGTCATTGAGAAGATCGATGAACACAGTCCAGAGGAGTTGACTTGCGAAGGAAGAAACGAGGCAATAAACAGCAGCAGTGACAACAGCAACGCCAACAGCAGCAGCAACAACAACAGCAGTCAGAGACCGATCTTCCAGTTCATCATCAACGGTATTACTTTCATATCAACCCGTTTCGCAAGTTCCGTCATGACAAGAATTGCTCGGGCGGTTGAGGCGTAGTCCAGTCAATAAGACTTCGCTGCTAAAATAATAATGGAGAGGTTATGGTAATGGCAAAACGGACGCGGAATCGCCTCAGGCAACCCTTCCGAAGTGTGGTGTAGTGGTGGGTTCGGTGCCTTGGAGCCGGATGGTTCCAGGTTCGAGTCCACCTCAAGCCGGTATCCTATGAGAAGGGCGCAATTCAAAAGAGCGCAATCAAAAGGGCGCAATCAATAGGGCGAAAATGAATTGAGCGCATTGTTTTTAGACCGCATGATAAATTGGGCGAAAAGACAAATATTGCACGGGTGATCAAAAGGGCGCAATCAAAGGGTCGCAAGCGAATTGAACGAAATGGCAATTTAAGGAGGTCGATAAGACAAAGGGCGCAAGTTTGAAGAGATCAACGGGAACGGAAATTGGTAAATAAAGAGTGTCGGTAAGTCAAAGGACGCAATTTTCCAAAGAAGAAAGGCACCCGTAGGGCGTATAAAATCGAGTCTAAACGAAATAACAATCACTAGCTAGTCGATGTTGCTAAGTTTCTTTTAGCTTAAGTGACAATCTTGTTTCTAATAATTAAATTACGGTATTTTTCTGTTAGAAGTTGGTCGGATATTCTGTGCTTTGAAACAATTTGAAATTCAATGAAATTGGCTTAAGAAATGGAAGCTGGATGAAGGTTCCTTTATTGATGAAAAAGGAGTTGAATAGATGAAAATAATGCTTAAGAAATATAAGCTGGATTGACGAAAATATTGTTTAAGAAATGGAGGCTGGATGAAGGTTCTTTTATTGATGAAAATAGGAGCTGAATTGATGAAAATAATGCTTAAGAAATAGAAGCTGGATTGACGAAAATATTCTTTACGAAATGGAGGCTGCATGGATGAAGGTTCTTTTATTGATAAAAATAGGATTTAGGGGGATAAAAATAATGCTTAAGAAATAGAAGCTGGATTGACGAAAATAATGTTTAAGAAAATTAATGGAAGCTGGGTGAAGGCTCTTTCAACGGTGGATAGCCTACATGCGCCCTTTTGGTTGCGGTCTTTTAAACATGCGCCCTTTTGATTTCGCCCTTTCGACCGTGCGGTCTAAAAACAATGCGCTCTATTCATTTTCGCCCTATTGATTGAGCCCTTTTGATCGCGCTCTTTTGAAATGCGCCCTTCTCATAGGGAACCCCTCAAGCCACCGCGTATGAACCCTGAGCAATTGATCATGCGCTTCGGCGTGAAACTCCGATGCAGTGTCCGCGCCATAGTCGGGAGTGCTTCTGAGTAGAGAGCTTGAAGTAGCGCTATTGCAAATGCGAGAAATAGAAAATAGAAATAAATTCCGAGGGCTCTGTTTTTACTTTTCTGTTTTGCTGAATGTCATATTTAGGCAAACAAGTAGGCCTGAATACACGCTTGGATTGAAAACGCTTTGTTGTCTGTGTTGAAAGAGAAGCCTCGGTTTCTTGCCGTCCCGCAGAACCAAAACGCAACCAGCGGAGAAACTGTTACGTTCGAGTATCGGGTGACTGGAAAGCCTCCACCAGATATCCGGTGGACTAGGAAAGGCAAACCAATCCATCCAGGTCTGATTTCTTTCAATTCATTTAGTCAAACTCTTCCATACCTGGCACAAGCTGCTCAATGTGTTTTGCTCTCCATACTTAGGCTACTCCACATTTCCTATAACCCTTTCGTTTCATCGTTAAAACGTGCAGCACCATTACTCGGCGCCTGCAAATAATATGATAGCAGACTTGTCGTTTTAATAACTGCAGCCGCTTAACAAGCTGTTAACATTAATGTTTTAAACGTTAGGCTACATTAAATTTAAATTAATTTTATTAAATTAAATTAAAACATTAAATGTTTCCCATTTTAACAAGTTGCTCAAGGTGTCTTGCTCTTCATATTATTTTACTCTACATTTTCGACATCATTTAACGTAAACGATGCACTGTTACTCGGAGTATCCAATATAATTTTTATTATGATAAATAAATTGTAATTTTTTTACAATAATTGCAGTAATCTCCATCTTGGCTTCTTTCATTCTTTCAAACCCTCCTCCCGCGCTTGCAAATGCATGTCTTATAACTACCTGTTCGAGAGGGTTAGTATCATGTAGGCAGGGCTGTACTGGTAAATTTTGAGGTGAGTATACGCTGACCAGGAGAAAAACCGACTTTTTCGGGAAAAAATTTCTGGCGGCTGTCGTCCGGCAAAAATTTCCCCATTTTCCCGTCCGAAAAATCTGATGACCTTTTTTTTTTTAGTCGTAACCGAAATCTCATGAAAATTTTCCATTTTCGCCGCCAAAATTTCTGACGACCTTTTTTTATTTTTTTTTAAAGTCATTCGCTTTGGGTTTTGTTCAAAAATACACCTGAATAGCCTTTGCCTTTCTCTCGCGTATACCCACACGCCCTTTGTGAGGTGAGTATACGCTGTATACCCGCGTATACCCTGGTTTTTCGCGGTGAGTATACGATGCCGTTTTTTCCCGGAGGTGAGTATACGCCGTATACCCGCGTATACCCTTGATTACAGCCCTGCATGTAGGTATATAACACTCTGGCTTGAGAGTACGTGCTGACGATACGCGGTTCGAATCCCATTGCCCCTGGGTTTAGCTCTTCCTTCATTCCATAGGTGGCTGCTAAAGTACACGGATCTTGCGACTGTCATGGCTGCGGATTTGCCATTAAATATGTCTCTTGTGATTTGTGTTCTTGTGAATTTGTGAGGCGGCACGACATTATGAGGCTTATGTCGGAAGCATATAAATCTGAGATACAGTCGATTTTGTCTCAAAAGGGGTCAACGTGTCAATTTTCACTTTTTTACATTTTCGTTTAGTATGGTATCTCATCTTCATATTTTCTAAATTTTGAATGTTATTTCCGACAGCAAATATTATTAAATAATTTTTATTTGAATTTGTTCCAGCAAATTTTGACATTTTAGGCTGCTTTCAACGTCATTTTAGGGTGGGTAACAATCTGACACCCCTATTAAAAATGGTATCGCTTGAAAGGTCAGCCTTTCTAGTTTCTTAATCCGGTCACATAAATTATGCTAATGATTCATTATACGCGTACGAGTAGACAGAATATAATGAATAATAATGCATTTTTTCAAACCGTGCCCACTAGGTCAGACACGTGATCAAAATACGGCAGCTTCATTGGTTGAATCCGTGGCGCGTGACTTGTTCCCTTTAAATCTGTCGGCCTGCTGGCTCGATTTAACCTTGACCTTAGCTTAGCTGAGTGGGTCTGAATGCCGAATGATCATAACATTCCATTAAAATACTCGAAAAGGCGTTGAAAAGAATCACGAAGAAAATGTTGCACAGTTTCTAAACAATCTAAACGAATTTGACCTATCAAACGCGGAGGCACCGGCTGATGGGTCGAATGCTATAAGCGATGACTTTCATGAAATCCGTCAAAAATCTTTGGACCCGATTTTCTCAGAATGAACGCAACTCGACTTTGAAGCTACAAATAGTCATAACTTTGTCAAACGACGGTCAATTTTAATAGATGATGGCTCACTTTAACAAGAATTATGAGCACTATAATAATAGACAAAAAACTCAGTTTTGATTTTTCAAGAGTTAAGCCTCATTTTGTCGCGCTGCCTCACAATTGTTTCAATTGCGTAGCAGTATGTGGGCCTACTGCAACTGGTTGCGGTCTTTCAACCAGATTGTTGAATAAGCGAAAATTCTTTAATATTTGAATATTATATAATATTCGAAAATTAGATAATATTCGAAAATTATTTAATATTCAAAAATCATATAATATTCGAAAATTATATAATATTCGAAAATTATTTAATATTCAAAAATCATATAATATTCGAAAATTATATAATATTCGAAAATTATATAATATTCTTACCCTATTTCATTCACTCTAAAACTTCTTAACTTCAGTTGTCATCGACAACTCGCCGGGAATCGTCCAATTCCTAAAGCCTGAAGCAAGCCCAAATTGCAGATAATTTGATATAATCAGTCTCAAAATAAAAAAAATTCTATGCTGTTGTTTTAGGTCCTTCCTTCGTCTTCCATTCTTCTGGTTTGTCCATAGTCAACGTTGCTGAAGAAATGACATCCAGTCTGCAGCTTAACATCTCCAACATCTATGGATACAGCCTGGCAAACGTTTACTTGAACGTCTTCGGTAAGACTCAGCATATTGTATCGTATCTTGTATCATATCTTGTATCGTATCTTGTATCATATCTTGTATCATATCTTGTATCATATCTTGTATCATATCTTGTATCATATCTTGTATCATATCTTGTATCATATATTGTATCATATCTTGTATCATATCTTGTATCATATCTTGTATCATATCTTGTATCATATCTTGTATCATATCTTGTATCATATCTTGTATCATATCTTGTATCATATCTTGTATCATATCTTGTATCATATCTTGTATCATATCTTGTATCATATCTTGTATCATATCTTGTATCATATCTTGTATCATATCTTGTATCATATCTTGTATCATATCTTGTATCATATCTTGTATCATTGTGTCTGTATTCGTTCAATGTGCACAAACAAGTTCGCGAACTGCAACCTGGTACATTGAGATCATAGATGTAAAAAAGATGAAAATAAAATAAAAATGGGAAAAGTCGATTTTTTCGAGAAAAAGAATGACAAAAATCGACAAAAAGAGGAAACGGAAAATAATTTGCCTTTGCTACATCTGAAACTTTATTTTAAGCTTAAAACCTTGTCCAGAAAATCTAGCTCAAATATACCGTCAACCTGGGCAAAAATTGCTTCAGAAGCTTTCTAAACGGTTTCCTGCTCAGAATCTTGTGCTGAATAACATATCCATATTACGCCAAATTCCGACCACGGGGTCATCCCCAAAAATGGGGACAAAAATAGAGAAGTTTTTCGTATTTGTATATGTAATATCAGATTGCTGATGACTTCAACGTGCTAGAAAGTGATGTCTTCTAAGAAAAATGCATGTAAATTGCCTGACTGTCACTTTCAGAACATTAATAGGTATACTCAGTAGATTCTGGGGGCAATTCGGGCGCGTCCCCATGATGTTCTAAGCAAAATGCATAGCGACCATTTATTACGCTTAAATGATGCAATTCAAGTGTTAAAAAATTTGAGTTTAGGCCCTATACATCTTGTGCTGCTCATTACAGTCATGGGTATACGGTGGTGGATGGGGGGGGTAATAGGCCTATTCAAAGGATCGAAGATAGAAATCATGCACTTTGTATAACTACCCAGACCGGACCCTTAACTTAAGAGTAGGCCTAATCTCCAGACCCTTCTCATTAAGAAGTAAAATCTTGGCCTCCTACCACCGATATTTCCCCTACGTCTATGATTACAGTAATGATATTAATTTTGGTGAAAGATGGACAGAAATTATGCATAATAATAATAATAATAATTTATGTTAGATCCGCACTTGCATAAGAATATTCTTATGAATGTTGCAGGTAGGATCGATAGTTACACTGATTGTCCGCAAGGATTCACTAGCGCGAGAAACATGAACTCGGCATACTGTTACGGAGTCTATAACTTGCCAGTTCCGTGGAATTTGGCGAACAGATTTTGTGGTTTCCTTGCTGAAGGTGCAAGGGCGGCCATGATATCAGATGCAAGAGAACTCTACTTATTGAATTTGCCAACGATTCGGGTGAGACGAGTTTTATTTTACCAATCAACAAAAGTAAAGATAAAAAACCAATAAAGATTCTCTCGTGAAACTGCAAAATTAATATGATAAGATATTTTAGCATCGTCGGTAGCTAGCTAGGACCTACCTCTAGGATGCTTTGTACGCATATTGTAACCTAAGTAAATGCACAAAGCTCGAAAGCAGGTGCGGCAGGTTTTACTGTTTTTTTAAACAGTCGATTGAGTTTTAATTTCCTGGATATAGCCTACATGTAGCCTGCGGCAGTGGCGCAGCCAGGAATTTCTGATGGGAGGTTGGGTTTTTTCGGCATGACCGGATGCCATTCTTGACACCAACCCAACAGTATTACAGTAAATAAAAAGGAAATAAAGCAACAAAGGGAATAAAGTAAGAAAAGAAATTGTTGTACAAGCAATTTTTCTTTTCTTATTTAAATGGATAAATAACCTCTAAAAACTTTTTTCCCCTAAACCAATGGGGGGGGTTTAACCCCCGAAGCCCCCTTGGCTACGCCACAGCATGTAGGCTACTGGAAGACTATTACAGGCGCGTGAACCCGTTTTAGTTTTTATCACACTGTCAGGGCGATTTTGGACTAATAATGCTAAATGTCGACTTTTCATTGTACACTAGGCTTACAATGAGCTTCTTACTTTACAGTGATTGTCAACAATTGTCATATAGAGTCTGACTTACTACTTTGGACAAGCGGCATAAGACAAGACATGAGTTGCGATAATGAAAATTTTGTTTGGACGTTCAATGACGCATCTGATATCGCAATGAACTACACGGACTGGAGACAAGACCAACCGGACTGTTTTGAAGGCAGAGAAAAATGCGTTGAAGTGAGAGATGTTTCCTCACCCGTTGGTCAGTTCAACGACAACGATTGTGCCAACAAGTTTTGTGTTCTGTGCCAGATTTTGAAGAGAACAAAGTGAATTTAAAAATCACCATTTGATTAATTTACACTGCAGGTGGTGTAATTTTCAGGCACTCCTAATTTCCTAAAAGAAAACACTATTCTTTGATGTTGCATTTAATAAGACAAATCATGTCTTACCAACTGTGGGTTTTTTCATCATTATTTAAGGCATTTGTATACCTTGTTATGACCCGCTGTACCTATGGCCTTGCAAATTGGGATTATGGGCTTCTTATGAAGAGTTGATTCATACATCATTACAATAATATTTATTTGGTAAACACAGAAGGTCTAAATAATTTAATTGTGTTATATAGCTGCCCATTGCCATTTTACGCGATAGGATAAAATCCTGAAATGTGGCTGTGGCAAGGCAAACGGATCCTGAGACAAAGGCGACCTTGCAGACCCACAAGTCACAATGAAAGAACGGTCCTGGAGATAGGAGGCAGGTTAAACCAAGTCAGGGGCGGATCCACGGGGCCAATCGGGCCATGGTCTCATTTAGAAATTTCTTTATTTTTGACCAGCTATTCTGCGTCGGAAAGTTGACGTGGCCTCCCATGAGTAGTCCCGCAGGCCCCTCCCCACGCCCACGATGTCCACGTGGTCCGTATACGAGGTCCGTGCGACTAAAGAAAAAAGCCACTGCAAGGTCATCAACTATTTTGGCGGATAAAATGGTATATTTTTCTTGGAAATTCGAGACAAATGACTAAAAAAGGTCATTAGATTTTTCGGCGACCAAGACGAAATTTCTTCCCTGTCCCAAGCCCGAAAATTTTGGCCCCCTTCAAAAATTTCTGTATCCGCCCTTGAACAAGCAATGAAGTTGCCATGAAGGTAAGAGGTATTAGAACATCCACTCCAGGAGATATCACGGTCCACTGTGCCGACTACAGCAGTCTTGCATGTAACAGTACCAAAAGATTAACTTCGGACTTCTCATAAATCCTATAATCCTCGTGAAATGTGTAAAAGAAGGCGAACAACATGCAACTGTAATTTCATCGTAAATTGACCTTACTGGAGACCTGGTTGGAATATTGGCAGGAGGTAATTCCTATCAAGGCAGAGGCTGAGCTGAGGAGCTGCAATCTTTTCGATAATCTATATAAATAAAAATGTAAAACGTTACCGTTTGTAATGAAGGATCTCGGAAAGTTCTTGACCGATTGTTTGAAATTTTTTGCAAAAGTTTCCATTCGAACATGAGCGGGTTTGTATAATGCATTTTGGGGAAAGCGCAATCTTTACGACAAAAAAACCACAACTTTGAATTCGATTCGATATATGTCGATGGATTCCACCCACTTCGATATCAACTTTCACGCATCCGTCCGTCCATTTTCGGCCTTGTTTTATCACGCATATCCGGCCGTTTCTATAGCGCACATTTAGATGTAACTGTCGGTTCTTACAAAATCGTCCATTTGCGGCCGTTTTTAAGACGCATTATCCGCGCGTCTTTATATAGCGCATATTTCTAGGAATGGAGGAAGGGGAGGGACGGGAGGGGAGGAAACGGGAGGGAGGGATGCAGAGAGGCAGAGAGGGACGGAGGGACGAAGGGAGGGACGGAGGGAGGGACGGAGGGAGGGACGGAGAGAGAGGAGGGGAGCCGAGGGAGGGGAGTGGACGGGAGGGGACGAGAGGGGAGGAGAGGGGAGGAGGAAGGGGAGGGGAACTGGAGACGGAACGGGAGGGAGGGGAGGGGGAGGAGAGGGGGAGGTGAGGGGAAGGGGAGGGGAAGGGGAGGGGAGGGGGACGGGTTGGGGACGTAGGGAGGGAGGGTTGGATAGTCCTTTCGGCCACAGCAACACGTGGCCGGATACAGCTAGTTTCAGATAGAAATGTCACGTTCTATATTTGTCTGAAGTAATTTCGTTTCAGACCGATGTATTGATTCATAGATGATAAGTGCATGCATGGATACGTGCCTACATGGGCTGAGCACGTGCGCGCTAAATACGTCAATAAACATCTTCCAATACTGTAACATGGTTCTAGGACAAAATGCTAGCGAACAAGATGGTTAGGACAAAATGGTAGCGGACAAAAGGGTACGGACAAAACGGTGTGTTTAAATGGAAGCTGGATGAGGGTATTTTATTGCTGAAATAGAGGGTGGGTGGCTTTTTTCTGACTGAAATACAACTCTAGTGAAGAAAAAACTTGAGAAAAGGAAGCCGGATTGGCGAAAAAATGCGTGAGAAATGGAAGCTGGATTGATGTCTTTCATTCATATGTTTCATGATGTATCCAGCTTCAATTTCAGCCATAAAATGCATTAAACCAACGTCCATTTGTAATGCATCTTTCATTAATCCAGCTTCTATTTCAGCTATGAAAATGCCCTGATACAGCTTCTATATCTAAAGCGTTATTTTCATCAATCCAGCTTCCATTTCATATATAAAACTATCCATGCAGAGTCTTCATCCAGCTTCCATTTCACATGCGTCTTTTCACTAATCCAGCTTCGATCTCATATATAAAAATTCACTAATCCAGCTTTCATTTCATCCATACCATTTTGTCCGTACCATTTTGTCCGGTCACCTGCGTACACGCATTGTGGCCATAGCTAGCTCATTCATATAATAATACCTATTGACATATCTGAAATCTTAGACTAGGTATAATAATAATAATAGCGAATACAGAGATTGATAATAGCGTAGGCCTATAAATATATTAGGCTATGCCTAAGGTGAAATACGTCCTCATGACTAACCAGACTGGCGGCGTGCGATCGATATTTAAACGGAAAGTGAGAATGGATGTATAAAGTAGAGAAGGTGAATGTTTTAAAGAAAAATACACTCTATGGGTGTGGTGATCTTCGATTGGCTCGGTACTAAAATCCAGCGCATAATGTTTTGCCTCTAATAAAATTCATTCGAGCGAACAGATGTTGAAAATGCTGAAACTATGCCATTCAAAACTTCGTTATGAACTATCATGACAGTAGGCCTATATTCTGTATAATACTACAGGCCCTTGTATGTAGCCCTGTAGATATTTATGACACAGAACTGCATGCGTGTATTATACGTGTATTATAATGTGCGTAGGCCTACGTACAATGTATAAGCTTACATGATGAATACCAAGACTGAATTATTCATGTGGAAGAAATCAATTCAATTCGGATGCATGTAACTAACCTTTGTAGATCTTGCTTTTATCACATCAGGGCAATACGCCACATTAGGTCGGCTCTGACTAAGGATATGTCGAAGACTTTAGCTTGCGCCCTTGTCTCCTCTCGCCTTGGTTATGCTAATGCGATTTTTGTTGGCATTCCAGACTACGAGCTACATAGGCTGCAACGCATCCAAAATTCTTTAGCTCGGGTTGTGCTGCGTGTCCCACTACGATCAAGTTCCTCAGTTTTACTTCATCAGCTGCATTGGCTTCCTGTCGAGTTTAGGATTAAATTTAAATTGGCCTGTTTAACCTACAAATCCCTCTCTACCGGAACACCTCCCTACCTTCAGTCACTGCTTACTCCTTATATTCCTCCTCGTTGCCTGCGATCATCAAACATGGGTCTTTTAGTTGAACCTCGATGCAGAACTGTTATGGGCTCGCGTGCATTCCATGCCTCTGCTCCCAAAGAATGGAATCTACTTCCACTCTCTCTTCGTTGCTCAAATTCACTCCCTACCTTCAAAAAACGGCTCAAAACTCACTATTTCTCTTTGGCTTTCAAGCACATGGACCTTTAACTGCATCTTCCTCTGGCGGCTAACTATCCGCGCCTCAGATTCACACTTTGGTGTGACCTTGCGCGCGTAATAAATTTATGTAATAATAATAATAATAATCAATGACAGTCATAATCGACTTATTGTTTCGCGCATAGACGACGAATGACGTCAGCGGAAAGTATTAATAGACACACCTGTAGTGACTGCAACATCATCGGTTGACAACTTTATTATGAAATCTTAGCATAGACATGTCTTGCTATGATGGAAATAGTCATAGCTACATTGGTGCGATCGGACCTACATAATTATGTATATGATCAGATAGTCTATGTAGAATTGTAGATCTCAAGGGAGGGCGGTCTGTAAACGGGAACGTTAAAATTGTGGTGTGGATCAATCGTAATGGATATCGCTAGCAGCCTAAAGGTTGCATTGTAGGCCTATTAATGGCGAACACTGGCGTAGACAAGGGTTTATAGTGGGGCACCAGGATTTCTGGTTTTGGCTGAAGCCCTAAGCCCTTCCTCCCTCCCAGGGGCTCAACTAGAACATTTGCCTTGAGGGCGCTCATTTTACAAGCGCCGAAGGCGCAAAGCTGTGAGTGCCGAAGGCACCAAGCTCATACCGAATAGGCCAGGGGATCTGTCTGAGGGAGCGTCGTAAGCTCCCCAACGGGTCTGGGGCGGAGCCCCAGCAAGCAACGCATTTTTAGCTGGTGACATCGACTATAGATGCACGTTTCAGGCTCTTCTAAGTCTTCTTTTCTGGTTGCTTATGAACGACAAAGTCATGATTTTTTTACATTTCCACGTTGCAATGGTGCCATTTTAGGCTGCCGTTTTAACGAACATCATTTGACATCATTTTAGTGCTGAAAGTCGTGGTTTATGACTTTAAAGGTGTTCCCTTCTATTGTTTGCATTTTTAAAATATCCACGCTGTAATGGTAACAGTTTAAGTTGTCATCTCCACAAATTTCATATAATAACAATGCTGAAAGAAATGGTTCAAGAGTTAAATAAATGTGCCTTCTTCGTCTCTTAAATTTTCATCAGTAATTGTCATAACCAGTCTGACTTACTTCTCTTGACAATACACATTATTTTTGTTTGGACTTTCGACGATGAACATGAAATCGGAATGAACCACACAACACACAGGAAACTAAGCCAACCGGATTGCTTCAAGCCGTATGAAGTAAACTTTCATTGTCCAACGACGGTGTATGTTTCCTTTAGAGGCGCTCTTGTACTTTTAATTAGGGCAAGCTAGAAAAGTTGTTTGAGGAGTTGCTATATTATAGGCCCTACTCCTCGAACAACTTTTCTAGCTTGCCCTAATTCCATGCCATTACTTAGGATTTCGATGGTTGTTCATCCTGTCTACTTATGTCGTATTTCTCACAGGGGAGAACCATGTTCCTACTGCAAGCTACACTGATTTGGTTCCTACTTCGGAACACATACTTCATGGACGAGGCACACTATCACCGCTCAACTTGCACAGTGAGACAAATTATTGAAAAGAAGGGAAATAAGCATAGCCTACACGTCTAGTTATAAGAGATGCTGATACAAATCGATTTTGCTATACGTATCAGAATTCTGATCAATAAAGGCCTTTATATAATATACCTTTAGCCCCTTAATTCACCTTGGGCTGGTTGCATTCCGGATGATTGGCAATAAATGAGCTCACAAACAATTTTTACTCAACAGACAGCCCAATAAATTGATCTACTGTAGTGATGAAGCATCAAGAGAGTAATTTTTCAATGTTTCAAGTTGCGTAGATTAATTTTTCAAGTTTTCATAGTTGTTGCGTCCATGGCTACAAATACGCACATCAATTTTAAAATGTTATAATGCGATTTTATCATATGAAATTTATCTTACTTTTTGAGCAGAGGCAAATGCTAACACTACTCCACAAAAAGGTTCCATTTCAAACTCTACTAAAGGTATAGTGATGGTAGCATCGTCACCAACAGCATCTGTATCTACTCAGAAAATGGTAACCACAACGGCCTCAAGTACAGCAAGTACAGGAATTTCAAGTAAGTCAACAAGTACGAGAACCATTGTCAGGCAGGACAAGTTATCCTCATGGATTATATTGAAGTAGTAATAGTAGCAGCAGCAGCAGCAGCAGTAGTAGTATTAGTAGTAGTAGTAGTTGTTGTAGTAGTAGTAGTAGTTGTTGTAGTAGTAGTAGTAGTAGTAGTAGTAGCAGTAGTAGTAGCAGTAGCAGTAGCAGTAGCAGTTGCAGTAGTAGTAGTAGTAGTGGCAGTAGTAGTGGCAGTAGTAGTTGTTAATAGAAGTTTTAGTAGTAGTTGTTGTAGTTGCTGCGGCTATTTCTGATGCTAATATATAGAAGTGGTAGTTGTAGTAAGCCTAGTAGCAAAATAATAACAATAACTATTATTAATAATAAAGAAAATTATAAGCTAAATAATGATATTTAATATTAATATAGGTAATAATAATATTAACAATGGTATTAATAATAATTGTAGTAATAATAATAATAATAATAATAATAATAATAATAATAATAATAATAATAATAATAATTTTTGTCGAATAATAATAACTATTAATAATAATAATAATAATAATAATAATAATAATAATAATAATAATAATAATAATAATAATAATAATAACTATAAATATAATTATAAATATAATTATAATTATAATTATAATAATGGTTTACATCTGGTCTACCATTGATGATAAATTATGTATATGCATTTGCAGGTAGGTTTACTGCATGTCCACGGGGATTCACTAACGCGGAAAAAATGAGCTCAGCATAATATTATTGTTACGGAGTCTATAACTTGCCAGTTCCATGGAATTTAGCGAACAGATTTTGTAATGGTCTTGCTGAAGGTGCAAGGGCGGCCATGATATCAGATGCAAGAGAACATGACATCATTCGAACCCATCTTGCTGAATTTGCCAAGGATTCGAGTGAGTCAAGTTTTATATTGCCGCTCGCCAATGAGCAAGTGTAAAAATAAAAACGCAAAAAATTCTTAATTCTCTTGTTTTTACCATCATTCGCCTAGGCCGCTTACCAATCAGCAATAATAAGAATTAAAAATTCCAAAACATTTAACTCTCTTGTTATACTCGCCTTTCCTATGGATTCCATAGTTCTGTTTGACGTACATGTACCTTACGAAAGCAGGATAGAGTGGCTTTCAACCATAGCCTACCAGGTTCCAGATGTCCGTAAGGATAGAAGATAAAGCAAAAAGTTGGAATGCGTATCTGGTTGTTTGTGCCTTAGATTGGTGCAATTTAGTATGTCCGTAAATAGAAACTGGAAAGGCGACATTAAGTCATTGCCTCAGTGCAAACAGGCTAGATAAAGTTTTTGCCTAATTAAAAATGGCTCCGTTGGAAAATATATCTTGCAGAAGTAAGCTTACACAGACGGAGACTATACGTGTCAATCCTGATCCTGTTTTTTTTTGAGGGGCAGCGAGCGGCCGATGCTTAAGGCGCCAAAGCAGAGAATTAAGGGGTGGGCCTTGGAGGGGAATGTGCCCTCCCCAGCCAATTTTGAAAAAATTTCCATAAAGCAATTGGTAGCATTTGCAGCCGCCATTTAAAATAATTTTCTTATCATTTCGGTACTGATAGTCGTGGTTTTAGGCTTCAAAGATGTCCCCTTTCGTTGTTTAAAAAGGTAATTTTCACACTGCAAAAACATTGCAATGGTAGCATTTTAAGCTGTCAGCTCAACAAAGTCTCTCATAACTTCACTGCTGAAAGACATAGTTTCAGACTTCAAAAAATGACCCTCTCCATTGTTCAAATTTGTTGAATTTCCATATTGTGATGGGAGGATTTTAAGCTGTCATCGTAGTAAAATTGCTCATTGTTCAATGCTGATAGTCATGGTTTAAGACTTCAAAGTGTTGCCTCCAATTGCTTAAATTTTTTGAATTTTCACACTGCAACTAAAGATGCTAAAGTCTTTGCTGTAACTACATCCTTATCAAAATTACTCATGATTTAAGTATTCAGTGGCATGGTCTCAGACTTCAATAAATGTTCGCTCCAATTATTTAGTTTTTTATATTTGAAATTGTAAGGGTAGCATTTTACGCGGTCATCCCAACAACATTTCTTGGAATTTCATTGCTCAAAGATGGTATAAGACATCAATAAATGTCCCTTCTAATTTGTTTAAACTTTTTAAATCCACACTTCAATGGTAGCATCTTAAGCTGTCAGCATGATAAAAGAAATGCTCATTTTTCGATGTTAAGACTCATGGTTTAAGACTTCAGAGCGTCGACTCCCAATTGTTCAAAAAGTTTGGACTTGCACACTGTAACTGTAGCTTTTAGGCTGTTATCCTGGCAAAATTACTTGTGTTTTCAGTGCTCAGAGACATGGGTTGAGATTTCAATAAATGTCGCCTCCTCATTGCCAAAAAATTGTAATTTGCAAGCTGTAATGTAGCTAAGCTGTCATCTTAGCAGAAGTGCTCAGTAGGACTATGGATAAACAGTGAATAATACTGTATAGATTTATAATGATAGAAATGAAATATTTTTTAATTTTTTAGGGAATATAATAACCATATCCGTGTCCCCCTCCAAGGTTTTTTTGGAGGGACCGTTCCCAGTCCTCCTAAGGCTCCCCCATGCATAAATAAAAGTTGGATTGATAATAGAATTATTGGTTACATAGGAGTTGGATTAATGGCAGTTATTTTCTCATTCATTCATTCTTTCATTCATCCTTCCTGAGGACAATCCTACATTCGAGGCTCTGTTTAGAACGTCGGACGGGAGGCTATATGCTGCCCTCCTACTTAATCCATGACATGTATTAAACCCACTCCTCCCACCATTGACGCCCCAGCCTTATTCCATGAGGCCAGGACTACATGACCGAATCATTACTAGGTCGGACAACCTAACGAGGAAATCATTTTTGACGAGGATGCTTTATCATATTTAAATGTAATACCATATAAACCAAAGTGCAGCATACATTGTTGGTAATTAAAAGAACTTTTTTAAATTTAATATTTATATTGGATTTGGACTTAGGATTTTATGCTATTCTAAAATATTTTGACATTGATTGGATATAGAAATGATGCACGTTTGTTTGTACACCAAAATGCGGATAGCTATTATTGGTATATTAAAGAATATTCTTATCTTATCATTCATTTAAGACATTTATATAGCGCCTCTTCAATAGTACCTACTCAGAGGCGCTCCCGACTCAACCACAACTAAAGAGAACAATCTCAAGAACAGAGTACAAAAAAGAGCGGAAAGCGTTAAGGCAGCATTGGAGGTTAAAGAACGGAACATTTCATTAAATGGAAGCTGGATTGTGATGCGACCAACAAGGCGTGCCGATGTGCGCAACACCCGACCCAAACACCCAATCCGAGTCACCGGAGGACTCACATAGAGGGCGCTGCAGTAGTCCAGACGAGAGACAACAAAAGAGTGGAAAGCGTTAAGGCAGCATTGAAGGTTAAAGAACGGAACTTTTCATTAAATGGAAGCTGGATTGATGGCGGCCATTGTGGACTCCGGCAAGATGCTTACTTATAATTAATCATCGAGGGCGGCATTAATGGCATGAAAATAATTTGAAACCATAATTTTGTCAGCAGATCTCAGATGTGCATTTTGACCCGCTTAAAGTGAATTTGAAATTGATATACCTTTATCAATGTTGCGTAACAATAAGCATTTGGAAAATATCATTTGGTGTTTCGTTCTGTGAACATTAGTTTCATAAGATCTTACTCGCAAATTGGTGTGGCAAAAACTGCATTGTAAAAAATTAGAATTTCTTTTGCTTCTTTATTGAGCTTTTTACGTTTTCAGGTATCTTTAGTAATTGTCACACAGAGTCTGACTTACTATTTTGGACAAGCGGCAAAAGACAAGACATGAATTGCAGTAATAGAAACTTTGTTTGGACGTTCAATGACGCATACGATGTTATAATGAACTACACAGACTGGAGACCCAACCAACCGGACTGTTTTGAAGGCAGAGAAAAATGCGTTGAAGTGAGAGCTGTTTCCACATCCGTTGGTCAGTTCAACGACCACGATTGTGCCAATAAGTTCTGTGTTCTGTGCCAGATTTTAAAGAGAACAAAGTGAATTTAAAAATCACCATTTGATTAATTTACACAGGTGGTGTAATTTTCAGACACTCCTACATGTACATGTAAAAGAAAACCTTGATGTTGCATTTAATAAGACAAAATATTATATCATGTCTTACCAATTGTGTTTATTTTTATCATTATTGAAGTCATTTGTATACCTTGTTATGACTCGCTGTACCTATGGCCTTGTAAATTGGGATTATAAGCTTCTTATGAAGAGTTGATTCATATAGCATGTGAATAATATTTATCTAGTAAAGACAAAAGGTCTAATAATTTAATTACGTGGTATAGCGGCCATTTGACGCGATAGGATAAAAGCCCGAAATGTGACTGTGGCAAGGCAAACGGTGTCTGAGCCAAAGGCGACCTTGCAGACCCACAAGTCACAATGAAAGAACGGTCCTGGAGATAGGAAGCAGGCTAAACCAAGCAATGAAGTTGCCATGAAGGTAACAGGTATTAGAACATTCTCTCCAGGAGAATATCATGGTCCACTGTGTCGACTGCAGCAGTCTTACATGTAACAGTGCCAAGAGATTAACTTCGAACTTCTCATAAATCCTAGAATCCTCGTGAAATGTCTGAAAGAAGGCGAACGACACGCAACTGTAATTTCACCGTAGATTGACCTTTCCGGAAACCTGGTTGGAATGTTGGCAGGAGGTAATTCCTATCAAAGTAGAGGCTAAGCTGGTGGGCTTCAATCTTTTCGACAATTTTCGATAGAAATGTCACGTTCGCTATATATTGGTCTGAAGTAATTTGGTTCCAGGCCGATGCATTGATTCATACATGAATCTTAGTTCCCTTTGCTCGTACTACTACCATGAAGAATCGAGCCTTTTCTGTGGTTGGCCCAGTGGTCTGGAATGGCTTCCTTTTGAGCTACGCCTACACCCTGGGACTCTACCAGGATCCTTCCTTACTAAACTTAAAACTGTTCCTTTTGGGCGCGCTGGAGTCGGGAGCGCCTCTGAGTAGTTTTTTCCTGAAGGAGCGCTATATAAATGTCCGAATGAATGAATGAATGAATGATATGAATGGATACTTGCATACATGGACTGAGAATGTGCGCACCAAATACGTCAATAAACACCTTCTTCCAATACTGTGACATACATGTGCATGCATGTACCTGCGTGCATGCATGTGGTCATAACTCATTCATATAAATACCTATTGACATATCCGAACTCTTAAACTAGATATAGAAATAATAATAATAATAATAATAATAATAATAATAATAATAATAATAATAATAATAATAATAATAATAATAATAATAATAATAATAATAATAATAATAGTGCGGCACTCTTGTGACCGCTGAAGCATCGCACGGCCTCTCGTGCCGTCTTGGTCCAGGTCGTCAGGCCCGTCATGCGGATATTCCGGCAGTTAAGGAACCACCTGGTTTGTCAAGGTCGGATGGTAAAAGACCTGACGGCCTTACTTTGATTCCATGGCGCTCAGGTCGTTGCTTGACCTGGGACGTCACAGTGGCAGACACTGTTGTAGCTTATCTAGCCACAACCTCCGTTCGGATGGGTGGCTCTTCGGAACTGGCTGAAGCCAAGAAAGATACAAAATATGCACATTTGATGCAAGTCTACCACTTTGTCCCATTGGCTTTTGAAACAATGGGACCAATTAACGCCAAGGGACAGGCATTTCTCGCCGACCTGGGTCGTCTCTTGAGCCAAATTTCAGGCGGCGCAAGAGAAACAAGCTTGATAAAAATTTAAAAAATAATTTTAAAATAATAATAATAATAATCTGAAATAATTTAAAATCCTCATACAGCTCGAAGGCACCCAGGAACCACATGTGAGTGTTCTGGAGGCCAGATGGAGGGCAGAGTCTGGGCTCAGTTCCACAGAAGCGTTGCCAACTCACCAGCAGTCCAAGTGGGACCAACCGCTCCTCCAACGGACTTTCACAGATCTTTCCACCCGGTTGACTGATAAGCATGACCAAGCCAGATGGAGGGCGGTGACCACCGACCATGCTGGTGACTGGCTGTACAGTCTACCCATTACATCTTGTGGGTTGAAATTGAGCGACGAGGCTGTCAGGGTGGCGGTGGGTCTGCGGTTGGGGTCAAACATCTGAGAGCCACACACATGCGCTTGCGGCGCACCAGTCACCGCCAGAGGCGAACATGTCTTGTCCTGTCCGCTGGGCTTCGGTCGAATATCACGCCACGGCCCCATCAACGACTTGGTCTACCGATCTCTGTCGAAAGCGGGCTTCCCGACAGTCAAAGAGCCGCAAGGACTACTGCGATCTGACGGGAAAAGACCCGATGACATCAAGAGCAATCCCTTCTGTGCAGAACAATTCTGCCGTGCTAAGCAAAAAGACAGTAACTCAATTTTTTCCGTTTTTGAGTTAGCACTTGTTTTCACATCCTGGCAACATATTCTATCATATCTAGAAGCAAGGAAATGGTACCTGTACCGGAACATGGAAAAAAAACGGAAACGAAATTAACAGTAACTCAATTTAGGTATCATGGTGCTAAGCAAAAACGCAGTAACTTGAGTTACTGTCTTCTTGCTTAGTATCCCATGTATTTTGTTGGCCGATCGACGTACAGATATTTCAATATCTCAGCTTCCAATTCACTTAGAATCCACATCTTGGTGTTAAAACAAACACATTTATGGTCAAGGATTCCAATGGAACCATCCCAAATTTTCTCATGGCCTCAATAGCGGCCATTTTCCGAAATGGCCGACTAAAAAAGATGGAATTGTCAATATCTCGGCTTTCAGTTCACTTGGAATTGTTATCTTGGCGTCAAAACATACACATTAAGGATCAAGGATTGCAATGGAGCCATAAAATATAAACTATAACCTTAATAGCGGCCATTTTCTAAAATGGCCAACCTAAAAGGAAGTATTTGTCAATATCTCGGCTTTCAGTTCACTGGGGATCGTCATCTTATTGTCCAAGCATACGCATTTAAGAGCAAAGATTCCAATAGGGCTATAACAAAGTTCCCCATGGTGTCAATGGCTGCCATTTTCCAACATGGCGACCAAAATAGAAACATATTACTATCTTAGCTTCCAATTCGCTTATAATCATCATATTGGTGTATAAACATATGCCTTTTAGGGCAATGGATCTATTCCAGCAATGGGGCCTTCGCAAATTTCTCCATCGTTTCAATGGCAGCCATTTTACAAAATGGCCGACCCAAAGATAGGAATTCACTCCACGTTTACGCAATCTTTCACCACAATTTAAGAGTTCCTGGGGCTTTGGAATACTTACCCTTTAATATGTATGTTTAAACACGAATATGACGATTCTAAGTAGACTGAAAGTTCCTATATTGATAATTTGATATTTTGGTCGGCCATTTTGAAAATGGCCTACGTTGGGGCCATGGTGAAAATCTACATTGACCCTATTGCAGCCCTTGCCCCTACATTTCGATATTTAGACACCAAGATGACGATTTTGAGTGAATTTAATGCTAAGAAATTTTAAAAAATTTAGAATGCTCGGCCATTTTTCAAAATGGCCGCCAGTGATGCCATAGGAAGTTTTAAATGGACCCATTGGAATTCTTGCCCCTAAAAATGTATGTTTAGGCACCAAAATTACGATTCTAAGTTAATTAAATGCTGAGATATTGAAAAAAATTCTGGTCGGCCATTTTTCAAAATGGCCGCCACTGAGTCCATATGAAACTTTAGATGGCTCCATTGGAATCCTTACCCTCAAAAATGTATGTTTAGGCACCAAGATGACGATTCTAAGAGAAATAGAAGCTAAGATCTTTAAAAATATGTAGATTGGTCGGCCATTTTGAAAAATGGCTGCCATTGGCGCCAGATTGCAAATCTGTGATGGTCCTATTGACAAGTCTTTTTATTAGGACTTGTTCGTGGTATTTACCAAATTTTATGCAAAGTGGACATTTTCTCACCAGTCTGCAGCACTATAATGAAGACTTACTGCTTTCTTGCTTAGCAGCAAGCCGATATTCAATGCTTCGATACTAAGCAAAAAGACAGTAACTCATTTTTATACAATTTTTACTCAAATTTCACTATAAACGAGATTATTTCCTAAATTCACAAGTTTAGATATGACTGTTTGCAAAAATTCAGAAAGATTGAAGTGTTATTTCTGGTTGGATTAAACCGATTTCTTCTTTGTCGTTTTACGCGAAATCACCTTTTTTGAGTTACTGTCTTTTTGCTTAGCACGGCAGAATTGTGGTCTTGGGTACTAGCCTAGTGGAGCAACAAAGCTCTCGCAAGTAGCCTGGGGCAATTCCAAGCTGGCACTGCCTAACTAGAGCAGCGAACCTAAATTCAATGCGCTACCGAGTAGGAAGCCAGTGTAATGTCTCCAGCAAAGGCCTATAGCTGTACACATGATCAAATTTAGCGATTTGTCCAATTGAACTTGCTGCAGATCCATGGATTTCGATGCAAGATCAGGATTCTCCATGTTTCGGCGTCATAAAAATAATGTTTTCGATACGTTAACTTTCTCTTGAAATTGTGATTTAGCGACTCTTGTCATGACAGTGATACATGAAAAGTCAACTGCTATATAGGCCTACATAATGTCTGGGCGTGGGTGTGGAGTGGGGGAGAGTTGCAGGAATGAAGATATTGATTTTCTTTACACTGTTTAACCTCAGCTAGAAATTCTCTTCAGGCTGCAGTATTTTTATATTATTAGTTTATAATGTCAAACGTATCGATACACGAGGATGATCGACATTATCATGCAGGTGGCCGGTTGTTGGAACAAGAAACATTGAAAACAATACAATCAATTATAAGTTATTTTTTGGGCTATCTGACAGCGTTGAATAATATATTATTGTTGTGTGTAGTATAATCAACTTCTATGACTCACGATGAAGTCAGAAATGTAAAACAGGAAACAAGAGCGGATAGTTTGTATACGATAGGCGCTCTCAAAGATCGATAGATTCTCTGAGAATTATTGATCAAGAGATACCCAATTATTCTCCATAATAATAGTCTTGTGGCTAACCTTTGCATCAAACCGATTCAAACCTGCGTTAAACCGGCAGTAGGCTACGGGTATAATTCCTGATCTCGGAAAGTTATCGGAAAAAAGCCAAGAAGACTACGGTTTGATACGCATACGAAGCTACTTATTGATAGCATGTTTACCATTGCAATTATTGCAGTAGGCCTACTGTGATCATTAGTATTAGATTATGTATATATTTTAATGATAAATGTTTGAATGACATCGATCTCGATTGGTGGACAATTTGCTCAACAGAATTCATTGTAGGCAGGTCGTCTACCATCCTTTGGTATGAAAACATTCATGGCTCCACGTAACTCAACCCGCTCTCTTGTATCTATAAGAAAGGACTTGGCGGACTTTGTCCAGAATGCACGCTCACAGTTTTGCAGCTACTCACCTTAAACATTCTACATAAATAGACTTTCACTCAACTTACTCAGGCGCGCTATTTTCACCTCCTTATTCACTGTAGAACTCGAAATATTAGACATTTTAAATTTCGCTGTGTTAAAGTATGCGCCATCGCTGCAATTGCGACTCTGCATATTTTAATCGTTTTTCAATGACGGCCTGTTGCCATTGACGTCATTTTCACGTCATTTTGTCGCCACGCTTAGCTTGAAAATCATAGTATTACGCTGTCGTACAGACCTGGGAAAATATAATGCCTTCGGCCAAGGAGTATAAACGAAGAGGAGCCCCATACATGAGCCTAGCCACGACTGTCTAAATGCACTACTAAATTCAGACGGTCGTGGCTTAACTCGCAGAATTGGGGGAAGGGCGGAGTGGCATAAATTAGCATTATTACTGTGCGAGACGGGAAGGCGCGGAATGAAAGTGGAGCGAAAAGGATGGGTGGGAAGGAAGGGATTAGGAGGGAGGGGAAGGGTGTTTACTGAGCAACGCTGAGAACCCAGAGGGGTTGCAAACCCGACTCACAGGGACTGGTGGGCTGGGTTAGGAGACAAAACCTAAATTTCCTGGGCAAACGCCGGGCACCCCAGGAGGGAGGGAGGAAGAGTGGAGGAAGGAGGGGAGTGGGGAGGTATGAGGGGCGGAGGGATGGGTGGGAGGGAGGGAGGGAAGGGGTGGGAGGGAATGAGGCGAAGTGAGGGTGGAGAAGTAGGGGATTTTCCCGGGGACGCTGCGAATCCTAAAATTCCCGGGCAACGCCGGTATACCCCAGCTAGTATATTATAAGATTGTGTACTTTGAATAACGCCAGTAGTCCTATGCAACTCTCCTACTATAGGCTAGGCCTACATCCGGCGTTATTTTCTGTCTCATAAAATCGTTGAGAATGACGTGCAACAAGTAAAGCTCATCCCGCCGAAGTATATCAAGCATTTCAGCATTCATTTCATGATGGTCGCATAACTTTGTTGCTTTGTATCTTTCCCATTGGCATCTCTATTTGTGATGCGGATGATTTCTTTTCCTGTTCGCCAGCGGGATAAATTATGATTGTTAGAGTCGCGCTACTTGTAGTTTCTTCAGTACATTTTAGCAATTCCTCTAAATTAGGTTTTCCAGCTGGTCTTCATTCCATCGTCATTATTAATAAGAAATTGGCTGATTGCTTATCCTACCTACTTTGTCCTTCCTTTTCCATTTTATATGCCATGTCTCCAATTATCTGTAGTTTGATTCTTGTCATAGGCTGCATACTGCATTGCACTTAGCCTATGGCTATTAATTTTCTAGTCTTGCTCCCTCACACATTGGTTTGCATGCTGCTTTCAGCTCCTCATCAATCCGGGTCGTAAGTCTTTTCTTAAATGATGTCTTCAATTTTTTAACTGCTGCCTGAACCTGATCTGGTGCGACGAAGTTTCTTTTTCACGCCCCTTTCTCTTCTTCAATTGTACCTCCTTTTTGCAAAACGTCATAATTATTTGCGGGCTCGATTATGTCCTCTGTAGCCTACTATTTTTTCCTTCCTGTGACGTTATTGATTCTCATACGATTAAAACACAAATTAAGGTAAATTTAACGCAGTTGCATGCTGCATTTCTCACAGAGAGGAGAGAACCATGTTCATCTTGCACGCTACACTGATTTGGTTCCTTCTACGGAGCCTAAGCCTTTACGACACGGATGCGACAACCATCACAAGTAACTTAATATTACAACTGTTTCTTGACTCATGTATATTAATTTATTGGTGCTGCACACTGTAACATGGGACTACTCGACTATTCATGCACAGAAATACCTTTCACTAACATTCGTCCGCAAACCTCAACGAAATTATAGCCTAGCATATTATAGCCTAAATAAATAAATATAGCGTTCTCTCGATTGGAACAATTATGGTCCTAGCCTATAACAATTTCTTTGCCGATCAAAGTGTGATAAAAAAAATAATGATGTGGGCAATCTTGTTTGCTTTTAAAGCAAAACTTCAAAAGAGCGACATTGCAAAATAGCGATATTCCAAACGAGCATCATGATGAATAATCATGTAGGCTATTAGATTAAAAGCAAAAAAACTACGCAGCGTGTATAAGACACAAGACATAGGATGAGAATCTAATAAATGTGGGCCTAGTATTATAGTGACATTCAGTGTCTGGTTCTTCTATGCGGTCAAGTGCATGTTGTGGGCACGCACTCGAAGGTTGGCCCCTCGACACGGATAGTGTCATACCACAAAATAAGAATCTCAATCGTTAAATTTATTGGGCTATTTGCCCAATTAACATAGTTTGAGTCTATTACCTCGCTCACTGATTTTTTTAAGCCTCTTCTCCCCGACATTCGCGGCTCCTTGAAGCTTTAGTACTAGAGTAAGGATCCCGTGTAAAATCAGAATATAAGTTGATACCTGGAAATAAGTAGCTCATAACAAAATCTCTAAAATAATACAACCCGCAACATCTTCATGCAAAACTCGTTTGTATGTAGAGAAATCCTTCATAAAGTCTGTGAACAGTCAGTAATTATTCTTTATGAACACACATGTAGCCCATAATTATTGCAGAGACATCAGACTGCAATATCGACCAATGTTATTTGTCTCTCTTTGACAATCAGTGTATTCTAACTTCCCCACCAGTAATTGGGTTGGGTAGTCGGCAATTGCACTGACCGACACTGCCCGCCTTTTAGGTTCGGCAGCAGGGGCTCAGTATCTTCAATCCCTCAAGTCAAGCAGGTTGCAAGTACTTAAAAACGCACACGTTTAGCACAGCGGACAGAAAAGATCCGGCAGCCTATAACTCTTCGTGGAACATGAACGTGGGTTGGTTTTAGATCCGAGCAAGCAGAAGGTGGGAAGTGCGTCCAATGCAATTCACTCGCACTCTCTCCTGCCACTTTGCTCCATTGACTTTCAGAAGCTCGGTCCAATACAATACAGCAAAGGCCTTCTTTTCGTCACATACTTCGAGCGGTGTATCATCCATCGCTTTGCCGTTGAAACGAGAGAATCCACCTCTGAGCCTGTCATGAAACCATAAGACTTCAACAACACCATTGCCCAATTTGTCTCCCAGGGGGCACCCTCCCGCTTTGGGCTCACGACAAGTTCTAGCTGTCTCAGAATGTATTTAGCATCATAGTATTGTTTCAATTCCTGACGGATATGAGGAACCTCGGGCAGCAAATATTGCAAGTGATTATATTTGTTTAGCAGAGTGGTAGTATTGGTGGTGCTTTTGACGGTAGATAGGCCTTAATTATGCCAGTTTTGTAGTAGTTATAGTTTTGTGTTTTGGTTGGCGTAGTAGCAGAATCAGCAGCAACTACTGTTACAGTAGACCTAGTGTTGTTGTTGTAGTAGGCCTAGTAGTATTCATTGTAGCAAAAATAGTGGTTGTTTTGCTGCTGTTGCTGATTTTGTAGGAATTGCAACGATAGCTATTGCAGCAGTAGTAGCTCGTGTCTGGTCTGTACTTGATATTATGTTCGCTGCATGTTACAGATGTCGGATGCCCGCCTGGATTCATGTACGTGGAAAATATGAGCTCAGTATACTGCTACGGTGTCCATCACAATACTCTTCCATGGAAGTTGGCAAAAGGATTTTGCAATGTCCATTCCAGAGGCGCAAAAACCGCCATGATACAAAATGCAGCAGAACAGCGCGCTATTCAAATTGTTCTTGTAGAATTTGCAAAGGACACGAGTAAGTCAAGTCTTGTTCTGTCACTCACCAACCAGCAGCAGGCCTTGTACTTCATCTTCTCATCTTTCGCTCTCTAAATCCGTACTCCTAATAATGTGCATAGGCAGCATGGCTTGATTCATAGCAGCTACAAAAGTTGAGTTGACTTAGCCTGCTTCAAACCACATCAGAAGCGTCAACGACTGAGGTCTAAGCGATTTTGACAGCATTACCAAGTTGGAGGATCTCATTAGATTGCCTTTCGGTAGAGAACCTCTACTCGAAGGAATATTTAGGTTTTCTCTGCATGTCCAGCGTTTACCATTTCAGTTTCCATCAGATTCATGCGGCGAAATTCACCCTTCGACGTCACTGCAATTCTTTTCCATTCGCACATCACTGAATAAAACTGCATTTGCCTCACATATTTCCTATTAACCAGAAGGCTTCACTGACATGGGCGGAGACTTCCGGGGAACGAAAAGGCGGTCGAAGATTTTGGGCGGACGAATGGCTGAGACGTCGACGAAAATTTTCCATCTTTTTTGCCGGCAAAAATTTCTGACGACATTTTTTTTCTCTGCAAAAAAGTTGATGACCTTTTTTATGGGGACCGTCCCCTGTCGCCCCTAAGTCTCCGCCCATGTTCACTGATTATGCGATTGATTGCACCATTGAGGCAACTTTCAAATAGGTGCGCCTTTGCCAATGAGCTTATTCATAAAAAATAGCAAAATAGGAAATATCAATATTGAGCAAGTTGTTCCTGCTGTCATCCTATTGGGCTGATTTTGTAAGTACTCATTTAAAAGTGTTTCGGTAGAGTCAAGATAAACTCGCAGATGTATAAGATTATCTGGACCTAATTGTACTAATATATAGGAATTTTCATTTCTCCTAAAGCGAGTTTCTAATTTTTCAGCGATCAATGCCACTTGCAATACACGGTCTGGCATTCTCCTCTGGACGAGCGCCATAAGACCAGACAACAATTGCTCGAAAGAGTTTGTTTGGACTTACTACAATGCAGTAAACGTCACAATGACCTACCAACACTGGAGACCAAAACAACCAGACTGCTATTATGGCAACGAGACATGCGTCGAAATCAAAGCCAACGCCGAAGCGCAGTGGAATGACAATGAATGCGACAATTGTTTCTGCCCACTGTGCCAGATTTTGAGAAAAACAACCTAAAATGAAAATTCCATAATTTTCCTTACCTAAGAGGGCGTAATTTGCAGGCATGCTTGAAAGAAGATCACGTTGTTTGACGTTGCATACAAATAAGCAGACAATCAGTCTTACCATTCTGTGCTTGTTTGATTCATTTATTCATTCGTTCATTATAAAGATTAGTTCTAGCACTCCTTCAAATTAGTTGGAAGCACTCCCGACCCAAAAGGGAGGATTGCAAGGCGCGACACACCGTATCTGAACCAACTCTAGCCACATTGCATACAGTCACTCGGATCCCAATCCAGGCCACACGGCCAACAACAGAGAAGCACGTTGCTGTCCCTGAGAAATTTATTCATAAGCGGCGTCGCCAAGCAAAATCTGAGATCCGTTGCATGACAGGGAGCCAGCGCAGGCCAACACGCAATTATTAATCGGTGACATGACCGAATTTTGTGATTCATTTATTCATTCATTCAGAGCATTTATATAGCGCCCCTTCAAGAAACTACTCAGAGGCGTTCCCAGCCCAACCACGAACAAAGAAAAAAGACTTGAGAGTCTAGTAGAACCCAGCCTGATGGACCACAAGTAGAGAGCGAAACGTAACCGGGAGGTCGTTCCAGACAGTAGTCCCCACGACCGAGAAAGCACGGCGATGCTTAATAGCTAAGCGAGCCCGCGGGACCAGAAGCTCACCAGATGCTACCAATGAGACGAATGGCCTTGCACACTGCACCGTCCGATGCTCCAAACACCCCTTTTCAAACCGCTCACACGGGAGACCTGCGTATGGAGAGCAGTAGGCTAGTAATCAAAGCGAGTGACAACAGAGGAATTGATGACGGAAACTGCAGCATTATCCGCCACGTGTCTTCGAAGATTTTAACCGCAAACGGTTAGAGGACATCCAGGCCTCCAAATGTTTCGAAATGCAGCGGCTCGCTCTCCTTCGTTCACTCTCCACAACGTAGACCTATTCAGATTTATCTCTTCTGTTCAAGTACGAACAGTAGGCCTATAATTATTATGCCTATTAATAATTAATCTCATTCGTTTGCTGATTCAATATGTCTGCCAATATTAAGCATCTGTACATAATCTGCAATGTCTCCACCCCAGATGCTCCACCACCCCCCCCCCCTCAACCGCCCACACGGGAGACCTGCGTTTTGGCTTGCCTTATGTCTCACAAAGACCTGCTTTATTCTAATTAAGCATATTGATTTATGTACCAGGTAGCATATGTTTCAAAAATCCGAGGCTGCAGCCTGTGCACTTTGCTCGTTCGTTCAGCGTTTCATGTTGCACCTCTTCACGGATAAAGCTCGTAGGTTCTTCATACTCCTCCAACACTGGAGAAAGAATCAATTCTCAACCCTAGAGGGATACGGTCGGGCCTACCACGGTAAAGCGTGGCTTTCAATGATGGTGTCGCGGAAAAACGGAACTGGACGAATCCCTTCCTGCTGAACGTTGAGAGCGACTACTCCGAGTAGGGCCTACCTGACACAGGACTGGGATGGTTAGTGAGAATGTTCATAGGAGAATTTATTTTTGAATTTCCATGGGTGAGAGGGCTGAGAGACTCAAGAAGCAGGCCCTGAGTCAATGAATTTACGTGAGCCTACTTACTGTACTCCCTACAGACTAAGTTAAGCAGCGAATTCCAAAGCCGACGGTAAACGACTAAGAAATGTGATAACGAATCTTCACTCTGTCATTCTTCTTTCTTTCTCCATGGCTACCCGCTGCAGACACATCAACGAAGCGTTAGAACGACCGACAGGAGATTGTCTATGGGGTTTCTGCCATTGGTTTAAGAGTTTCTTCCATTGGTTTGGCGCTGCATGGAGTATCTGGCTTCATATGGCACCTACGAGAATTCTGCTGTCCCACCTGTCACCTCCTGTTTTCATGCTGCAATCTGCCCAACTATCGGCTGATCAAGTTGAACTCAGTCAATTTTTTCAGTTGTCAACTCCTAGTCCTTCGATGAAAATGGTTTGCGCATCCTGCTGCGTTCCTACAGGTGGGTGGAGGCCACACCACTATCTAACTTTGGAACAAAGAATCCGCACTATTTAGCCGTGTTTGGACTGAGAGCACATCTGAGCAGCTTACCCTGTAGGTGCGCTATATAAAAAGCTCAATAATAATTATAATAGTTCAGCGTTTTTGACATAAACAGACGACGTCAAACAATCTCGGGCAACCCAGACATAATCGTTACCACCCTAGACTTGTTCTCTTTCCTCATAACTATAGACGTTATTAGTACTGACTATCTGTTTGGGAAACTAATGAAAATAAATTGAACACAGTTGGTACAGTTAGCTGTTGTCTGTTGTCTTTTTAAGAGAGCGGAGACAAACCATGTTCATCTTCCACATTACACTGATTTGGTTTCTTCTGCGAAACATTTGTTTCGTGGAAGCAATTGTCTCAGGTAAACTTAATAATATCCTAATGCTGTTTCGCGACTCAGGCATTTTAGACTATAAGCTTATACAGACAATAGCAATAAAAATCTATATGGTATACAGCTTTTAGATCTTAGTCTTTCTACGTTTTTCTGTTGGTAAAGTTGTTTTGCCAGGGTGGAATTGAAACCCACAGCAGCACCCTTTTTTCTGGCTTGGGACAGGCACTGACTATCCCTAGAGTCAGGCTGTGGCAAAAGCAAAAGGCATAAGGCATATCATGCCTTATCTGAAAAATAATTCAGTAGACTGTCGGTCGCAATAGCTGACAACACTGAGAATTGCTTGAATTAAAAATTACGCTTTCCACGGAGGCGACACCAAAACGGGGATGCTAGGCATATAATTAATTGTTGGTAGTAGTAGTAGTAGCAGTAGTAGTAGTAGTAGTAGTAGTAGTAGTAGTAGTAGTAGTAGTAGTAGTAGTAGCAGTAGCAGTAGCAGTAGCAGTAGCAGTAGCAGTAGCAGTAGCAGTAGCAGTAGCAGTAGCAGCAGCAGCAGCAGCAGCAGCAGCAGCAGTAGCAGTAGCAGTAGTAGTAGTAGTAGTAGTAGTAGTAGTGGTGGTAGTAGTAGTAGTAAAGTAGTAGTACTAGTAGCCTAGTAGTAGTAGTAGTAGTTTTGGTAGTAGTAGTAGTTATAGTAACAGTAGTAGTAGCAGCAGCAGTAGGTACTGTCATTGTTGTTGCTGCTGCTGTTGTTGCTGTTGTTGATGTTGTTGTTGCTGCTGTTGTTGTTGTTGTTGTTGTTGTTGTTGGTGGTGGTGGTGGTGGTGGTGGTGGTGGTGGTGGTGGTGGTGGTGGTGGTGGTGGTGGTGGTGGTGTTGTTGTTGTTGTATAGCAAGTTCTAGCCAAATTGCATTTACTATTTCTAGTACGCCGGTGGAAAATGAAGCATACCTGTCCAAAAAGTAACAATAATGATGCTTTTTCATGGTATGTACGAGTACATGATTGAAAAGTTAGTCAATGTTGTAGGTGCTGGATGCCCGCGACATTACGTGAGCGCGATACATAATAACTCACCATACTGTTACGGAGTGGCAAACCTGAAAGTTCCGTGGATGATGGCGAGCGCACAGTGCACCTCGCAGGCATGGGGTGCAAGGGCGGCCATGGTGTCATCTGATATCGAATATACCGACATGATATCTACTTTAATTGGATTTGCCACAGATCCGGGTTTGTCAAGTTATATTTTGCCGATCACCAATTGTAATCAAGCGTAAAAATTAAAAACCAATTAGATATCTTGACTATCTTGTTGCGCCCTCCTACGCTAAGCATTTGCGTGGTACTTTTCTTACGGACCTTGCAAATTAGACGTAAACGGGTTTCAACCATAATATCCTATCAGATAAATACTAGACGCACGTAAGGATAGACAGAGAAGCGACTTATTTGTAGGCATCTCTGGATGTTCAATTGTTCATGACCTTAGGGTGTTCTTCGTTGAAGTCTTACCAACTCATAGGCAGTGAGTTTCATTTGCATTACCATTCGTTGCCAATATTTATTGTTCCGTCCGATCAGAGCTATGCAGCAAAACTTGTAATTCGACGCTGTTAAAACTCTTCTTGTCTACTCTTAATTGTTCAATCAGACCTCACTGGATTATTGCATTATTGCGACTATAAGTGGACATAACTACAGCCTTCGACGCAAATACTGACCGGACAAAATGGTAGCGGACAAAATGGTACGGACAAAATGGTACGGACAAAATGGTAGCGGACAAAATGGTATGGAGGAAATGAAAGCTGGATTAATGAATTTGTATATATGAAATAGAAGCTGGATTAATGAAAGGACGCATGTGAAATGGAAGCTGGATGAAGGCTCTACATGGATATTTTTATATATGTAATGGAAGCTGGATTGATGAAAATAACGCTTTAGATATAGAAGCTGTGTCAGGGTATTTTCATAGCTTAAATAGAAGGTGGATTAATGAAAGATGCATTTCAAATGGAGGCTGATAAAAGGAATTTTATGACTGAAATTGAAGCTGGATACATCATGAAACACATGAACGAAAGACATCAATTCAGCTTCCATTTCTCAAGCATTTTTTTCGCCAATCCAGCCTCCTTTTCTCAATCTTTTTTCTTCACTACAGCTCTACTTCAGCCACAAAAAAGCCATCCACGCTCTATTTCAGCAAAAAAACCTCATCCAGCTTCCATTTAAACATACCGTTTTGTCCGTACCATTTTTTCCGTACCATTTTGTCCGTACCATTTTGTCCGTACCATTTTGTCCTAGAAGCATATCAAAATATCAAAGTTGCATAAAAATTGGCAAGTACGAAATATAACTTGGTGTTCATTTTCTGCTCCTTCTTGGATGGTTTCATAATATTTTACTCGCAAATTGTTTCCACTAACAGTTACGGAGCTAAATTTAACAATTTCTTGCTGTCCTACACTGAGTTTTTAACTTTTCAGAAATCATCAGAAATTGCTTTATCGACAATCAATTAAACCTTTGGACAAGCGGTATAAAGAAAAACAGGGATTGCTCTAAACAATTTGTTTGGACTTTCAATGATACACGTGACATTGATATGAACCAACGATACATTCGTTGGAGACCAGGTCAACCAGACTGCTATCAAGGCAACGAGAAATGTGTGGAAGTGGCAGCTACTGGCGAAGCCGGAGGTCAGTTCAATGACAACGACTGCGCAAAGAACTATTGTGTTCTGTGTCAGGTTTTGAGAAGAAGAACCTAAATTTAAACTTATTCTTAACTTGACTTACACAGTTGGTGTAATTTGCAGGCAGGTCTAAAAAAAGTCAGTGTTCTTTGATGTTGCATGTAGTCAGACAATCAATCTTACCAATAATTTGTGTGTGTGTTTGATTGATTAATGGAAGTCATTTGTTATGACCCGCTAATTATTATGCTTAAGTCATGTAGCCTACTGTGGTTCGTGTCACCATTATGTATACTATTATATGAATGTAGATTATGTATGTGCACTTGCCAGTGAGGGACCTGCCCAAGTTCCCTACGCGGCGACTTCAGTTGGATTCGGACCTGCAACCTTCCAACTGCAAGACGGCGAACATACCCACTACACCACCCCTTGTAGTCTGAACGGACGACATTATGCTAGCAAATATGAGGGCAATAACGATAAACAAATAATATCCAATCGTATACGTCGTAGGCTTCTCGTAGTAGGGCCTATGTACGCATTCAGTGCAGAAAATTCGGGAAAACATGAATGCTTTAACTCAATGGCTAATAGGAGATTCGTGGCTCTCTTGATTTGCCATGGAAGACTCCACATATAGGCCTAAGCTTAACCAATTGAGGAGGGCGAAAGTCATTTCGAAGCAGAAGGGAATATTGCTGTTGTGGGATTGTGGGCAGGCCTACGGGGAGATGCAGAACGGAAGTGGAGCGGAAATGAGGAGTGGGAATACAGAGAAAAGGAGGGATTATAAAGCGAGTGTAGTTGAGTGGAGGGGAAATAGGCCTAATGTAGGATGAGGGAGGAGTAGAAGAGAGTGGAGACTTCAATGGGATCACATTTTACCTGCAGCATATTTGGGAAGAGATGGGTGGGGTGAGGTGGAAATGGAAATGAGAAGGAGGGCCGGAACAGCAGGGAGGGCGGAGTGTGTTGCAAAGGAGAGGCGAGAAGAAAAGGAGAGGATGGATGGAGAGTGATGGGAGGGGATAAGGTAGTGGAGGGAAGGAGGAAGGAGAATAGGGAGAGAAGAAGGAAAGTAAAGTGAGCGTTTGGGGAGAGAGAATTGGAAGTAGGCTAGCCTATGCTATAATTGTGGAGGATTGACTTTAATGTTGCAGTGTATAGCAACCAACTTACCGCTAATAAGATTATTGTGATCAGTGAAAGTTAACTCCAATTCCAATTACATTGATATTGACGTTTTCGCTGTCTATGACGAGAAATCCTCTTCTAACATTCGTAGGCTGTTATTATGTCACTCTATGGAGATCCAAATCGCGTGATAACTCTATGCTAGAACGATCTTGCTAGTATAAATTTGTAACAAGAGGTTCAACGATAGCGAAAGACTCTTTCTACCTGCCTGCCTCACTCTCCGGGTTGACCAGCCGCCTATCGAATTTGTTTTGATTAAGCGCCTGTGAATAAGCTGGTTCCCGCGTCTTAGTTTTGCGGGCGCTGTAGAAGTCTCGAGATTTCAATTACGATTACGATATCAAAATCAATGTTGCACAGAAAACGACCATAATTATGGTTCAATTGGTGCTTCTTTTGTGCACCTTCTTGGATTATTTCCTAAGATTTTCGCAAAATTAGTTCCCCTTATAATTGGGATAAATTTTACGATTTCTTGTGGTCTTATATTGAGCTTCTTCCGTTTTCAGAAATCATCAGAAATTGCCTTATAAGCACACAATTAATCCTTTGGACAAGCGGCAAAAGGGAACACAAGATTTGCCCTACACTAAATAAATTTGTTTGGACTGGCACTGTAACAGAAGACATTGAAATGAAACAACAGTACGTCCGCTGGATGCGACACCAGCCGGAATGCTCCGGCGGTAAAGAATTCTGTGTTGAAGTGAGAGCGCGTGGCCGGGCATCCGGGAAGTTCAACGACAATGACTGCTCAAAAAAGTTCTGCGTCCTGTGCCAGGTCTTGAGAAATACTAAACATCGGACGAGCTATTTTGTTCTACCGCCAGACTTTAACTCGTCAGAAATTGAATCAGCACGCCCAGTAAACTAACGATCTAACTCCTTTACGATTTTTTGACCAGTTAAAATCAGTTGTAGGGGTAATGACCCGCGGTGCTGTTGCGACCCATATATTACAAAGTTACCAAAGTATTGAAAATTGAAATTAAATGTCTGTCTTGTTTTCTGCCTGTTAATTAATTTATCTATATGTCTGTCTGTCTGCCTTTCTGTCTGTCTGTCTACATGTATATCTATCTATCTATCTATCTATCTATCTATCTATCTATCTATCTATCTATCTATCTATCTATCTATCCATCCATCCATCCATCCATCCATCCATCCATCCATCCATCCATCCATCCATCCATCCATCCATCCATCCATCCATCCATCTATCATCTATCTATCTATCTATCTATCTATCTATCTATCTATCTATCTATCTATCTATCTATCTATCTATCTATCTATCTATCTATCTATCTATCTATCTATCTATCTATCTATCTATCTATCTATCTATCTATCTATCTATCATCTATCTATCTATCTAGCTATCTCTCTCTATCTATTTATCTATCTATCTATCTATCAATCTATCTATCTATCTATCTATCTATCTATCGATCGATCGATCGATCTGTCTGTCTGTCTGTCTGTCTGTCCGTCCGTCCGTCCGTCCGTCTGTCCGTCCGTCCGTCCGTCCGTCCATCCATCCATCCATCCATCCATCTATCTATCTATCCATCCATCCATCCATCCATCCATCCATCCATCCATCCATCCATCTATCTATCTATCTATCAACCTACCTACCTCCATATCACTCCACCTGTCTATCCATCAATCCATCCGTCCATGCAATTTATATAACACTCCTTCAAGATAACCACACAGAGACGCTCCAGAACTTGTCCTGGCCAAAGTGAAAAAGTCATGAGCAGTTTTTAAATACAGTTAGACAGGAACAGAATACAGGACAGAGTGCAGGATATTACATACAGAGTGACGCTCAATTGTGAAAAATTGAAGGGAAGGGAAAAGTAGGCAGCCGAGCCTCGGAGGAATAGTCACCACCACTTTCTGGAGAAAGGTTACGCCCATGGTCAGAGTGGAGGATATTTCTTACAGAGGGATGCTCGATCGTGAAAACACTCTTCTGTACGATGTCTGTGCGTGCGTGCGATCTACAATGTCGCGGAGTTAGGAATCAGATTATAAAAAGTTATTTATCAACTTATATAAGAAAAAGCAAAACAATTGCTTGTTGTAAGAATTGTTTTTCTGTATTCCTTTTGTTACCTTAGTCCCTTTTTATTTACTGTAATACTGTTGGGTTGGTGTCAGGAATGGCATCCAGCCAGGCCATAACTCCATCCCACCATAAAACCCTTTTTACGCGGCTGCCTTAAGACTGACAGGCCTACACGTTCTCTTGCTTTGAAGTATAGGCCTAAGCCTATCTATGGTCTCTGCCTGCTGAATGCTGATAATATTATCGATCACACGTCTCTGCTTCTTGCCCTACTTTTGTGATCCTCCCAATCCGCGTCATTTTTTAACCCAAAATCTGTACAATGTACAGATTCATAAAAATTATGATTGGCTGGTCTCACTCAACGGCCGTTCATTCGTGCTCTCCGTCACACCATGCATGCACACATGTACAGGCTAAAACACACTCGCATACAGAGACCTATGCATTAATGCATAGCCTACAAACATGCATACATTCATAAGAAGATCCATACAGTTCAACTTCTTGCGTTGAACCAATCAGCATTGGCTTACGTGCATCAGCGTCAGTACAATGCAAAAGAATGAAAATGCAATGTAGGCCTTCGTTATAATGATGTTGCTTTCTTAAGTGTTCAAGGAACACAACGTTTTGAAATTTAAGTCTGAAATTTGAAATATGACACCTGAGAGAAGCCATTTAGTTGTACAAAAATAGTAGGCCTATTTGTACAAGCAGACCTAATGGCCTGTTAATATTAAATCATATTCATTATAATAATTATAATTGTGTCATTTATTAAATTAGTAAATAATATTATTATAATCACATAATCGTAAGTTTGATTTTGGTAGCCTATAATAACAGTAACGTGTTAAAAATATCCCAAATTAAATTCATCCAAACTAGTACATTTATGTACAAGTATGACAACAACCTTCTTCCACTTGCATTCTCATCCTATTTTAGACCTAACTTATATACTAAAGGCATTAGAAAAAATAGAGCCAACATAAGTGTCTTTGCAAAAACGAACACTAGAAAGTTTTCTATTAAGCATCAGGGTCCTCTTTTATGGAATAACATACCGGAAAGTATTCGTGCATCCAGGAGTCTCGCTCAGTTTAAAATCCAAATCCGTGCATATATTTATACACATTAAAAAATGTAAAATGAACTCCTTTATTTAACCTATGTTAATGTTTATTTAGTATTATGTTTTTGATATATGTTTTGAGGGAAAGTATCCCGTTGCTACTGTTCATTGCCTTCAAAAGCACCGCCATTAATTAATTAATATTGCATTTGTTTTTATTTTCTATTGTTACCACAATGAATTTTTTGGTAAATAGGCCCCACTAGCGGGATCATTCCCTTCGGGTAGCCTATTGGTTCTGCCACACTCAGTATTGGTTGCTTACCTGTCCATATCATCGCAAATGTTAACTCGCAATCAATCTCTGTGTGTACTATCCTGTAAGCAAATTGTCTGCTTGTCTTTGTTTTTTTGGTGGATCAATAAACCAATTGAATTGAATTGAATGTGATGTAAAAATGTAGATATTATTTTAAGCTAAAAACTATTACCATTTTGTCAAAATTTTCTGTGTGGAGGAAGTAATTTTCTGGGGAACTTCCCTAGAGATACCTATAGATTGAACACTGTCCTCCATGACCGGCTTCCCCCTACTGACGTGAGCTTTGGCTCTTTTCTGATTCCCCCACCCCCAATTTTGTACTGGGCTCAATCTGCGCCCACCATGTATAAGGTAGAAGACCCTGGGGTTTGTCTCCGGGTTTGTGCATCAATTGATTCAAGTTATAAAGGTATTTAGGAGTTTGAACATTTTGAGTTTGCATGTTTACGATTACGATTCCGATTACGATTACATGTATGTATGATATATATATATAATCACCCTATATAATTATATATTTTATTATAGTCATTCGCTGTGTTCTCACTGAATAGCCGCTAACTCCCTGCAGTCTTGCAGGGTGATTATATTGGTCGTGTGACGTGTCACATAATAAATTCCTTCCGCTTTGTATCATTGAAGAGAAGATTCTATCTATCGGCTTTTGATCCTACACTACAGAGCAAGCTTTCAAGCAATGTGCAGTCACCTACAGCGTGCCTACCCTAACATTTGTGCTGCAGCTGTGAAAAAGTGCTGAGGGAATTCCTTCACGTTCACTCCCCAGGTTTAAAAGTGGGGAGGGAATTCCCACCCTTCTCTCCCCGGTATCTACGGCCCTGAATCTTACTCGTGCTTCCTACTTTCACCTTAGGAGGCTTATAGCAATCCTCAGATGTCTTTACTTCGATTATCCATGAAAGCAAAGTCTAAAGAGACACTCAAAAGATCACGACAGAATTCGATCGATCGAAGGAGCGAGAGTAAGAAAGAAAAAGGGAGGCGGAGTGAGCGATAAGGGGTAGAGAGAGAGAGAGAGAGAGAGAGAGAGAGAGAGAGAGAGAGAGAGAGAGAGAGAGAGAGAGAGACACGGACATACAGACATACAGACAGACAGACAGAGAGACAGAGAGAGACAGACATACAGACAGACAGAGAGTGTGTGAGAGAGACAGAGACGGAGAGAAGAGAGAGAGAGAGAGAGAGAGAGAGAGAGAGAGAGAGAGAGAGAGAGAGAGAGAGAGAGAGAGAGAGAGAGAGGAAGAGAGAGGGAGAGAAAGAGAAAGGAAAGGAGAGGGATGGAGAAACACAGAGGGAGACAAAGATAGACACATACAGAGATAGAGACATAAGAGGAATCGAACATATTATGCGATGCTTAGGATCTGTCACAGTGGGTATGGATTGTTTGGATAACTTGAACAGGTGAGAGGAATTTCGGGCTCCTTATTATGCAAATCAGTCACGGGTTTCTTAACTTACTATCTTACGGCTTTAGGAGAATTTTTTTTGAAATGACTTAGAATTAAAGGAGGGTTCGGTCATTGCTTTATTATAATTCTAGCTGGGGTACCCGGCGCTGTCCGGGAAATTTAGAATTTGCCCCGCTCTCGGCTAATCTCCTACTTCCCTACTTCCCTACCCCACTTGACCAAACCTGCACTCCTACTGTTCACCCACCTTTCCCCCACACAACCAACCCCATCCCACTCCGACCTCCACCGGTACGCCATCCGTGAAATTTGGGTTTTTGGGAAAAATTTCCACCTCACCTTCTAACCCCCACCCAAACCCCACCCCACCACACTCCGACCTCCACCAGAACGCCATCCTTGAAATTTGGGTTATCAAGAAAATTTCCTCCCCATATCCCACCTCCCACCGCAACCTCCACCCCAGCCCACTCCCACCCCACGACATTCCGACCTCCGCCGGTACGCCGCCCATGAAATTTGGACTATGTGCATGAAAACGGCTGAAAAAGTAGGGTCACTCTAAGATAAGTGTAGAAGTACAGAAGTATAGACTACTCCGAAAAGAAAGTGATTTTGATTTTACTGAATGACTGAGTTTTGATACATGCACTTCGGCAGTTGAATGAAAATTTCAAAGTAGGTGACCAACAGGGTAGATCTGGGAACCTATATTTATACATAAACATGGACTCGCATAATTACATTGATGATTTTATTGTGGTCTGATATTGGAATTTTAAATTGGTGGAAATGTTTAATCGTGGAAAAGTGATGACTCGACCCGTTAGGACCTCCCGACACGAGAATACTACGGTGGTGGCCAAATATTTCTTGGTCTCCACATAGACTTGTGGTCAGTCTAGAAAAAAATCATACACGAGTTTATCGTCTTCCAAGTTGAAAGACAACTTGCCAGCGATATACTACAGTGCAATCGCTCAAACAATCCTCATGAGTTCCCCTTTTAACATTATCTGCCTCGATCTGTTCGAAACCTGGGTGTTATCTTGAACTAAGAACTCCCATTCTCTAACCATATCTCTGTATGCTCTGTCACGTTCCTGTTACAGTCAAATTTGACATGGTCGTGTCGTACCTCGCTCTCTCTCGTTCACAGTCTCTTCTGCTCTTGCCCATGCCTTTGTTTGCAGCCGTCTGGACCACTTCCCTCTCTTTATGTTGGCCTCCCACAGGTCGTCTGAATTCCTTGGTTATGGTCCTTCGATCTGCTTGGTTGGTGCCATCTCCCGTTTCTCATGCCTTTGCGTTCATGAGGGACGACCTCCATTGGCTCCTACTCCAGCAACGCATTACGTAGTCTAAGCTTAATAGAATTTCATCTATATAATTTACTGACTGACTGGATAAGTTATTGACTGATTGGATAATTTACTCAATAAGTTGCTGACTGACTGCAGATAAGCTGCTAACTGACTGAGTAAGTTGCTGACTGGCTTGATAAGTTACTGACCGAAAGGATAAGTCTCCGACTGACTAAATCACCCAGCTATTACCACACACTTACTCACAAACTAGCATAATAAACAACCGGGATAGAGCTGTTTTTCATACGAAAACAATATTATGAATTGAAGAATGACAAGATATTTTGAATGCTTCATCTTTATTATTTCAGTTTTAAATAAGATGATTTAAGTTTCAAATGCTTATTTCAGCAATTTTTGGCATTAAATTAATTCACCGTTAATCAATTAAATGAATTACTGGTTTGTCCGAATTTTTTAAATGTGCTAGACATAGGCCTAATAATATTTGTCTGGCTTTGACAACGATCTTTTAGACCTGAAACAAACCAAAAAGAAACTTTTGTGAATAAAGTTGAAAGTTAATTTATAGTTTATAATATTGCTGTGTCAATTTCCGATCCAGTGCTTTTAGTATCATCTTGGAAAGACGGACCTTATTCATGTGTGTGTGTGTGTGTGTGTGTGTGTGTGTGTGTGTGTGTGTGTGTGTGTGTGTGTGTGTGTGTGTGTGTGTGTGTGTGTGTGTGTGTGTGTGTGTGTGTGTGTGTGTGTGTGTGTGTGTGTGTGTGTGTATTGGTGTTTTGTATGGATGTGGTGCCATTCAACGAAGAATGCGCCGCCGTTTATTGTCTTTCCATTAGCTTTTCAACCCAAAATAACATCTGGATAAATGTTTTGAAAGTGTTATTTGCAGTGGTGAAGTAGATATAGGCTTAAAACACAGAAGCACACGTGACGTGACCCCTAGGGTGGATCGAATGAAATGGAGAAAAAAGTATTCTTGTGCAAGAGAGGACATCCTTTCCAGTTGCCTCTCGTTAAAACAAATTTGTTTAAAACAGTTTTATTAACAGATGCATTTATAATTATATTTAGATACAAGCTAGCATGATTTTAATTGCTGTTCTCTATCATAGTTAGATATATGTATGTATTCGTTTTTGTTATACAATGTAATGCATGTGCGCTTGACATATGCAAATAAAGGCTACTTACTTACTTACTTACTTAACTATTGGTCATAGCAGGGGAAAGTTGCGAATTGGTATGACAAACACACCAAGAATTTGTTTAAATTAAACCTATCGTTCAACTTCTTGAGGCTCCCAAAGATTGTGAAATTTTGCTACATGGGGCCTGTTTGAGGGCATTAGAAAGCTTATGAATAATAGAGAAACAACGTACGTGACAACTTCTTGTATAACAAGTAACATATAAGCAAATTATTGAATATAGCCTTATATTATTTGCATTGTCATTTCTCTTGTTTCAAGTTTCCCCTTCTATAGAATAGCCATTCACCATCAGTTCACCTCTCTATGTCAGGTCATATTCTAGGCATCGGAGAAATGTGGGTACAACTTGACATGCTGACATTGCTTGGAGGTAACATGCATATTTAAATTATTGTGCCATGAATGCACCACACACTGCACAGTTACTGTAGCGCTGAATTTTTTTCCTTTCCGTAAGTTTCATCCTGCCGTAAGAATCCCAGACCGGATATCATCCGACAGGAAATATCTAAACCGGATATACTACCGCCAGAACAGTGCCAACCGGAAGTATCGAATTTTCAATGGGGCTTCCTACGGGCAATTTGCATATCCAAATAGCCAGGTAGTGCTTTATTTCTTATTTGCCTGAAAATACATAGCAATGGGCCAGCCATTGACTATAATTCTTTAGCACTATTTTGGCCAAACGCCGGTATTCATTTTTCAATGGCGCTTCCTGACAGCAATTTGCACTTTGAGCATAGCTAAATAGCCAAGTAGTGTTTTATTTCTTATTGGCTTGAAAATACGTGATGGGCCAGCCATTGACTATATTATTCTTTGGCACTGTTTGGCCAAACGCCGGTAGAAGGCTTCGGTGAAAATGGACGCTTCCGATTGGCATATTTCATGATGCAGTGTTTCCCGATTAGGTCATTCCGGTCGGGATACTTGCGGTCTGAATACTTCCGGACTAGAAACTTCCAGTAGGGATATGACCTTGGTCTTACACGTATGACCCTGACTTTTGGCACGATGACGTCATTGATCACATAACTGATACAGAACCGGTCCTTTCATCACTACTCCGCAAATTATGTAATAATGTAATTACATAATGTGCAATTATTGCGATAAAATGCAACCGGAATTAACATACTTTGTTTAGGCAGGACCAAGAATGTTATATTTCACCCGACAAACTTCGAATTTTTCGTGACCTAAATGAAAATTATTGAAACATGTACATAGATGATACAGAGAAAACAACACATCACTCGTATTTTCATTAGAAGAGTCGTCATTGAAAGTATCACCACAGTCATTACCATCATCATCATTGCATCATCACCTTTCACAGTTATTGATCAAGTTACCATCATCATCATCGTCATCGTCGTCGTCGTCGTCGTCATCATCTTCATCATCATCATCATCATCTTCGTCTTCATCGTCATTGTCATAATCGTCGTAATCATCATCATCAAGACGATCATCCTGAGAACTGGTCACATGTTTCTTACAGAAGTCGTCGTCATCCAAATCATCAATGAATGTCAAAACGTTGTGTGACTGATGGAACCACTTACAGAGTTCGCATTTGTTACGGTTGAGTATTGATTTGTCGCTATTGCAATTGTTGGAGTCGAGGCATTCGATCAATTGTTGATCGCAATCACCATTTTCCCGTTTTGCGCGATGTGCGAACATCTCGCTTACTACAACGATTTGAATGAAACATGAAGCAAGAAATCAACAGCATTTCAATGATGACAACCAGGATAGGCCTACGATGTATCACGTGTGTTGGACAGGGCCGTGTTTAAGGTTCTTCGAGTGTCTGTGCAAAGTGTTACAGCAGGGGCAAAGTGCCGTTCGGCAGTTTTACAAGATTAGTCATTTACAAAAATCTGCTGTTCAATAGGCTAGCCTGCGTGGTTTGTTGGCTGTGGCGGGTGAGTAAGCAATCACACAATGTCGGTGAACTTAGTGAAATTAATGTTTTCTTACACTTACTGATTTTACAAAAGGTTTAAGTAACACTGAGACTCGCAAAAGATATATATTTGGCCAATGGTAACAAAACTCTCGGCTCAAGGGCATTCGGTGCACCGCACCGAATGGACCTATGTTAAACACGGCCCTGGTGTTGGAAGAATCACTCCAGAAGAGTCTAAACGAAAACTCTACTAATGCGATCACGTGATATATCAATTAAGGTCAATGCTTCGAATAATTTCACTACTACATGTAGTCCACTCTATGTATGCTTCAAATACCACTACCACTAGCCTACTATTATCACTGCTTCAATTGCAACAACAACTACTGCCACTAGGCCTACCAATTCTAGCACTAACACAACCACAACTATACCACACCTGCAAAAACACTATAAAACTGACAATGACGACAACAGCAACTACAAAGACAGTAGACCTACATCTATATAAATAAAGAGAAGATTCTGTCTGTGTGTCTGTCTGTCTGTCTGTGTGTCTGTCTGTCTGTCTGTGTGTCTGTCTGTCTGTCTGTGTGTCTGTCTGTCTGTCTGTCTGTATGAACGGGATGCATTTCCACAGTTTTTTTTATAGCTTTTCACTCCAAACCTTCACTACCGTGTTGGTGTCGACATGAGGCACCCGCTGGAACGGTTGGCGAATCTCTACGACCATCGGGGCCAGGGTGGGGACGAAAAATCTAATTTTCGCTTTTTCACCGACATGCATTTCCAGAGTTTTCTAGATTTTCACTGCAAACCTTCATTACTGCGTCGGCGTGGGGTGGAGCGGGGAGAAGCGGAGTGGGGTGGGTAAGGCGGGTCCGGTGGGTCTGGGTGGGGTGGGGTGGGGTGGGGTGAGGTGGGGTGGGCTGGGATGGGGTGAGGTGGGTGGGTTGGGGAGCCGGCAGTGAGTGTGGGGATGTTAGGAATTGGCTGACAGCGGAGGGAATCCTAAATTTCCCGGTCGACGCCGGTACCCCAGCTATAGTTAACCTTTCGGAGGTGAGGTGACGAATTGCAACGCCAGATGTGAGGTGGGGTGTGACATACCCCAACACATATTTCTATTTTCAAGTCGCGATATCAAATGGAAAACATTAATTTGAGTTAAACTATTCTTCTATGATCAATTATCAGCTAAATAGGTGATTATCACGAACAAATATCTGTCTTCAATCCTTATTAGATGGCCAGAAGGTGAACCCATCCAATGTGTACTTAGCCCGTGCAAGTTTGAGTCCTCATGCGCAGCATTATCAAATGAACGAATAACCATAAAAATTATTTTTATACAACATAAAATGTTTTTAGTCATCATTGTCGTCAGCCTTCTCAATGCCAACACAGAATTGGCGTAATCAAGACACCTTCGCATGCCAAATTATGGCTCATAAAATCAACATTCATAATAGTTTGTATACGAAAAATCAATTTCCTTTAAATATGCAACAAAATATAAAAAAAACTGTTCATTGAAAATACCTGAAATTGTGGTAAAGTGTCCGTATTTCATATGTACACAAAGGTAGAAAAAAATAATTAGAACTGGCTCCACGTTTTCCGCTAAAAGTTTAAGGTAGAATACCTCTGGGGTGTATCAAACCCCACCTCACCTCCGACGGGTTAACTATAAAGAATTAATCCGAATTATTAGAATGAACACGTGAAAGTTTTATAGTGATCGCCATTATTATCTTGATACTTCAGGAGTGCCTAAACTAAAGTAATATTAGTAGTAGTAGTAGTAATAAACAATAACAATAACAACAATAACAATAATAATAATAATAATAATAATAATAATAATAATAATAATAAATAATAATAATAAATTAACATTTCAGGTCGCGAGTTTATTGTGGAACTAGGTCATCGGCTGACTGCCGTCACGGGCGACCCTCAGGAGTCTACACATCTGTTTCAGCGCCTGTCCATTTGCACTCAGTGCTACAACGCAATAGCGTTTAGAGGGTCCTTCATGCATGACACCGGGGACCAGGTCCAAGAACCATAGTTGCAATTATTTCTCTTCGGAATTGATGTTAGAATAGGAACTTGTCTGTTTTGCAATAAAGGAAGTTGTTTTATATAATAATAATAATAATAATAATAATAATAATAATAATAATAATAATAATAATAATAATAATATTAATAAAATTGGCGTGGGATGTCACGGTACCAGATAGGCCTACATTCGCAACATCGTACAGGCATTTAACCTCAGAAAATGCAGATGCCGTGGCGGAAAGAGCAGCCCGTAACAAGGAAAGCAAATATGCAGACATTGCAAGATCGCATCATTTCGTCCCTATTGCAGTCGAAACTGGAGGAAGTTGGGATGGAGATTCTCTTCAATTTGTACAAGAACTAGGACGAAAGATCTCAGCAGCCAAAGGTGACCATCGTGAGACCAGCCATCTGCTCCAGCGCCTATCAGTCGCCCTGCAAATCGGAAACTCTGTGTCGATTTTAGGAACAACTGACTCAAACAGTCAAGACACCTGGAAGTCTTGGTCTGAATGACTACGTTACCTAATGTTCAAAAGGAGCATAGACATTAGCCTGTAAATGACTTTGTCATTGTCTTTGGAAAAAAATAAATGTGCGTTATAATAAAAAAAATGTTAAAAAAAAAATAATAATAATTAATTTAGCATAGGCCGCAAGCACCTTCGAGCTCCGGTCCAGCATCCTTAGCGTGCTAGACACTGTAGGCAGCCAACCGGATATGCATTTCACGAACCTATTCGTACTCTGGCAATCAACTACCGGTTTGTCGCTTCAAGAGTACTTTCCATCGAACGTACTTAAGCAAAATGGAACATCCCGATTGTAAACAAAGGGCTATCTGATCTACTCCTCTCAACTACAGAGCAGAGCGAACAGGCGCGCCTGAAAGCCGTTACCTTCAAGCACGCTAGCGACTGGCTACATTGTTTGCCAATCACGTCCTGCGGCCTCAGGCTCAGTGATGAGGCCATCAGAGGGGCGGTAAAATAGAGAGAGCGAGGGTGAGACGGAGGGTGGGATGTAAGGGAGGGTGGGAGGGAGGAAGGGAGGGTAGGAGAGTGGGAGGGATGGAATGAAGGTCGGAGGGATGGTGGGATGGATGGAGGGACGGAGGGAGGGTTTGGCGGAGAAAGGCCCGATTCCTAAAATTCCCGGGCAACGCCGGGTACCCCAGCCAGCTTGCGCGCGATGGACATCCGGACATGCTCGCATTCCCAATACAGTTCTTACTGTTCTTTGAATGAAAATTATTCACAACAATATGACGGTTTTGTGCTCATTGTGTTTCGATGTTGATTGTCTTACCATGGACAACCAGAAGAAGGCAGAACACGAGCATCAGGAATGTCTTCATCTGAAATATTAAGACAATGCACGAACATCCGTTGTTGCTATCATTGCAAAGTTGGCTATCTACTGTACATTGATTCCAAAGCAGTTAAAGAGGTTCCAAAGCGATAAATACAAATCCATAAAAGTGCCATGTATGTACATATTATTATGAGCCAAACAAGTTTTTGATTGCATTTGAAATTATAGCAAATTCTGAAGTGCATTGCTTTCAACAATGTTGCTTTAATAATGGAACCGATTGCTGTAAAAGAAATAATCTGCATGCTCATTGAGTAGGGACTTGCGGGTAAGGAATTTTGCTACCCAACCCATACCCGTGACGTAAGATTGCTACCCTTACCCGTACCCGACCCGTACTCAAAATTACTACCCGACCCGAACCCGCGGGTATAGCCTACCCGTATCCGTATCGCACCCGCGACGTCATTCGCACGCCTTCTAAAGTTCCTGTTGCCATAGCCATCCGGACAAATAAGTGTACAAATCAGCATAATTATAATGCAATGACAGTAATTATATATATACAGGGTGCGCCAAAAAAAGACCCCCCCTAGATTTTTTGCCAATATCTTGGCCAAAAGTAAGAATTTCAAAATGAAATTTTACAGACTTAAAGACAATTCATATTTACATATGATGGCCAGATTTCATCAAAATATTTCACACAAACCAAAAGTTATGCCACTTTTAGGAAGGCCACCCACCGTTTTTTGACGATTCAAAAACGTAACGCAACAAAAAGTTGGTTTTTGCCAATATTTTGGCCAAAAGTAAGAATTTCAAAATGAAATTGTACAGGTTAATAGACAATTTATATTTACATATGATGGCCAGATTTCATAAAAATATTTCAATCAGAACAAAAGTTATATTACTTTTAGTTAGGCCACCCTACGTTTTTTGATGATTCAAAAAAGTCAAAAAACGTAGGGTGGCCTCACTAAAAGTGATATAACTTTTGTTCTGTTTGAAATGATTTGATGACATTTTTGGCCATCATGTGTAAATATGAATTGTCTTCAAGACTGTAAAATTTCATTTTGAAATTCTTACTTTTGGCCAAGATATTGGCAAAAAACCTAGGGGGGTCTTTTTTTGGCGCACCCTGTATATATATATATGTGCATATACACATATAAGAGGTTAAGTGTGGAGACCATCGAAAGCTATCTGCTTTGACTGTTTGAATCAAGGAAATTGGACTGTTTATAAGAAGTATCAACGTCAGCGACCTCTGACCTTCCGCTTGCCGGACTAGACAGATCAGACATGTGTGGGACAGCAAGATACAGAACAGGCCGCTTCGCAACTGTGATTCGACACTCATTAATAAATGACCAAGTTCATAGGAGAGGAGGAGGAGAAGGAGGAGTAGGAGGAGGTGGAGGAGAAGTGGCCGCGGGTAATGGATATGGTTAGAGAGGGGAAAAGGAAGACGACGTTGAAGACGGGCAGGTAGAGGGAGAATAATTACCCGCACCCGTGCTATGTATGTATGTATGTATGTATGTATGTATGTATGTATGTATGTATGTATGTATGTATGTATGTATGTATGTATGTATGTATGTATGTATGTATGTATGTATGTATGTATGTATGTATGTATGTATGTATGTATGTATGTATGTATGTATGTATGTATGTATGTATGTATGTATGTATGTATGTATGTATGTATGTATGTATGTATGTATGTATGTATGTATGTATGTATGTATGTATGTATGTATGTATGTATGTATGTATGTATGTATGTATGTATGCTTGCATGCATGTATGTACGTACGTATGCATGTATGTATGTATGTATGTATGTATGTATGTATGTATGTATGTATGTATGTATGTATGTATGTATGTATGTATGTATGTATGTATGTATGTATGTATGTATGTATGTATGTATGTATGTATGCATGTATGTATGCATGTATGTATGTATGTATGCATGTATGTATGTATGTATGCATGCATTCGTGTATGTATGTATGTATGCATATATGTATGTTTGCATGTATGTATGTATGTTTGTATGTATGTATGTATGTATATATGTATGTATGTATGTATGTATGTTTGTATGTATGAATGTATGTATGTATGTATGTATGTATGTATGTATGTATGTATGTATGTATGTATGTATGTATGCATGCATGTATGTATGTATGTAGGTGTTATAAACCGTATGTATGTATGTATGTATGCATGTATGAATGTATGTATGTTTGCATGTATGTATGTATGTATGTATGTATGTATGTATGTATGTATGTAGGTATTTATGTATGTATGCATGTATGTATGTATGTATGTATGTATGTATGTGTCATTAACCGGTCTGTGGGTATATACCCGTCCTCGCGCTTTTACCCGTCCCCGCGCTTTTACCCGTACCCGCGATATAATGTGCATATACAAATTAGGTGTGCTTGTGTATTAATTATTATGCTGATAACCCTATGTATTAAATTATAATAATACTAGCTGGGGTAGCCGGCGTTGCCCGGGAAATTTAGGATTCGCCCCGCTTCCGGCCAAATCCTTACATCCCTACCCTCACTTCACTTCATCGCATATCGTCGCTCGCTCCTACTTCCCACCCCCACTTATTTTGTCCATCCAATGTACTCACCCACCGATCGCCCTAACCCGCCGGCTCACCTTGCCTCGACCTCTTTGGGGGTCCTCTGCATTGCCCGATAAAGTTTCGCTTTTGGCCCACTCGAACCCGTCCCAACCTCCGGCCCCTCAACTGCCCACACCGACACAGCAGTGAAGGTTTGGAGTGAAAAGCTATAAAAAAAACGTGGAAATGCATTGGGGTGAAACACGCGAAAGTTAGGGTTTTCGCTCCCACAATGGCCCTATTGTGGTAGCGATTCGCCATCCCCTCCACCGGGTGCCCAATGCCCACACCGACACAGTAGTGAAGATTTGGAGTGAAAAGGTGAAAAGCTGTTGATACTTGTAGCTTCCACACCCTAGTGTCACGGGTAAAAGCGGGTATACCCGTACCCGTGAAAATCGTGCCCGACCCGTACCCTATCCGTGGGTACGGGTATACCCGCAAACCTCTATCATTGAGTATATTATAATATCATCTAAACTTCTCGTCTCAACTCCAGCCTTTTCTCTCTGGATCGCTCATACTGGAATCAATTCTGGCAGGCTTTTGCTGAGAAAAGCGCTTTGTAAAATGGTCAACTAAAATATCATACAATACAGGCGATACGATACAATATACAACTGCGATGTAATAATAATAATCTTTTCTTTAATTAAACGCCTGCAAGACGCACTGCGCTTTACATTTACAAGTTATGCAGTAATCTTAATTAAACTTAACTACGGTACTAACTGAACAGACAGCTTTGTAATTACACGGCGCCGATGGCGGCCTACAAAGCAAATCCGCCCAACGGGAGCTCGAATTCACTACCTCTCGCACTCTTGGCCAGCGTGTTAACCACTACTCTACCGGACCCCCCGGTCCAGCTGGTAAAAGTCAGGCAATCAGTCTGAAATTAAAGAGGACATTTTCAGCAGGCAGAAAACTCACTGAATTGATTCTACCATTTATAGCGGTAACACTATTACCGTGAAAAATGATTCAGTCGAACGGATCTTCTGCTGAAATGAACGATTCTTCACCAGTATTGTTTCAACACACAGAAGGCAAGCGGTATATATAGCGAAGTTTTGAGTGACGCTCTTCCAGGTGTTGATCAGGCGATTGGTGTCTTTTGATGTGAGGCATTATGCTACAATAATGAAATAATGATATAATGAAATATGTGATATAATGTCATATAATGAAATATGACAATTAATGCAAAGCCAATCTAGCATTGCTGCATTCAGACAAAATATTGCAGCTGTTCCACAGGCGATTGGCGTCTTTTCAGACAAGATTGTGCTCCCATCATAAACTATGAATTTTATTACCGAGACAATCAAGCATCGCTGCACAAAGACAATTTCTTTGTTGCAAGGAGACCTGTTCAATCTTTTCAAAACAATCTCGCTCACTTCCCACGTTCAAATCGATCGCAAGCCTTGATTGGCTTGTTCTCCGAGATCGGGGGTGGGTGTGGTCTTCCACGCCATGTGTGTCGTCAACGTAAAGCGCTTAGAATTTTCTTAATGTGCATCCAGAGAATTTAATTTCAAAAGACATATGTTTTATTAAATACCTTCGCTCACTCCCCGTTAAAATAGATCGTGCGCCTTCAATCTTTGTTCTCCGGGGTGGGGAATCATCCACCTGTTGTGCGTCTTCTTCACAAGATGCTTAAATTTATTGTTCCTGCACGTTGCCCATTTCTAACAGCAATATCTCTCAAACTGTTGAGTATTTTGGGCAAACTTTTGACTGTGTTGCATAAATATGAATTATGATTATTTTGATATAGGCCTATTATGATTCAATTTGCTTTAAAATTGTTCGGCAGTAGTAAGGCCCCACCAGACAGGGGCAGCGTAGAGGAGGCGGGCTGTTGTTGTAGCTCTGGCAACGTTGTGTAGGGCAGTAGGTGGGGGTCCATGAGCTCTTAGGACGCTCAAGGCGTAGATGGCGGATGAGGACACGACTGACATGCGACGAAGCCCGTAAGTCACTACTAATGGTTACACCGAGAACAACCATGCAGTCAACCCTCCCGAGGCCTGGCAGTGGATGAGGAAGGACAGCCCCTTTTTTAACGCCGGTTGAAAATCATCTCACGCGACTCGGTTGAACTAAGCCTTAAGTTGTTTATGGTAGTCCAAATATCAATTGCTGCAAGCTCAGTTATCAGAGTTGTCCGCATCAAAGCGGGGATGATGAGGTAAGTTTCACCCGCAAACTTTAAAATTTTGTACGGCTGATATAGGCCTACTGAATGCAAATCAGGGGCCTTGACAACGTACAGGTAAAAAGAGAACAATCCTAATTAATAATCATGGTCAATGTAACTGATTCAGGGTCTTGCCAAGCCAGCAAAATCTTTTTAAAAAATCTAAAAACATTACGTCACTAAAATTTTCCAAACCAAAAGTATTGAATTAACTATGACTCTTCGCTCTTTGGTGCTAATCTTGATTACCAAAAATCGTGTCCTTAATTTCTGCTTATTAAGCATTCTGAGAAATTAACAATTAATTAAGAGCTTCTAGGCTACCCCTAATAGGCTACCAGCGCTTCTAGGCTAGCCCTAATTAGCATACGAGCGACCAGGGCTTCTAGGATACGGGCTATAGACTACTAGAGCTTCTAGGGCTACTAGCTCGATTATACTAGGACCCCCTACTCGACTTGCAGGGCTTCCAGGAAAATGTCCCAGGATAAAAGTAATGTCCCTACACTACCTAAACCCAGCGCATGGGCGCCTATAGCAGTAGGCGCACCTACATTGAGAAAAAGAGTCCTTATGTCAGAGAACCTTCTCTAAATGCATTAAAGCGAGTCATTTTGAATATAACAGAGCATTCTTAGCAAATCAACCAATTTCAAGCTGCATTTGTCAGAATGCAAATTTCAACCATTGATATATTTAATTTATCAGATGTGACATTTTCGGGACGAGCGTTTGATTAAACACGTCAATCATCCGTTCCATTAATATTAAGCGCAATCTAAAAAAGATGTTGCACGGCACCTTCAATCATTCAATATTATAATAGGCAACGAAAACGAACCAATTTGAAGGCGTCAGCATGTTTGGCTATTGCTTCAGACGAGCCTCAGCTGTCATCCTTTCTATTATCAATATTTAAAATCACGCACGCACGTACGCGCGTGGGTACGTATGTATGTACGTAGGCTACGTTTGTATGTATGTAAGTATGTATGTATGTATGTATGCAGTTATGTATATTGTATGTATGTATGTATGTATGTATGTAAGTAGGGGGAATATGGTGATATGACGATCACTTCTAGGAACGGCGACTTCTAGGAAAGGCGCTTCTAGGCTTCTAGGCCACGCCTACCTAGGCTATAGGCTCCTAGGCTTCTAGGCCACGCCTACCTAGGCTTCTAGGACATACCTACCTAGGCTAATAGCGCTTCTAGGCTGCCCCTAATTAGCATATAGGCTACCAGCGCACTTCCAGGAACGCCCTACTTGGCTACTAGAGCTTCTAGGCTACCCTTAATAGGCTACCAGCGCTTCTAGGCTAGCCCTAATTAGCATACGAGCGACCAGGGCTTATAGGATACGGGCTATAGGCTACTAGAGCTTCTAGGGCTACTAGCTCGATTATACTAGGACCCCCCTACTCGACTTGCAGGGCTTCCAGGAAAATGTCCCAGGATGAAAGTAATGTCCCTACACTACCTAAACCCAGCGCATGGGCGCCTATAGCAGTAGGCGCACCTACATTGAGAAAAAGAGTCCTTTTGTCAGAGAACCTTCTCTAAATGCATTAAAGCGAGTCATTTTGAATATAACAGAACATTCTTAGCAAATCAACCAATTTCAAGCTGCATTTGGTTAACTATTTTAGAAGAATTCCGATTCTTGCGTCAGAAATGTACAAATTTGCCTAGGGGCTCAGCTATTTTTCATAGTATCTGCGTTTGTCCTACATATAGGCAGCCTTGAAGGTGTGTGTCCGGATCGCTCATTATTTTGATAGTTTATAAATTATCCTAATTATAAGTTTTTTTGGTGAGACAATCGATCAGTCGAGAAATTATTTCTCGATCGTTAGCGCGAGGACGTAACTATGCAGTGGCATGACAACCTAAGGCCCCTGGACACTCTAAAAGCTTGGGCCCTTAAACATTAACTACACCACACTACAATGTTGCAAGACTGTTCTCTTTAGCCGTGGTTGGGTCGGGAGCGCTACTGAGTAGATACGCTTGAAGAGGCGCTATACAAATGTCTGAAATGAATGAATGAATACACTCATATACTTTTTGCAGTCCATATGTTACATCCTTTTGCATGTAATGTGGCACATCTGAGCAACAAAATTATACCTAACCTACATTTGCATCAGTGATGACGGGCTCAACATAAGAAAATTATTATATTTCTACAGTTGCGTTTCGGAGTAGGCCTACACTTACAAATGTGGAGGCCCCCTACATACTTGAGGCCAGGCGCGTCTTAATGACATCTGGGCCGACGAGGTATTGTTTTGAAGGCCCCACGCATGTCTTATTATGGGCCCACCCTATTAGGAATTACAATGTCATAAACGCTGTGCTTAAGAAAGTAGGCTTACAAACTCTATGTACTGACCTGAGTCAGTTTAAGTGGCTTTACTTATACCCAAAATCAATAATATTTGTATCATGTTTGCTGAAACTATAGGCCAACCTGACTTTTGAGGCACTCGATCCGACTCCAATTTGGGGCCTTCAGTTTGTAAGTTGTAAATACATGAGTTTCAGAAATAAACATGCACAATAGGCATAATGAGCAGCTAAATTTCATTTGCAAACCCCTTCAACTTCAGACCCGATCTACCGAAGGGTTCGGAGGGCCATAGCGGCACTATCCCGACCATGGACTGGACCCAAGACGAACAAAACTGGATTCTGCACAGTCATGGCTATAGTTCGAGCGGCTGGAAATGCCATTTCTGGGGACAACAACCCCTGAACGTCAAGTCCCAATTGGGTCTTGCTCCGAAGTATCTTTGTGATCCAGTACTCACCCCATTTTTGCCACTTCGTTGCGTCCTCTTAGGTCTCCGATTGGCTCGACGTCTTGGTTCCCCGCGTCAGGACCGCCATGACACAATCCTTATCATTTGCCTGCATAGGTCTCTCCTCACTTCGCTCTGTCATCCTCTCTATTATAGTAGTCTTTCGTCATCGTTCTCTCGTCTTAAAGCCTGCCTATTCTCTAGGTGCTGCATGCACTGGCAGCGCTTCTGAAAGTTCCTAGCTGCTATTTAGTTATAAAGTGATGAACATGATGAACATAATGGTCAGATACAATGCATTCGATTTTGTTCACAAGGGCAAGACCACCAAGCATCTTCTTTGAGATGGTGGATTCAGATTCTTCAACTGGTAGTAGAGCTCTGCGCTGGCGACAGTGACTGGGCGACCGATATACAGGCAGTGGCCGGTGTTTAATCTAGGCATCTTCAAATGGAGGGAGAATTCCTTCCAGAAATGGCATTACCGCAGAAGAATTTGAGAAAATGATAGAATTTCCAGCTGTTTGGATTAGGAGCGGTTTCAGAACACGGCCCTGGTCCGCTAAGGTAGAAGTTAAGAGGTTCCCATCTGCCATTCTACACAGCTGTTTCAAATGGTGGGCTGTCTTCAGGTGAGGGCATTGTCGGACAAGACGGTCCATCTTGGACGTAGGCTTAGTCTCCCACATGGACGCAGTCTAGCGTGATACTGCAGCCGCACAAAATCCCAACAGGCCGGCGTTGCGTAGTTTAGGTGGGGAACGGACATTTCCCCTGAACATATCCCCCGGACTTATTCCCCGACATTTACCCCCGGACGTCACCCCATTTTGACAAAGAAATTTTCCCCCGTTCCCCGGGCAACTGCACATATGGCACATTAAGTTTAAAACCGGATGCCTTGAAGTAAACGATCACTCAGTATTCGTTAATAGCCTAACTCAAATTCATATGAAACGATACATGTATACAATAAACAAAGGCCTTATGCGACGTAGTGTAGGGACATCACTTTTACCCTGCGACTTTCTGTCCAGGGACATTTTGTCCGGGACATTTTGTCCGGGGACATTTTATCCGGGGACTTTTGTCCGGGGACTTTTGTCCGGGGACTTTTTGTCCGGGGACTTTTTGTCCAGGGACATTTTATCCGAGGACTTTTTGTCCGGGGACATTTTATCCGGGGACTTTTTGTCCAGGGACATTTTGTCCGGGACATTTTGTCCGGGACATTTTGTCCGGGGACATTTTGTCCTAGCACCCAATAACTGTCATGAGAAGCCTTCTTCAACTTAATTGAATAGTTGATGGCACGAGTTTACTTTGAAGGCTGAATGTTCGTCTCTATTTCTGTCCTTCCCGTTGTCTGTCTCTCTGTCTGCCCTTTGCTCTCTGTGGCCGTTTTATCATGTGCATGTTTGTTCTTGTTTGTGTCTCTGCGTCCAAGAGTATTTACGTAAGAGTGGGTCGGTCGGTCTGCACGTAAGTCTGTTGATTTATTCACCTGCCAACTTGTCAGTCTGTGTGTTTGTCCCTCTGTCTGTCTGCCCGTAAGTCCGTTGGGCGGTCCGCCTGACAAGCTGTCTGCCGTGTGCCTGTCCGTCTGTCTGTCTACGCGTAGGTCTGTTGATCTGTCCGCCTGCCTGTCTGTCTGTTAGTCTGCCTCCCGGCCTGTCCCTCTACCTGTCCTTCTCCCTGTCTAGGCGTAAGTCTGTTGATCTGTCCGCCTGCCTGCCTGTCTGTTAGTCTGCCTCGCGGTCTGTCCCTCTGCCTGTCCTTCTCCGTGTGACTTCCCGTTGGCCATTGCCATTAGGGTAACATTAGGCGATAGGAGAATATAGACGACATCAGTCTACATGCTGTGCTGCATTGATGTATACTTGAGTTGACTCTCGGCCATCTTCAGAATTCTGAACAAACAAACAAAAACGCATAAATATATAAATAACAAAAAAATACACGAATATATTATAGATACATACATACATACTTACATATATACATACATACACACATACGTACATACATACATATACATGCACACATACATACATAAATATACATGCATTCATACATACATACATACATACATACATACATACATACATACATACTTACATACATACATACATACATACATACATACATACATACATACATACATACATACATACATACATACATACATACATATACCTGCATACATACATACACACATACATACATACATACATACATATACCTGCATACATACATACACACATACATACATACATACATGCATACATACATTCATACATAGACACACACAAACAAACATACATACATACATACATACATACATACATACATACATACATACATACATACATACATACATACATACATACATACATGCATGCATGCATACATACATACATACATACATACATACATACATACATACATACATACATACATACATACATACATACATACATACATACATACATACTTACATACATACATACATACATACATACATACATACATACATACATACATATATACATACATACATACATACATACATACATATACCTGCATACATACATACACACATACATACATACATACATGCATACATACATTCATACATACACACACACAAACAAACATACATACATACATACATATATACATACTTACATACATACATACATACATACATACATACATACATACATACATACATACATACATACATACATACATACATACATACATACATACATACATACATACATACATACATACATACATACATCCCTCTGCCCTCGCCCCTCCCTCTGCTCAGCGCTTTGCGCCTCGGCGGTCGTCCTTCGGCCGCTTGTCCTTTACTCCAAGGCTCGGGCAAAGTCTCCGTTATGCCTACATGCAGGTTACGAAGGAAAAGGCAACGCCAGATTTCCGCTGATTAAACTGTGTAAGACTGTTGGCATAATGTTGGATGTGTGGGGAGAAGGACGTGCCCCCTCTCCACCCAAAATCTTTTTGAATTTTGAAATTGCAATGGTAGCATTTTAGGCTGTCATTTGAACAAAATAGCTGTACTTTTCAGTGCTCGTGAGAGTGGCCTAAGACTTCAATAAATGCACTTTACAATACTAAACTTACAATAATAATTTCTTGTTGAATTTTCACACTGTAATGGCACCCTTTAAGATGTCATTTTACTAAAATAACTGAATTATTTCGGTGAGCTTATTGAAAAAAAGTGTGTGGGGAGGGGTATGTGCCCTTCCCCACAACAAACTTTTTGAATTTCCACATTGCAATGGTATCATTTTAAGCTGTCATCTTAACAAAATAGCTGTAATTTTTCAGTGCTGATTGGAGCGGCCTAAGACTTTAATAAATATAGGCTATACTTACAATACCAATTTTTTCGGAGTTTCCACATTAGTCGGGTCAATCTGCGACATGACCCAAAAAAAATTGCAAGAAAGCGTTTTATCACGATTTTCTGGTGTCTTAGGTCTGGTGATGAACATACTGAAAGTTGCAAGAAATCGGACCACGGCAAGTGGTCTAATTTTGGCGGGAAAAAAGATGGCCGCCAATTCGACCAGGCATGGAATCTGGAAATGATACTGTTAGAAACAAATCATGTAATAATTTGCTAACATGCTTTTCTAGACTAATTTGACCCTCCTGAGAACGAAAATCGTGGTTAGCAAGCTTGATTGTTAGCGGTTGCATGGTAAAACAAGATGGCGGCCAAAATGGTGGCCTATAATTGCTTCAAAAGGTTGTATAGTCGGGTCAATCTGCGAAATGATCCGCAAAATTGCAAGAAGGCGTTTTATGATGATTTTCTGGTATATTGGGTCTGGTGTTAAACATACTAAAAGTTGCAAGAAATCGGACCACGGCAAGTGGCGTAATTTTGGCGGGAAAAAAGATGGCCGCCAATTGGATCAGGTTTGGAATCTAGAAATGATACTGCTAGAAGCAGATCATGTAACAATTTGGTAACATGCTTTTCTAGACTAATTTGATCCTTCTGAGAACGAAAATCGTGGTTTGCAAGCTTGATTGTTAGCGGTTGCATGGGAAAACAAGATGGCGGCCAAAATGGCGGCCTGTTGCTTAAAAGGCTGTAAGTCGGGTATTGTATGTGATATGAATTATTCCATCTTAATATAAATTACAAAATCGTGTTGATATCATTCCGTGAAGATTTTGTAATTTAAATTAAGATGGAAGGGTTCTAGGCATGCAATGGAATCAAAAACACATATGTAACACTGGAAGAAAGCCAAAATGGCGGGAAAATGGCGGCCAGAATGTTGAAATTGCCATAAGTGAAGTGATGTATGCAATGGAAACATGAATTCGGACTCCAACTTAACAATGGAATCGACTTTGCAAATGTGACACTGCAAGAAAACTAAAATGGCAGCGATCGGAAGCGTTTCCGTGAAGTTCGTCAACAAATTGATTGGGTTCATGACAAGCGGAAGTGTCTCGGAAATGGATGGATCTTTCGGAGGAGGAGGCGGAGGAGATGCGGAACGGGGTAGAAGGCGAATGGAATCCATCCTCCACAATCCCATCCACCGCCAACCCATCCACATCATCACCAGCATCATCTCCATCACAGAATGACATCAAACGGCGCTGTAGGGGGGTTCATTCCAGATCTCGGGGTCAGTCCATCGGACAAAATGTTCATGGGGGTCGGCGCTGGAACGAACGGCGGCATCAACGGTCACCAGGGGCAGTCAGCATCGTCCCTCTAAAATAAAACTACTGACTATTTCGACAAACGAGCAAACGTTCCAGTCAGCCATAGACGGATCCAGAGGACCATACCGGTCATGGGCGCCCGCAGGAATCTTTGCATGGGGGGGGGGGGGCAAAAAATTTACGATAGTCACGGTTAATTTTTTTAGTAACAAGAGCTTGAAAAATGCAATGCTGAAAATTAAGAATAGGGTATTTTTCAGAGAGGTTTCTTATGCACATTTCTCAGTTTTATTTTGTGTATAATTTTAATATGAATAGTTTCTTTAGAAATTTGTTAAAAATCAAAAAACAGATGCTAAAAAGTAGTTTCCTAAAGACCCGCTACATTAGTCCATAGAATGAACGAATGAATAAATGAACAAAAATAGGTGTCAGTTTTCAAGGGGCAAGTGCTCCTATAGCTGCTTCTTAAGCGCCACTCGAAAACCAATCGCAGGGCACCAGCTTTTTCACATGGGCTGCATCGAGTTAGAAGCCTAATCCAAAGAGTAGTCAGAAAGAGGTACGAGTCTGGCAGCCAGAGTTCCAGAGAAACTGTTAATGCGGGTGTCATTTAGGAAGGTGGAGCCGAGGATCAGATTAGTGTGGGTATCAATTCTTTTGAACAGATCTCTTTGTCAGTTTTGGGTGTAAATCCTGAGGCGTGATAACCAGAGCCAAGTTTATCTACAGTTTGACCTCCCTGTATTCTGTACTGGCAGCTTGCAAAATGGACAAAATGGAGCTTGTCTTATAGCAGACTTGGTTTATATAATGCAAAGCTGGCGAATAAGCAGATCTTCCTGATGTAATTTCAGTGTACTTTGAGAAATGTTCGAAATTTTGCATTAGTATTTAATTTTTTACAGTTGAGATTATTTGCCCTACAGCTGGGTTACACTCAAGTAGGCCATAATCGATAGGCCTGCTGTTTGTATGGGCGCCCACAGGAGGGTTGAAAGCCAATGATCATTGTTAAAGTTGTAGAAAGAGCTTGAACATGCAAGGCAGAAAGTTATAAGAGCATGTTTATTTCTATAGAGTTCTCTAAATGTAGATTTCTGACTTTCACTGTTCGTATCATTGGTATCATTGGTGCATTAAAGCAAAGAAATTTGTTAAAAACCCAAAAGTAGTAGTTAAAAACACAGGTGTCAATTTTCCAGGGGGGGCAATTGCCCCCCTTGCCCCTATGTGCGGGCGCCCATGAATCCGGTCATGCCTCCCCGTTTAAAAAAGTGCATTGGACGTGACCCCCAATTTGGTTTCAACAAGCTTTAAAGAAGGTCATCAGTTTTTTCTCTGGCAAAGATCACCGAGAATTTTGACCACCCCCCTCTTCGAAAATATCTGTATCAGCCCTTGGCCACTGACGCTGTATCGTACAAATTTACTCAATTTCATCTGGGTTATCCTTATGATGGGAAACTGTTTACTGTAGCGGCGCCCAGCAACAACCAGAATGATTGCATTTACGTATCCGCCCTTACAAGGCTTCAGCAAATCGTCTTTTGCGGACTCGACCAACTGTCGGCATATCTCTTACGGTAGATCGATTTGTCGGGATCTCTGTAATATTACGGAGTATGTCAACTTCCAGCCGGATAAGGCTCCTGCGCACACAGCTAAATAGACTGTTGCGTTACTGGAAACTGAAGCATATGATTTCATTCCGCCTACTTTGTGGTTGCCCAACAGCCCTGAATTTAATCCATGGAGTAGGCCTAGACTATACGAGAGGCCTATGCAAGAAAATGCCCACAGAGCTCGAATATGTGATGTCAACGAGCTATGTTGCCGAATAGACGATACTCTGATCATAGGAGTTGATTCTAGTACCGAATCAATCGAAGACCGATGCATAAAGCGAATTTGTTTTCATTAACATCGTCACTTTCTTCTCATTAAAAGCCCGTTCTCACTGATCGCTGATATCTTACACTGTCTACCATCTGCGATCAATTTATTTTGTCAATAAAACGAATATCTATCTATATCATCGTTCTGGGTTAATTGCCTATTCGTGCGTCATCACCCGGCCGCAAGAAAATGGCTAAGCTTACTGATGCATGCGCTTTGAAGATTGCGAGTTGATTGGAGGATAGAGATGTTAAAGGTTCATATTGATCTATGACCTCTTTGCTGAGCCAATGAAAGATCGATGCTACCAATGTGTTTAAATATAGAGTGACACGTCTACACTGGTTTGTAATCCGGGTCTTAGCCACCCTACGTTCGTCATCATTACCAGACACTTGATAATATATATCTTAACAACTACGGTTGGCATCGATTTATCAGCGATGCTTTCATTGGTCGTTTGGACTGTGTATCGCAGAGTAGACATTCAAACGCATGGACAGAAAGACAGAGGAGGAATGAATAAAAGTATTATTATAATTACTACATATCCATTGTGCTACCTACGGTAGCGCAATGGATAACACGCTGGAACATTTACGTCGCACATTTATTTGCGAGTGCGTTGGTAGTCTACGCTTTCATCAATATCTCGACCTGATTATTTCAGTGTTTTTTGGATCAAGACAAAAATTTAACTTAGCAAGGAAATATAATATCATTCTACATGTCTTGACTCAACGTTATACTGGTCTGCATGCGATGTCAGGATTGCCTTCAAAATTCTTCCCATCGAAGAGCTTCAATTATTACATTCGATGCAGTCGATAATTTTCAGTATTTGCAATGATAACTTCCATTTACTCTAGTGGCTGATGCGCAATTCGTCTACTGACGAGGCACCAAGTTCAAAGTCGTAATACAAGCTTAATCGATTCTTACCATTCCTTAAACCAGTGGCGTGGACAAGGGGAGGGGTTTCGGGGCTAAACTCCACATTGGCTTAGGAACAGGGCTGTACTGGCAAATTTTTAGGTGAGTACACGCTGACCGGGAGAAAAACCTACCTTTTTTCGGGCAAACATTTCTGGCGAGTGTCATCTGGCCAAAAATTCCCCATTTTTCCGTCCAAAAAATCTGACGACCTCTTTTTTTGTCATCCGGCCAAAAATTTACCAAATTTTCAGGTCCGAAAAAGCTGATGACCTTTTTTTAGTCATTCGCTCCGGAATTTTGGAAAAATACACCTAAATAGCCCTTTGCCTTTCTCGTGCGTATACCCACACGCCCTTTGTGAGGTAAGTATACGCTGTATACCCGCGTATACCCTGGTTTTTCGCGGTGAGTATACGATGCCGTTTTTTCCCGGAGGTAAGTATACGCCGTATACCCGCGTATACCTTTGATTACAGCCCTGATGTCGCCTCTAAAAAGGCCGACTGCAGGGAATTTCATTGACGTAGAACTAATAAGTACGAGTCATAAATACTGATCCATTAACTACAATCAGTTATAAATGTCAATTAGAGTCCTTCATTAGCCTGACATAAATTTAGCATTTATTTTATTTTATATACATTTTTAGAAGAAGTAAACAAATTAAAGAAAATTACGGTCAATGATATCATTACAAATTTACAACAGTATGCGTAGGCTACACAAACTACTCATATTCTTTTTTTTATAAATCAAATGACAAGCCGCTGGATGTTTTAGAATGAAGTGATGGAGGGTAAAATAGGATGATATAAAAAGGGCAATACAGTCGTGCTATCACTTGCAGCGCTGCAGACTCTCTGCTAAGATAATTTTTCATATTCTTACTCAGTGTGAAAACCGTTCTCGCAAAGCATTTCGCCGATCACCTAAGAGCAGCTTTATGAAGCACGTGCATATAGATGCGCACCAGGGCCCGTATGCACATGAGCGCATAACTCGTATATTTGGCTTAAATCTGGCCTATACAGGAATACTGGGTTATTTCCGTATGCACGGCTTGAGATTAGCGAATTAAACAAGGTATAACGTTATTCCAACTTCGAGGTAGGTTTAAGCCGGCTACTCCCATTGTGAACAATAGACGGCCGACTTTCGCTGGACAGCGCGAACAATAGGCAGCCGTCCGATATTTCCCTACGGGCCGCTCTAGGTCTGATTCTGTTTACCCCACGCTGCCAACGATCTATTGAATTGGGGGAAGAGCAAGCGTCATGCATCGTCGGGTTCAAGGAATGTGTAGATTAGTTATTCTCGTTGCTATTTTTTCTCGTGCATATGGATACATTCCAATGGTTATATCGGGAATTACTAAGTCGCGTTTAGGCACTATATGTGATTACCTTATGCCGTGCCCTGTGCATACCAGCCCTGGGCTGTTACAGTAGGCCAACTGGCAAATTTTGAGATGAGTACACGCTGACCGGGAAAAATCGACTTTTTTGGTGCGAAATTTCTGATGACCTTTTTATTTTACTTTTTTTAGTCTTTCGCTTCCAATATCAGCAACAATAACCTAAATACCCGCGTGTGCAATGATTTAGGCCTACTCGCGTATACCCGTGTACCCTGGTTTTTACCAGCGTTTCCGGGAGTTGAGTATACGATGCCGTTTTTCGCGGGAGGTAAGTATACGCCGTATACCCGCGTGTATACCCTTGATTACAGCCCTGATGCGCACTAACTTAGCATAAGACCATAGAGGCATTTGAAATGGAGACATGGAGGAGAGTGGAAAAGATCAACTGGACAGAGTATAAAATAAAGGAAGAAGTTCTGGAAAGATTTGCCGAAGAAAGAACACTGATAAGAACGATAAAAGAAAGGCAAAGAAAATGGATTAGACACACACTAATAAGAGGAGATTCTTCGCTAAGGAAAGCGCTCGAGAAAAAAATGGAGGGGAAAAGAACAACAGTACGACCAAGACAAATGATGCTGGACTGGATGATGGAGGACGGCTACCAAAAGTTAAAGGAGAAGGCACAATATACGATGGAGTGGCGTCATTTTGCATTCGAACCTGCCTAGGGGCAGAGAACCTCAAGAAGACTAAGCATTATAAGTCTTACATAATTTATAGTTCCAGCTCCTTTCGGTCTACCTCAGCGTTCGGTTCTATAGGCCGTCTTCTGATTGCTGGCGCTCTCGTGAGCCAGTCTTATGCGGAAAACCTCCAGACCTCTCTGCGGTCCGTGTATACTATGATGAGTCATGAGACCTTGGAGGACTGGTTGTCTCCCAACCCAATGCGGCTCAATATTTCGAAGACCCAGCGCCAGCTTATCTGGTTCGGCACTTGCCAGTAGCGTTGCTAACCACAATTTGCATGGAATCCCTTTCCTGAGTGTCCAAGGTTTGCTTTTCATCTTCTGTTCGGAGTTTTGGTGTAACACTGGACCAAAAATTCGCGTCTTGAGGAACATTTTTCCACCTGTGAAGAAGCAGATAAAATAAGCGCTTACTGTTGACAGTAAGTACGGGCAGGGCCTACTAGACACGCTTGCTACTGACGTTGCTGAAGAATTGGTGGTAAATGCAAGCAACCGAGTCATCACCATCATCATCATCGTCATCATCGTCATCATCATCATCATCATCATCATCATCACCATCATCATCATCGTCATCATCGTCATCATCATCATCATCACCATCATCATCGTCATCATCGTCATCATCATCATCATCATCATCATCATCATTATCACCAAGCCTCCTCCCCTCGTCCATCACCACCACCGCCACACACCACCGCCGCCACACACCACCACCAACACCAACACCAACATCATCATTTGTTCTTTATTCCCTTTTATCTTTCTCAACTAATTTTTCTATATCTCGTTGTTGATTTACTTTAGTAAGTTTGTCTGTAAATCTTTGTCTCTGTAAAGTATTCTGAGACATCACTACATGGATACCCAGATCGAAATCGCTCCGAAATTCAGTATCCACCGCGGAATTTATGTTGAACTTCAGGTGATAACAGAGGAGGCCAGACGTCGGTTAAAACTGCAAGCTGAATAAGATCTAAGATGAGTCTTAAGTTTTTAACCTGAACAAAATAATTATAATAGTTTGTTAATTGAAACTTAGGCTACTCAAACATCGCAGTGTTAGTATTGGTCGCAGTATAAACGGATGATCACAAATTGTTTTACAGGAGTCGAATTAAACTGTTTGGCAGCCATGCAGTGCGTCCCTCACATCAACCGAACATTTTACCACTGTTTTATGTAGGTTATGTATGTCTACTGACGAATTAAAGGCTGATTTGAGCATTGAGTGGTGTTGCGAGGAGCGATCACCGCGTTTCTGCTGATACGCTTCTCTTTGCTGCTCTTTGTGTCGGACCTTAGCGAATTTACGGTACCGCAAAACCAGTAAATAGTAATAGCCTAACTGCGTTGGGTCACGAATTCCGAAGCCTTCGACCAACCATCTTTAAAGGCGAAAGTAATAATATCTGCTCTGGGTGACCCGTCGAAATAGCCCGGTCAAAACAGCCCCGTCAAAACAGACCCGTCATCATCGCCCAAAGACAAAACAGCCCAGAAAAAATCATTTCTCGACGAAATAGCATCGTCGAAATAGCCCCGTCAAAACAGCCAGTGTAAACATTTCCGCGAAAACACCCCGTTTCCATTTCTCAAGCGTTTTATCATTCATCCAGCTTCTATTTATATGTATAAAATACCTTCATCCCGCTTCCATTTCTAAGGCGTTTTGTCATTCATCCGGCTTCTATTTAATAAAAAATACCTTTATCCCGCTTCCATTTCTCAAGCGTTTTATCATTCATCCAGCTTCCATTTCTCAAACATTTTGTAATTCATCTAGCTGCTGTTTAATAAATAAAATAACTTGATCCCGCATCTATATAATATATAAAATACCTTGATCCCACTTCGATCTCTAAAGCTAAGAAACCGATAAAACGCTTAAGAAATGGAAGCTGGATGAAGATTTTATAGACGGGGCCATTTTGACCGGGCTATTATGACGGAGTGCCATTTGCTCTCAGTTAGGTACCTCCATGTACCTCACTCGGCGTTTAATCTGCACGTCTCGAGGAGAGAGTTCCCCGTCCATATACGACAGTCCACCCAGAAAATTTGAAGAGGTGCTTTACATGTAAATTAGGTCTAAAGAGGTGTCCACTGGTAAACAATAATAAGAAACAGAAGATAAAATCAGATAATGTACTTAAAAAAGTCATCAGAATATGAGAATCACGAAATTGTGATACTACAACTGCGATTTAAGTACTAAAAGACTAAAAAGGGTAATCAGAAATGGAGAGAGGGGGCAAGTCAGAGTAGAAACCTTCCACGGCGAACGTCAGATGGAGTCCGACGCCAGCCACGTTACGGTCGTCGCGCGGTTGCGGCCGTTCGCTTCGCCGTCCGAAGAACAGACCTGGCTCACTCGCTCCGTCGGCGGCGGCGCGCGCGTCCCTCGGGACGCGCCATCGCGGTCGGCGCTCGGGCGGGACGGCGAGTCGGTGCGCTATCAGTCCGCATTTTGTGTATTCATAAGTGGCCGTTATGAAAGCGCAGTATAGATTGTCAAATTTTATGCCTATAATTTTTCTAAAGTAAAAACGAAATTGGCTTGCTTTGTGCCGCTTTCCACATAATTTCCTCACTATGCCATTCCGGTTCCATTAACTGTCATCTGTAGTTTGGATTTTACGTTTTAACAAGAATATGCCATGATAGCGCCACATGATATAAAAAATATATTACACAGTAGACCCTATGTAGACTTATGTGCTTACGTTCAACAAGTGCACATACAAACAAAATATAGCATCTGTTCAACGAAAAATCTTGCGTTCGTGTGCGTGGGTGCGTGTGTCTTGGAATAAATATATTGACTTTCTTTGTACTGGTACTTTTTTCTCAGTTAGAAATAATCTTCAGGTTGTAGCATTATTATTATGTCCCTGACTTAACCTTTAGTATTATTATGTCCTTAACTTATGTCAAACCTATCTAAACGCAAGTATGAAAGACTTTGTAATGCAGGTGACTGGCTGTTGGAGCGTGAGAAATAAAAAAATACATCAATAAACGATGAGCTTGGCTTATCTGACATCGCCAAAACAAAAATATGCACATCACGTTCTATAACTCACCGAGACATTTAAAACTTGACTTTCCTGATAGATGGAAGAATGAATAGTTTGTAGACATACTATGCCTATAAATAATTATGACAGGTGTTTTCTAGAGAGGCACAATGATCGAGGGATTCTGTGTGAAGTCAATTAATCATGAGATGCCTGACTCTTCTTTTAAGTCCTAGACTCAGTGGCTACCGGTTGCAGGTACATCAACCCAGCATTTGATAGAGAGACGGGCATTTTATCCTTTAGTATTACTATGTCCTTATCTTATGTCAAACTTGTCTAAACGCGATGATGAACAACTTTGTATTGCAGGTGTCCGGTTGCTGGAGAAAGAGAAATAAAAAACACGACACAAAATAATAAACGATCACGGTTTCTTATCTGACATCGCCGAGCAACAATGTACACATCAAGTTCTCCAGCTCACACACTAGACCAGACATTTCAAACTTGTTTTCCTGATAGACGAGAGAATGGATGGTTTGTATTACGGCAGATGCTTTCTGGTGAAACACAATGATCAAGAGATTCCCTGTGATTCCAATTAATCAAGTGATGCCCCAATCCCTTTATAAGCTTTAGACTCTGTGACTACCCGTTGCAGACACATCAACCGAGTCTTAGACCGACATTTCGGGCATTTCTTACTTTGGAGAATCGTCGGAAAAACGAAGACTGCACTTCGATACGCATCGTAGGCAAGTTACTTAATATTTTTTCTCACATGAATAAACACTGACATCTAGCACCCTCTGGCCGAAAAAGACCCGACAATTTTTGCAAGCCCCTTTCAGTCCTGTCCTGGTCCTTCCCTCTCCACTTCTTTCTTCAATCCACCCATTGCCTTCCGGTTCTCACCCTCCCTCTATCATTCCATCTTCGCCTCTTCCGTGCTCGACCCCCTTTCCTTTCCATACCCACATGATGGACTACTTGCATTTTGTCCTGACATCTGCACCGAAAACGTGCGGACTGGATCCGGTGCCTGCGCTTATTGAGCAGGAACTCATCGACGTCATCATCGACGTCATCATCGACGTCATCATCGACGTCATCATCGACGTCATCATCTCGTTTCGTACTATGATGCGCTACTGCTTAATCAATGAAGTTCCGAATCCAGTCTCACAGAAACGATCGATTCTGCACACGGTATTTAACCGGGATGGCCCAGATGCAGAAGATGATGAGGATCCCATTAAAGTCAGCCCTCTCTCCCTTCCTACTCTCTTCAATCCCTCTCCTTTCCTACCCTGCCCCCTTTCAAGCCCATAGTAGAGATTGTGATTTTATTTCATTAAATCTACTACTACAATTACTGACGACCAATTTTGGAATGGTATATTACTCGAGAAGTGGATTACTTCTTCAACTGATTACTAATTTAGTTGCAGGCAATTCCAGAAAACCAAACATTTTACCGCATTTCTGGAATTGCCTGTAATAGGATCAGATTTCCTAGAACAGTTCAAAAGATCAGTGCAATAAGTAAGTTACTTTTAATCCAGATGACGTGGATTAAAAATCGCCGTTAAAAGAAGATTCGAGATTTCTGACCCATGGGAAACTCAGCAATTAATTTTTATGAGTAGACCTATTGTTGTAAGTTGCCACATAATTCTCGCTCGGAAGAGGTCCACAGCGACCACAACATCAGTTGATTTTCAAACGGGTCTCTTTTAATGTCTCAAAGCACAGTATTATATACAAATTCTTACATAACACCAATCCTCTTCCAGGATCCAACTAGACATAAGAAGTAATCCATGGACAGTTATTTAGTACAACAGTCAAGCAGTAACAGACAGACATTCCACCATATACCCAGACTAACAGTCTACCGCCAAAACTAGCCTATAGCACTCCTCAGTTACCCTCAGGTGCCATAGCCCGCACATGGTCTCTCCTGACCATCCTCCCTACAGGAATCAGATAAGCAGACAGACAGAGACCCAGACCCAGACACAGAGAAGGAAAAGGTAAGTGTAACAGTAACCTGTAACACTTTACTTACCGCACACTATTAGTTTGAAGATAGCACAGTAAGGGACATGGCACACATGATGTCTGTCTACCTGCCATCATAATAAATCATGTTGAGGCTAAGAAAATGAAATGGCTAACACTTAATACCAGCTTACCCATGGCTGATTACGACTATAGACTTTCTCGTTCGTTCACTTCTTAGTCTTGGTCTCATTCTTCTTCGTCTTCTATGCTTCCTTCTTTTCCTCTTCCTCTTTGTCTTCCTCTTTTACCTCTTCGTCCTCCTCTATCTCTTTCCAAGGCCGTAGCTAGGGAGGTGTTTTGGGTGTTTAAACACCCCCCGAAATGGAAAATGTAAAAAATAATATAGTGCATTTACTAGCACATGATGCAAAAACCGTGAAATAAAACCATGAAAACACACCCGAAATGAAAAATGTACAAAAGTATAATGCATTCACTATCACGTAATGAAAAAACCCATGAAATTAGGCGAATATGGAGTGAATGACTAAAAAAAGGTCATCAGTTTTTTCGGACGGGAAACTGAAGAAACACCCCCCCCCAAATCAAATCCTGGCTACGGCCTTGTCTCTTTCTCTTCCTCTATGTCTTCCTCTTCGTCTTCATCATCTTCTTCTTTTACTACTACTTCTTTTTCTTCCTCTTCTTCTTGTTCTTCCTCTTCCTCTTCCTCGTCTTCTTCTTCTTCTTCTTCTTCTTCTTCTTCTTCTTCTTCTTCTTCTTCTTCTTCTTATTCTTCTTCTTCTTCTTCTTCTTCTACTTCTTCTTCATCATCTTTTTCGTCTTCTTCTTCTACTTCTTCTTCTTCTTCTTCCTCCTCTTCTTCTTCCTCCTCCTCTTCTTTCTCCTCCTCTTCTTCTTCTTCTTCCTCTTCTTCCTCCTCCTCTTCTTTCTCCTCCTCCTCTTCTTCTTCTTCTTCTTCTTCTTCTTCTTCTTCTTCTTCCTCTTCTTCTTCAACTTCTTCTTCTACTTCTTCTTCTTCTACTTCTTCATCATCTTTTTCGTCTTCTCCTCCTCCCATCCTCTTCTTCCTATTCTTCTTCTTCATCACCACTTCCTTCCTCTTTGTTTTCGTCCACCTCATCTTCTTCGCCGGATTTTTTCTTCTTTTTGTTGCAGAGAGAAGAACCATGTTCATATTGCGGACTACACTGATTTGGCTCCTTCTAGAGAATTCATTATTTATGGATGCTTCAAATTTCACAAGTAACTTAACATTATTGCGCTGTCAACCACGGCGCATTCATTCACATGTCCTAATAATAGTGATGCTGCACAGTTTAAAGCAATTGGTTATTTTAAAATAGTTAAAACTGATCCGAGTGGCTGACCCCTCCCCTGCGAGGGATTAATTCCAGCCAGAAGGAAAAGAAGAAGGTTGTTTTAAAATAGTAATGCCTATTATACTTTAACATGCCTTTGCTCGTAGCCTAGACGACAGAGACATCGCGTTAACAGCCAGTGTCTCGAAATGCTAAGAATTCAAAGCGCCTGCGGTCCTCCATCTCAAGACTTCTCGGTTGACCAATGGCTAGCGGAGAGGCTACGCCTGCTTTCTCCATTGACATCGAGCCGGTCTCATTTCATCCACGCAAAACTCCCGATTCTCAGCTTAACTCTTATTTCTGCGCTCTCACTGTTTATCAGAGTAAGCGGTGCTCATAGCTTTATATTTCATTCTCAGGGGCGGATCCAGGGGGCCAAAATGGCCATGGTCCCATTTAAAAATCTCATGGGACGTGGCCCCCCATTTGGTTTCAGCAAGCCATGAAATAAATGCAGCGGGTGAGAAAAACAGGATACGAGGCCCCATTAAAGAAATCCCATGGGACGTGACCCCCCATTTGATTTACCACACACTCGACTACGATGACCGGCGACTACTAAAAAGGTCATCAACTTTTTTGGCGACGAACAACAACACGAAAGTTTTCCTCTGTCCCACCAACCAACAAGAGCGAAAAATTTTGCCCCCCTCGAAACGTTCTGAATCCGCCACTATTCATTCTCCAGATTCTTGTTCATGATGTGTTTGAATATACACATTTTTTTCTGTCATTGAAACCATGGTCGTTTTAATATTTATTTATTTTGAATTTCATTGCTTTAATAGCAAAGTTGTTAATCTGGCAGATTTCTTATTTGCCAGCGTGATCGTCATCTTAGTAAGCGACTTGACAGTGAGATGCAGCTACGCTGGCACCCTGTTTCTTTCTTAAATAACAATAATAATGATTATCTGGCAATATCATTTGGTTTACCAACTGGCCAGTTATCTTCTCTTGACCGTATAACCTACTACGTGCCTCATTGGTCAATTGCCAAATTTGGTCACGTTACAAATTACATGCTGGAGGTTCTGCATTGGTTACCTGTCCTTCTGCACATCGAATGTGCAGAAGGACAGGTAACTGTAGCGTATTAAATCGCTATTATCTATCAAACTAACTTATCTAGTATTAAGTGTTAATTATAAGTAGGAGTTAAGCTAGATAATTTAGTTGGCGTATCTAGATTAATAATTTGGCGTCTAGTGGATTAGTAACTAGGAAACCACGAATCTTGCGTATATGAGCGAGGCAGTCATGGTGACGTCAAGCGGTTACTACGGACGCTACGTAAGCGAAAACATTTGCGTCGACGCGCAACCAATTAAAAGCATCGAAATGAGCGTAACGGCCGGAATTGAATGGAAACAGCCACGTCATTGAAATTCGACATAAACGGTTGATTCCTTGCATGAACATTGAGAAAGATGGTTGCTCAGTTGCGGCTGGCAATTCATTTGAAGTTTATTCAATGGTGAGGATGAGGATTATGCTCGTATCTGGTTGTAAAACAGTACGAGGCATTCGTGTGAGAGTAGAGGCGATTTAGAAGTTCAAAGTTGTGAACTCTAACGTCCGTGAAGTCTACATTGTGATTGGGACGGTTGGTGAGACGATATTTCGTGTGAGAGAAACGATTTTGGGCTCGTTGTCTCTGGTTGACATTTCAAGGTCATTTTCAATTGGGAAGGAAATTATCATTGATTGGAGTGTGATAATTTGATGCAACGGATGTATTGAATATTGTCTTGTCTGGTATTCGATCTGGATTCCACCGCTTGGCAGTATCTCATCATCCTCTTCAAATATAGCACCGGGTTGCTTATCTTCATACAGAGAATCTGCAGAACTATTTCAAGGCCGTTTTACACTACAGAAACGATATCGATCATATATCAACTGTGGAGCACAGATAAGCAATAAGATAATTATAATTAATGATACGCCAAATAAGTAAATAGGAATACTGCGTAATTGTATTGTTTATTTAACAGTTTCTGATTATATTATACATTTATAAAGAATTGGTTTTCTCTTTGAACAGATCATTTAAATGCAGTACATTTTCAATACCTGCTAAAATAAGCTTAAAACGGTAAACTTTACAGATGGGGGCTCGTCCGGGATAAAATTGACAACATTATTGTTGATTAGATTGAACTTTACTGACATTTATATTGAAGAGACAAAGCTAATTAAAATGACGATCTATTTGGAAATTGTTAAGCATAGCGCAACGTCAGCGCCGCGCGTGTATAGATTTAAGCATTAGAGTCGGTGCGATAATCCTTATTGCGTAACATACACCAGAGATTGTATCACGTTAAGAGGGAGCATTAGTGTGACGCTTAATAATTTTAATAATTATTATAAGCGAGTGTGAAATTGTATAGCGCATAGTTGAGCGTTAAATTTATTACTACTTGACCAAAAGTGAGTAAGTAAGAATGTCAATCACAGAGTGGCAACAGTGGATTGATATGGGACGTTCACTCTCATTGGATGGTGAAGAGCTGAAGGCATTCGTCAGAGACAGACAGAACGAATTTAGACAGCAGAGGGCGAATGAACGAGAAGAGAAAAAGGAAAGTGAGCTACGTGCAGCTGCAGAAGCTAAAGCTAATAGAGAAGCAGAGTCAGCGCGTGAGGCTGCTAAAATTGCTGAGGCAAAAGCAGTTAGAGAAATAGAAATGGCGAGGATGGCTGACGCGAAACTTATACGTGAAGCAGAGATGAACGAGGCAAGGCTTACGCGAGAAGCAAATGACATTAGATTTGAAAGAGAAGCAACTGAGGCGAGGCTTGCAAGAGAAGCGAGTGAAGCTTTAGAGATTAAGAGACTCGAGATTCAAGCGAGATTGAGAGAAATAGAATCTAGAGATGGACGAAGCAGAGATGATGGAGATTCATATATGACGATGGGTGACAACCACCAAGGAAACCAAAGTCATAAGGGAATGAAGAATATTAAATTCCCAATATTTAACGAGGCTAAAGATTGCCTTGATGCGTACCTACTCAGATTTGAGCGGACGTGTACGACATACGAGATACCAAGAGATGTATGGTCGCTGATGCTAGCACGACATCTGGAGTCGAAAGCATTAGAAGTATACCAGCGTTTGTCGGCTGAAGAAACACAAGACTACGATTGTTTAAAGAAGCATCTCCTGAAAAGATTCCAGTTAACAGAAGGAGGGTATCGTAACAAGTTTAAGACTAGCAAGATGGAACAAGGAGAGACTCCTTCAAATTTCATTTACAGATTGCAACGATATTTGCAGCAATGGTTGCTTCAAGCAGGATTTAAGCAGACCTACGAAGGAATCGAGGATCTACTGCTAAAGGATCAATTTTTCCTCACTTGTAGTAATGAGTTGAGGATGTTCATTAAAGAGAAAGGAAAAATGAGCTTAAAGGACACATTGACGTGTGCAGAATCTTACATCGAAGCTCATGGGTACAGATATGCCGAGAATTCTGTGAAACCTCAAGGGAGATTCAATAATGACAGAGGTAATGGAAGGTCATTTGAAGAGAAATCTAGAGAGAAATTCCAAGGAAATGTAAACAGAGGAAGAGTTGAAACGCGACAGAACAAAGAGACAAATCACAGTGGAAATGTGAATAGAGGATTTAGTAGAGATAGAGAGCAGGCAGCAGAACACAAGATAACTTGTTTTGCATGCGGTAAGGTAGGTCATAAGGCATTTGATTGTGTGCGTAAAGCTAAGGGGTTTGTTAAATACACAGCTGCAGCAGTACAGATTTACGAGAATAGGGCGTACAGGGCTGTACAGACGAATGAAAATACGAAAGCGAATGAAATTGACAGAACAGTAGAACGCCAGGATAGGAAAGGTAAAGTAGAAGTACCGAAACACATGGCAGCAAGTACGGTAGTTACAGAACGGAAAGACGGTTGCATTGACATTGAAAGTATAGACGAATGTCAAGCGAAGGTCAATGGAGTAGACGCCAATAAACTTTACGATTCTGGAGCGAGTACATGTATCGTGAGGAGATCGCTAATCAAGGATAGTGATTTGACTGGGAAGGAAACGCACTGCATCCTAGTTGATGGGAGCTTAAGGTGTTTTCCTACAGCCCATGTAAACATTGAGAGCGAGTATTTTACTGGTGAAGTTGAGGCAATGGTTATGGACGAACCAGTAAAGCCGATAATTATTGGACGTGTGAGAGGATATACAGTAACGAATGAGAACACGGATGAAAATATGATTAATTGTGACAAAGGAGAGAAAGTGGATGAGACGATTGTGAGTGAGAAACAAGAAAAAGTTGAGTATAAAGGTATACTCAAGAGAGTTGTGAATGCTAATTCACGTTGGCAAGATGCCAAGAAGACAGTAAGATTCGAGAGTGATGAGATGAGCACGGAGTATGATGACGTAATAGAGAAAGTTGTAAGTGATGACGTCATGAACAGTGACGCACATCAAACGACAGCAGCGATAGAAACGAGAGCTGAGTCGAAGAAAGTGGTGAAATATAAACCACTCAAGGTCACCGAAATGCCCGACCTAAATATAACCACAAAAGAAATAAAGGAATTACAGAAGACAGATGAAACATTGAAGAATTGCTGGGGTAAAGCATCTGAACAGAATGGCGATGAGAAGAGAACGGACGAGGTTCTCGATGTAAAGGAGAATGGCTTGTTGGATAGGCCAAAAGTGAGAAGGCGTTACAAAGGTGAACCGTTGAAGTTAATAGAGACGCCAGATAGATATATGATCACAGATAGTAGATGTGAATCACGTGACGTTAATGAGAATAAGAAGAGATGTAGAAGACAGCAAGTGGATTGGAGAAATAATGTGAACGATCATAGGAGAAATGAGATACAATCTAAGAGACGAAATGGATGGATGTATAGAAGAAATACCTATGATAAAGAAGTGAATAGGAGAGATGTAAGTTGGAATGAGAGATATGTGAACAATGAAAATAGGAGAAATTATAGACAAAGGTCTAGAGAGTTCAACAGGAGCAGTGGAGTAGACAATAGTAGGTCTAATAAATCAAATTGGAGATGTAGAGACAATAGTGATAGTGTTGAAACTATGGGAAGGTATTGTGAAAATAAACCATACTATAGAAGAACATATAGTAAAGAATCTGTGAGTAAACAGAGAGAAACAAGTGGAATATACTATGATGAGAATAGATGGAGAGGAAGAATGTGGAATGACAAGAAGAGGTCATATCCTAGAAATTTGATAAATGAAAGAAAGAGTAGTAATGACTATGGTAGAGAGACCGAGTCATCGGAAAGAATAAGAAGGAAGTCCTATAAGGATTTAAGTAAATACAGTTGGGAAGAGAAGAATACTAGAGAATCAGAAATGAGAAATGGTAGTACATTGAACTATTATAAAGGTAAAACATTGAATTCATGTGTGGACCAAATGAGTGGTCAAGGCAAGAGGTGGAGAGTTGTAGATAAAAGTTGGTAGGTGTATCCATGGATGGGATAGATAGTTAAGATAGTTTTATCCAAAATACAATACAAGTTTAAGTTGAGTTGAATTGTTCAAGTAAGTAGTTATGTAGTTTGAGAATAGTTTATTAAGTGGACTGAGGAGTCAAATAGTTTAGTAGTATAAGGATTGTAGATGATTAGTTAAGAAATGAAGTAAAAAGGAAACTAGTTAAGAAGTAGTATTTGAGTGGGTGTCTTGATGAGACATTCAAGTAAATCGAAGTTAACTCGAAGAAAAGAGATGAGAGTGAGTCATCATTTGAAATTAAAATTAAGTAGATGAGTTTTATTTTGTGAGAGTAGGTGTAGAATGATAAAGTGTTTTAAGTTGAATAATAAGGAATAATAAAGAGACTACTACCATTTGGATTGGTAAATAGTGCTTCAAGCTACAACAGACTTATAAGGAAGATTTTGCATGGAACCGAGAATCTGGAGAGTTATGTTGACGACATACTAGCTCATACGGAAGGATGGACTAAACATATGAAGATTTTACGAGAATTTTTTCAAAGAGAGAGAGAGATGCTCACCTGACTTTGAAACCAAAGAAATGTTCATTAGGCTATGGTCGTATAGATTTCTTGGGTCATACGTTAAACAACGACGACATTAGTCCTAAAGGAGAATCGATAGATAAGATTGTGGAGATGCCACAACCGAAAACGAAGAAACAGATAAGAAGCTTTTTGGGAGCAATAAATTATTACAGAAAATTTATTCCTCATTGTGCTGAACTGATGGCACCATTAAGTGACTTGACAAAGAAGTCAGTAGCTAATAATGTTGATTGGAACGAGGAATTAGATGAGAGTTTTAGTAAGCTGAAAGCAGCACTTGCTAAAACACCGATACTAAAGTTACCAAACTTGGAGAAAGAATTCGTGATTCAAACTGATGCTTCGGGAAGAGGAATAGGTTGTGTCCTGATACAGCAGTATGAAGGGATAAACCACCCGATTGCATATGCGAGTAAATAACTATTGGAAAGAGAGACGAGATATTCAGTTGAGGAGAGAGAATGTCTAGCGATAATGTGGGGGATTAGTCGGTTTGACAGGTACTTGTGTGGAAGCAGTTTGTGATTGAGACAGACCACAGCGGACTACAGTACATGAAGGAAGGAAGAATGAAGAATGCGAGAGTCATGAGGTGGAGTCTAGCACTTCAAAATTATTGCTTTACGATACGCTATATCAAGGGGAGCAATAATGTTATGTCTGATTATTTGAGTAGAGGAATTACATAGTACTTAAATATATCAGTAATGTATTATAATAATATAGATAAGAAGAAGTTCAGTAATGTTGTATTGTTGTGTAAGATAGAATAAGGAAGTTGATAGAAATTTAGTTGATAGATAATTAGGTGAGATTGTAAAGCCTGATTACAGACTTTTGAAGGAGGGGTATTTGTAGCGTATTAAATCGCTATTATCTATCAAACTAACTTATCTAGTATTAAGTGTTAATTATAAGTAGGAGTTAAGCTAGATAATTTAGTTAGCGTATCTAGATTAATAATTTGGCGTCTAGTGGATTAGTAACTAGGAAACCACGAATCTTGCGTATATGAGCGAGGCAGTCATGGTGACGTCAAGCGGTTACTACGGACGCTACGTAAGCGAAAACATTTGCGTCGACGCGCAACCAATTAAAAGCATCGAAATGAGCGTAACGGCCGGAATTGAATGGAAACAGCCACGTCATTGAAATTCGACATAAACGGTTGATTCCTTGCATGAACATTGAGAAAGATGGTTGCTCAGTTGCGGCTGGCAATTCATTTGAAGTTTATTCAATGGTGAGGATGAGGATTATGCTCGTATCTGGTTGTAAAACAGTACGAGGCATTCGTGTGAGAGTAGAGGCGATTTAGAAGTTCAAAGTTGTGAACTCTAACGTCCGTGAAGTCTACATTGTGATTGGGACGGTTGGTGAGACGATATTTCGTGTGAGAGAAACGATTTTGGGCTCGTTGTCTCTGGTTGACATTTCAAGGTCATTTTCAATTGGGAAGGAAATTATCATTGATTGGAGTGTGATAATTTGATGCAACGGATGTATTGAATATTGTCTTGTCTGGTATTCGATCTGGATTCCACCGCTTGGCAGTATCTCATCATCCTCTTCAAATATAGCACCGGGTTGCTTATCTTCATACAGAGAATCTGCAGAACTATTTCAAGGCCGTTTTACACTACAGAAACGATATCGATCATATATCAACTGTGGAGCACAGATAAGCAATAAGATAATTATAATTAATGATACGCCAAATAAGTAAATAGGAATACTGCGTAATTGTATTGTTTATTTAACAGTTTCTGATTATATTATACATTTATAAAGAATTGGTTTTCTCTTTGAACAGATCATTTAAATGCAGTACATTTTCAATACCTGCTAAAATAAGCTTAAAACGGTAAACGTTACAGTAACCAATCCTTGATAATGGCGATGCCAGCTAGGTCTTGCTCCAACTTACCTATTTGATCTTTGTCGGCCTGTTTAAAGTACTCGGGCTGGTCGGTCCCTACGCTCGGCTGATAGGGGAGTGCTCTTGATCCCTTTTGCTCGTGCCTCCATCATTCAGAGCCGTGTTTTTCGGTGGTTGACCGGGTGGTATGGATGCCCTCCCAGGCTCACACTTGAGCTTCGACTGTTCCCTAGATCACTCTCTGACACACTCTATAAGCACTTAAAAACTGTTCTGTTTGGCCGTGCTGGAGTCGGGGGCGTCTCTGAGTAATCTTCTTGAGGAGGCGCTAAATAAATACTTGAATGATTGAATGAATGAATCAAGGCTTTTCTAACAATTGTTTGAGATGACACTTAATAAATCGGGTTTTTGTTACCTTTGTTGCGTCACTTTTTGAATCGTCAAAAAACAGTGGGTGGTCTCACTAAAAATGACATAACTCTTGTTCTGCCAGAAATTTTTTGATGAAATCTGGCCATTGTGTGTGAATATGCAATTATGCATTGTCTTTAAGCCTGTAAAACTGGTTTCAAAATTCTAACTTCTGGCCAAGATATTTGCAAAAAACCGTAGGGACATTTTTTCATGGCCCACCCGTCACTCCACCAATCGGTCGTCGACAAGTCTCAATTTACTCCTTTGGCTATCTTCGACGTCTCTCCAGCCTTTGACATGGTTGACCATGATATTCTGTTACAAACGTCTTGTTCTGTAACATGCAAATATAACGTACACCTTAACATTATTATTCTAAGAGATGTTTTAGATTATAAGTTGCATGTATTATTTATATAGTAAAGTATATAGTAGTAGTAGTAGTAGTAGTAGTAGTAGTAGTAGTAGTAGTAGTAGTAGTAGTAGTAGTAGTAGTAGAAGTAGTAGTAGTAGTAGTAGTAGTAGTAGTAGTAGTAGTAGTAGTAGTAGTAGTAGTAGTAGTAGTAGTAGTAGTAGTAGTAGTAGTAGTAGTAGTAGTAGTAGTAGTGGTAGTAGTAGTATATTAGTAGTAGTAGTAGTAGTATATTAGTAGTAGTAGTAGTAGTAGTAGCAGTAGTAGTAGTATAGTAGTAGTAGTAGTAGTAGCAGTAGTAGTAGAAGTAGCAGTAGCAGTAGTAGTAGTAGAAGCAGTTAATGTTTGGACTGCATTTGATTAAAAAATGGTTTTTTCATATTGCAGGCGTTGGTTGTCCACAAGGATACACACACCTGGTAAATTCGAACTCGCCGTACTGCTACGCAGTCTATCCTACACAAGAGAGTTGGGGGCTGGCAGGAGTACATTGTACCTACGATGTTACAGGTGCACATTCAGCGATAATACAGAGTCTAGAAGAACACAACGTCATTCGAGTTCATCTTGTGGAATTTGCGAAGGTGTTGAGTGAGTGGGCTTTCAGTTTTTGCGCTTATTAGCAACTGGTCTCGCAGTTCAAGTTGTCGCCTTTCTTTTTCTAACTTCCTACTCTCAATCGTTTTCATGGCTTACTTTATTAACATTGCAAAAGTTGAGCAGACATCTTACGGCTAAAAACCACACCAGACGGCATTACCAAGTTGGAGAATCTCATGAGCCGTTCCGATCATTAGAGAAGCCTACTTGATTGCTTTTGGATAGAGAAATTCTCGACGCAAGAGCCCGTAGGTTACCGCTGCAATGCATGTTCTCTACCGTTTCCGTCCCAATAGAGCCATGCAATTATAGGGAGACCTAATATAAAGTCGGACATCAGGCAATCTCGGACAAAATTTGTGCCGGCCTGCCTAGCGTGTGAGACTTCGATCACCAGGTGGCAGTATATTAGATTTTATTTGCAGATGGTTCATCTAGTGATTAAAACTTATTAACCTCCATAGGAAGTTTGCCTCTATTTTACAGACGCGATTGTTTTTGATGTAAATCGAATTTCTGAACTTTTGCAGGTTGACATAATGAAATCGTTTATTCAGTGTTAAGGGTTTACGATTATTTTTATTGCTGAAGAGGAAGAGTTTTGATTTCTATTATATAGATTAATGTATGATTCCTGTTTTGCGTAACTTGTTTGAGCGATATTGAACTGGTATCACGCTTGAAACTGTAGCTGTATGCTGTCCGACTTTGCCATAGGTGCTTGTTTCAAAGTCGGACACTTTTGCTAAGACCTGCCTGAAGTGTGTCCGACTTTACCATCAGGGGCTTGTGGCAAAGTCGGACACTCTTGCTAGGACCTGCCCCTGTGTCCGACTTTGCGTAAATGAAGTTATGCTAATGCTTGAATGAAGTTGTTGTTTCTAAATGGTTTCTCCAGTATTCTGAGCTTCTTGACAAGCTAGGAATCAGGGATATGCCTTCCCATATTTGGAATTGTGATGAAAGTGGGTTTCAAGACTGTTTTGTGAGCAAATCAGTTGTTGGTGAAAAGGGAAAACTGTGTTATGAAATTAATCCAGGAGAAAAGCGTGAGACAACCACTGCACTTGTTTGCTTCAATGCAGTAGGGACATATATTCCTCCATTTGTAATATTTAAAGGTAAACGACTCAAACCAGAACACTGCATTGGAGCTCCTCTTGGAAGTGTTGTGAAGGTATCTGAGAATGGCTGGATCAACTCCAAACTTTTCACTGAATTTGGATGTCATTTCCTGAATAAGCTTCCAAAGAATGACCCTTTGCCTCATCTGCTGTTACTCGATGGCCATGGATCGCATGTTTTCAACCTGGACTTCCTAACTGCCATGGATGAGCATAGAGTTTCAGTCATGTGCTTTCCTCCCCATACAACTCATTTTATGCAGCCAGCAGATAGATCATTGTTTCGGAGTATGAAACGAAGCTGGACTGAGAATGGAAGGAAGATGATCCGAGAAATCAATGGCAAAAAGCTTGATAAATTTGGCGCAGATCTTGGTGAAAATCGTTCAGTTTATCGATTGTCCGACTTTAACAAAATATGGTTGAATCATCAAATTATTATTGTCCGACTTTAACAAAATATGGTTGAATCATCAAATTATTATTGTCCGACTTTAACAAAATATGGTTGAATCATCAAATTATTATTGTCCGACTTTAACAAAATATGGTTGAATCATCAAATTATTATTGTCCGACTTTAACAAAATATGGTCGAATCATCAAATTATTGTCCAGGTTTACCAACCAAGGTGTCCAGCTTTACCCGAAAAACCGAAAAGTCAAATTTTGTCAGCTCGCTATACTTGGCACTCTCCTGATCGAGTTCATATAAAATTGGCCAGGTTTAACTGACTGCATTAGTTGCATGAGATGATAAGCTACACAATAAACTTTACCTCATGTAGATGTGACGCTGCGTTACGGAGTAACCTCGGTCAGAACAAAAGGGTGTCCGACTTATATGATAAGACCCTAATACTCTTAAAATCTGACTTTACTCGCCTTCTTTTAGTTTCTGTGTTCAGCAGACCTTTGCGGATACTACGCATTATGACAATGACGATTTTGAGATAGACGTGCCTTTTAAATGCAGCTCAGTCAATTATAGTACCAGTGTAAAAATATCGAATTTAACAGAGTGTTCCTTTAAATAACTCTTCAGGGAGCCAAAACAAATGCAATACAACTTCTGGAATACTGCTTTGGACACGAGGCAGAAGAGACGGTTGCAATGGGACATGGATGTGGAAGGATTGGGATAACAACAATAAAATCGCAATGAACTACACAAGCTGGAGACCAAAACAACCGGACTGCTACCGTGGTGAAGAAGACTGCATTGAATTGAAGGCAGACTCTGAAGGAAATTGGAATGACAATATTTGTGGAAATCACTATTGCGCGCTGTGCCAGATTCCGAGAAATGTTACTTCTTGATTCTGATTGACGACGCAGATGGTGCAACCTACCGGCCGGCTTTTAACAGGACATTGATGTTTGATGTTGCATAGAAATAAGACAATCGATCTTCCTTTTTGTGTTTGTCAAATTAATTGAACTCATAATTGCGCTGCTTGTAATGATCCCCTGCAGATGCAACCCATGTATTAAACGAATCTTTAATAATAATAATAATAATAATAATAATATAATAATAATAATAATAACAATAACAATAACAATAACAATAATAATAATAATAATATTTTAAAAAATAATAGCAATAGCAATAGCAATAGCAATAACAATAACAATAACAATATCAATAATAATAATAATAATAATAATAATAATAATAATAAAAGACTCTCAATTACTATTCAGCGCTTTAACGCTGTGGCCTTCACGGGCTCTTTCGTTAATTCCATGCCCGCTTTGGAAAAGGGGTAGCCTTTCAATAACAATAGCTTGACAATAATAATAATAATAATAATAATAATAATAATAATAATAATAATAATAATAATAATAAAAATTATATATTTCCACCCTTATTCCTTGGAAAGCGGGCCGAAGTCTCGTATGGGATGCCACTGTGGTCGACACCCTTGCGCCCTCCTATCTGCAGGCAACGGCTGTCACTGCAGGAGCAGCAGCAGAACTAGCAGATAGTAGAAAGGAACAAAAATATTTGTCGTTTACAGCTACACATGTCTTCATTCCGCTGGCCCTGGAGACGCTAGGTCCCATCAATTCCAGAGGAATTGATTTGCTAACTGATTTAGGTCGTCACCTGTCGCAGGCGTCGGACGATCTGAGGGAGACGTCCTTCCTCTCCCAAAGACTTTCAATTACGATTCAGCGCTTTAACGCTGTGGCCTTCACGGGCTCTTTCGTTAACCCGATGCCCGCTTTGGAAAAGGGGTAGCCTTTCAATAACAATAGCATGACAATAATAATAATAATAATAATAATAATAATAATAATAATAATAATAATAATAATAATATCTTGTGGTTTGAGACTCGATAATGAGGCGGTCAGAGTCGCTGTTGGATTGCGCCTTGGCGCTACTCTATGCGAGCCGCACAGCTGTGTCTGCGGCTCTCTTGTTTCGGCAGAGGGTTCGCATGGTCTATCCTGCGTGTTGGGTCCGGGACGCTCGTCTCGACATGCGACCCTGAACGACCTAATCTTTCGAAGCTTGGTTCGAGCCGGCTACCCCTCAGCCAAGGAACCCGTTGGCCTTCTGAGATCCGACGGCAAGAGACCAGACGGTCTCACTCTTATCCCTTGGCGTGCGCGACGCAGCCTGGTCTGGGATGTAACGGTCACAGACACCTTGGCCGTTTCATACTTGCCGAACACTTCTCGAAAGGCCGGTGCTGCGGCCGAGATGGCGGCTACTCGGAAGAACGCAAAATACGCTCATCTCGCAACCATCCATCACTTTGTTCCTTTGGCCTGCGAAACCATGGGCCCGGTGAGTGATGAAGGCATGACCTTTCTTTTATCTTTGGGACAGAACCTCAGCGCCATTTCTGGAGACGCTCGCGAGACGTCTTTCTTATTTCAACGTCTGTCTCTTACAATCCAGCGATTTAATGCGGTGGCATTCCGCGGCTCGTTTCCCGCACTGGATTTCAACGACGACTAGGTGCCGTTCCAGATGTTTTTATCTTAGCATTAGGGTGTAAGTCCCTGAGGGATCATAAGTACCTCGGGGCAAAAAAAAAAAAAAAAAAAAAAAAAAAAAATTATAATAATAATAATAATAATAATAATAATAATAATAAAAATAACAATAATAATAATAATAATAATAATATAATAATAATAATAATAGCCTAATGATAATTTTTTTAATTATCATCATTATCATTATTGTTAAAAATAATATTCTAATATAATAATAATATTATTATTATTATCATCTTAAATATTATAATTATTATTTTATTCTGCTCTTTGTCCCTCTCTCAGACTCTCACTTGACTGTCTGTCAACTGCTCAGTCTTAGCCTACTTTCCTTCCTAGATCCATTTATTGCCACGTGTTTATTAGCAGCATTAATCTTCCTTACTCATCATTTCCTTCGTTCCTCAAACATCAACATGTTCTGTCTCTATCTTAACAAATTTCTCTGTCTTTCATCATCATCATCAAAATCCTTGGGCTATGCCCGTAAGTGTCCGACGCCACTCTCTGTCTGAGTCTGTCTCGCGTCATGCTGCCCAGGTTCAACCAGTTCGGTCAGCAGGTCTGCTCCATACCATTAACATCTTGGAGCAGCTCGACCACCTTGTCTGATGAAGAGAATATTGGGAGAGAGGCACGAAGAACAACCTGGGTCAATGCCCTTATGTGTCCCACGCTCTCTCCCCCGACTCTCTCCACTGGTCTGTCCTGACCGGCCTGTGCATGTCAGCTCCACATCATGACACCTTGAAGCATCTGGGTCGCTATGTCGCTTGTGCCGTGGGTTTTGGGGATTTCTATGGTCTTGGTCTTTTACTGCCAGTGTATCTCCACCCATCTGGCAAACCTTCCTCATTTTATCCGGGCTTAGGACCGGCACAGGGAATTTGTTGGTTCCCTGTGGCAGAGGATGGATGCAGTTTAACGTCTTGCCCAGGACAATCTCTGTCTTTAGGTATCTGTAATTCTGGGACATCAATCAGGCATTAGTCATGTAGAATCACAGTCAATTCAATACCCAATGGTTGGAGTCGAGCCTCGCTATGAATGCAAGTTGCTAGATGAGTCACAAGTTTGGACTTGAATAACACTAATGAATTTTTTGTGCAGCCAATTCCAAGGTCTAAGATGAACGACACAGAACAGTGAAAGCCTATACCACAGACTCCAGTATGGTTATTTTAGAATCTCTGTTGGAGTTGTATTTTTTAAATCCCTCATATTTCTCTGGTTGTGACTTGGAGTTGGGATATCACGCGTTTATGAATTGAGATGAAGAAAGCGCTATATGAATATTGTCGCGGACTCTATTCGACAGCGCCGTTCATTCTCGATAGTTGATCTTACAACCTGGAATAGCCTCCATTAGAATTGCTATTTTTATTATTAACCAGCGGTACCCGGCCACGTGTTGCTGTGGCTGAAAAGACCGTCCATCCCTCCCTACCTCCATTCCCCTGCCTTCCTCCCCACCCCCACCCTCTGACTCTCTGCATCCCTCCCTCCATCCCGTTTCGTCCCGTCTGGTCCCTCCCTCCCATACGCACGGTAACGTTTTTACTTTTTTATTTATATAGATAATAATTGTTATTATGCCCATTATAAAAACCATCTTGTCCCTTAAGAATCAAAAACTGCCCTATTTAGGCCTAGCTGTGGTTGGACCTGGAGCGCTTCTGAGTAGCCCACCTTGAAGAGGCGATATGTAACATTACCTAAACAACATATATAGGCCTACATCTATGTCATTATATTAAATGCTTAATATTACAGGGTGCGCCAAAAAAAGTAATCCCCTACGGTTTTTAGCCCATATCTTGGCCAAACATACGAATTTTTAAACGAAACTTTACAGTCTTGAAGGCAATTTATATCTACGTACAATGGTCAAATTAGAAAAAATATATTTTAAACGGAACAAAAGTTACACCACTTTTAGGGAGGCCACCCACCGTTTTTTGACGATTCAAAAACGAAGCGCAACAAAAATTAGGTTTTTTGCCAATAACTTGGCCAAAATTAAGAATTTCAAAATGAAATTTTTACAGGCTGATAGACAATTCATATTTACACATGATGACCGACATTTCATCAAAATATTTAAAACGGAACAAAAGTTACATCACTTTTAGTGAGACCACCCTCGGTTTTTTGACGTTTTTGAATCATCCAAAAAACCGAGGGTGGTCTCACTAAAAGTGATATAACTTTTGTTCTGTTTTAAATATTTTGATGAAATTTTGGAGATCATGTGTAAATATGAATTGTCTATCAGCCTGTAAAAATTTCATTTTGAAATTCTTACCTTTGGCCAAAATATTGGCAAAAACCTACTTTTTGTTGCGTTACGTTTTTGAATCGTCAAAAAACGGTGGGTGACCTCCATAAAAGTGGCATAACTTTTGTTCTGTTTCACACATGACTATGAAATTTGGCTATTGTACGTAGCTATGAATTACCTTCAAGCCCATAAAACTGGATTTGAAAAATTCCAATTTTTGGCCAAGATATTGATAAAAAGCCGTAGGAGATTACTTTTTTTTGGCGCACCCTGTATATAGGGTGTCTCGATAGGTCGAGAACGATTTTGAATGCAGAAAAATATATGTTATACACAACATAATGTGAAAAGTTTTATACTGGCGGATGACGATGATGATGATGATGATGATGATGATGATGATGATGATGATGATGATGATGATGATGATGATGATGATGATGATGATGATGATGATGATGATGATGATGATGATGATGATGATGATGATGATGGTGCTCTGCCCGAAGGCAGGTTCATTGGCTTTACGCCCCTGGGGATGAGATGAGTGAGGTGGTTTCCCGTTGCCCTCCCCACAGACAATGATTGGTAAGTAACTTGTCCAAGGTCGCTCCGCAGGAGCTTGCGCCCCTGCGTCCCACACGTGCTAGCCCGAGATATCTAAATCTCTGAATGTCAACTCCCAGCCCGGGGCTTGAACCGCAGTCCGTTGCAACCAACAGACGAATGCAGCTCGCACTTACCGGTGTAGCTAACTGGCGGATAGGTTGTTCAAATGAAAATGTTACGCAAAGAAAATTAGATCACTAGCTCACTTATTCAAAATAAGCGAGTTCACCATCTCAGTGATCTTTCGTGCGCGCGTGCGCAGTGGTCAAGGTCAATGCTACAATAGATGGTATATATACCAAAAGTTCGGAAAATTAATGACTCGCGCATTGCGAATTTGTATTCTTTAGGCTACAATTATAATTCAACATCTATTGTAGCATTGACCTTGAATACTGCGCACGCGCACGCGAAAGGTCACTGAGATGGTGAACCCGCTTATTTAGCGCCAATATCCGTGACGTCATCAAATTCGTGCTCAGTAAACGTAAATAAGCAGCATTATCATTGACTATAAGGAATACGCCGATTAGTCAATGACCAGCGTTGCCACTCTTGGGGTTTTCACAAGATCTTGGGTTTTTCGATCCGCACTTGGGATATGGGGTTTTATTGAAACGAACTTGGGTTTTTCCTAGGGTTTTTTCTACGGAAAAAGGGCTTTTTACATTTTCGGGCTTTTTTGGACATTTTCGGGGAATGTTTTACATTTTTTTCGGACGGGAAATTGTCAACATTTTCGGAAGATTTGTGTCGGAAGACACTCTAAAAAATGTGGAAAAAACAAGTTGGAGGGGCGAAAAACCCAAGAAAACCCAAGTTCAGCAAATCTTTCGAAAATGCCCAGAATTTTCCCAAAAATTCGTAGTTTTGAAACTTTCCCGATTTTTTCGTCCGAAAAATCTGATGACCTCTTTTTAGTCATCCGACGCAAATCTTCAGAAAATGTTGACAATTTCTCGTTCGAAAAAATGTAAAGAAAATTCTTTGAAAATGCCAAAAAATTCCCACAAATTAAAAAAAATTCATTTTCCAGTAGAAAAACCCAAGGAAAAAACCCAGGTTCGTCTCAATAAAACCCCATATTCCACGTGCGGATCGAAAAACCCAAGATCTTGTGAAAAACCCAAAGAGTGGCAACGCTGGTCATTGACTAATCGGCGTATTCCCTATAGTCAATGATAATGCTGCTTATTTACGTTTACTTGGCACGAATTTGATGACGTCACGGATATTGGCGCTAAAATTTGAATAAGTGAGCTAGTGATCTAATTTTCTTTGCGTAACATTTTCATTTGAACAACCTATCCGCCAGTATAAAACTTTCCACATTATGTTGTGTATAACATATATTTTTCTGCATTCAAAATCGTTCTCGACCTATCGAGACAACCTATAATTATAATTGTAAATATTGCCTTACCTTGTACTGGTTACCTTAGTGAGAAACAAATTTCAGACCATATGCCTATCAGTATTCAATCTCTGTGACATAATGACAAATTTCTCTAAACACGAAGATGAATTGACTTATTCTGCAGGTGTTCTGTGCTATGCGAAAGATAAGCCTAATATATATAAAAAAGGCAGGTTTGTCGGACACTGCATCAAAACAAAGTGTACGTTAGGTTCCCATACTCATGCTTTATGTCATAACACCAGTTCTTGGATTCAATATTTAAAACTTGTTTACTCTGATAGGCCTAGACATGAGAATAGATAATGTGCACAGAGCAGGTATTTTCTTCCAAAACTCAAGGATCGAGAGATTCTCTATGAATTCAAAATTCAATTAATCACGAGCCATCTGAATTCCTATACACACGCGGTATCTGTCAATTTCGAATTGTCCTTACAGTTTACGATGGACAGACTGGCAATTCTTAAATTAATATTCAGAAGAAACAAATAAAAAGGAGACTGCGAATTGACAGGTAGTTTAAGCCTTTGGATTTCAATTAGAATTTTGATTAGCCTCTTTGTTTGATCATTCGTGTTTAATATTACTACTACTATTGAAATTAAACATGACTATAGACCTATGGCAGCGTAGGCTACCCGAGAATCAGACGTCCTAGTCCGTTGATTCTTTCAATCGCATTTTCTGGATAATCCTGCCTACTCTACTCCTTTTTCGCGATTCCTCCTCCTACTCCTCATCATTATCATCATCGTCATCATCATCATCATCATCATCATCATCATCATCATCATCATCATCATCATCATCATCATCATCATCATCATCAACATCATCAACATCATCATCATCATCAATCAATCATCATCATCATCATCATCATCATCATCATCATCATCATCATTATCATTATCATTTTCATTATCATCATCATCACTACCACCCACACTGTCTTCTAATAGGATGTTTAGTAACCGATAGCAGACCAATTATATTTACCAGCACATTTTCGTATGTTTCTGAATATTGCAGAAAATCAGTTTATCAAAAACTATGTATTGATGATCTACGTTACCGCATATGACCGAGTCTCTAATTATGGTTGGTGGTGACGCTGCGTACCACTCTGTCCCTCCCAGCGAAGTTGTGCCAATGCATCCTGTGACTGCGAATATCAAGTTGTTGATTATATGGGAAAGTAAAAATTTCCGGATTCGAGGCATAAGCATTGTTGACGGTATTGGTGTTGGAAAAAGTACTCTGTGTGTATAATAGTTGATCGAGATTATCCATCTGATTTTTGCTTTTTCACAACGTGTGGTATTATTACATGGGCACAATTTGGTTTTCGATTAGGTCAAGTCTTCTTCTTCTTTAGGTTCTCTGCCCTTCGGCAGGTTCCAACCTCCAATGACGCCACTCCTCTCTGTGCTGTGCCTTTTCCTTCAGTTTGCTGTATCCATTGACCATAATCCCTCCGAGCATCATTTGCCGCGGTTTTCCTCTCCCTCTCTTTCCTTCCACTCTCCCTTCTGTGATTTCTTTCAGGAGGGAGTCTCCTCTTAACACGTGCCCAACCCAGTTCTTTTGTCTCTCTCTTATTGTTGTTATTAGCGATCGCTTTTCACCAACCATTTGTAGTACCTCCTCATTTGTTATATGCTCCGTCCAGCTCACCTTCTCCATCCTTCTCCAAAACCACATCTCGAAAGCCTCTAATTTCTGAATATCCTCCTTCTTGATAGTCCAGGTCTCCGACCCATACAGTGCCACACTCCATACCAGTGTTTTGACCAGTCTTTTCTTTAAGCCTTTGTTTAATCCTCCTCTCAACAATTCTCCTCTTTTCGTGAATGCATCCTTTCCCATTGCTATTCTTCGTTTCATATCGCTTTGGCACCTTGCATCTGCTGTTATCATGCTTCCCAAGTGGTCAAGTCTTAGAACATGTTAAAATTGTTAAATGAATAAAATTTATCGGCTAATTGTGAAATGCAGCTTTGAGTTAACTTAATGCAATAATAATTATTAACTCTTGTTTGTGCAGAAGAGAAGAGGGCCACATGCATGCTCGCGTTGCAGACTACACTTATTTGGCTCATGCATGCTGCAAAAATCGTTCTCTGCCCGAGCGACTAGACAGTGGGCCTAATAATTATATCACATTTACTTTGTAGTGGTTTCTGTATTTAAACTTAGGATGCATCACAATGGGTGAAAATACATTTTAAATACACTTTGCTAGCCTTTAGTTTGCGATCATGCAGACTATTCTAATGCAGTTATCAAACTTACCTCTCCCAGTGTCTCTTAAAAAATTAAAACTGTCGTTTCCTTGAATATAACGCTAAAAACTAGGTCCACTTTATAAGTGGTTCTCTTTTCTGTCTGCCTGGTCATCCATACCTAAAATTTTAGGTGGATTTTACTCATTTCCACTCGGAATGTGTACTCGGATGTGCACTTTTTACTTGTTACGACAGCAGCACCTCTAATTTGCTAATCACCATATCAGCATAATTCATCTGCATGTAGTGTAAAGTATTTCTACCGGGAAAAGGCCAATGGTATAATCAACTTGCGCCTTTCCTGTAGACTACAATAGTCAACACCACCCTCAATTGCTCGTGAGCTTTGGCGTGAACATCTGAGTAGAAGGCTTAAAGGGGCGTTACAGCAAATGCGAGAAATTAATTAATTAATAAAGTTAAATAGAATTGCAAGAAATCCTAGGCAGATCTATTCCCAGGACCACGGATGTGTTTTGTAACGATACAATTTACGGGACACGACAGATAATCCGTGCACATAATCCTGTTAGTCATTTTTAGAATAGGATCGCTTCATGAAGGAATGAATGACTGCAAGCTTTGAAGCGATCTGCGCATTGACAATGCTTTTGTGATTCAGTTAGTGTAATAGGCTACTAATTTAACTGTCGCGGAGCCCATGACCTACCTCCCGCGGAGATCCGGTTGAAAACTATTAGGTTGTGCATTTGAATGTTGTCTGCGTAGGCTATAGTAAATTCTGTCTACCAGACCAGCTAGGATTCATTCATCTGCTTGATATTGGAGCGAAGTACTGCTACTCAGTCTCTATCACAGCGGTTCCCAACCCGTGGCCCGCGGGCCAAAAGTGGCCCGTCAGGCCTCAGAAAATGGCCCGCCAGACCTCAGAAAATGGCCCTCATCTCTCAAAAGAATTACAAAAATATATGAAAAAATTAACAGTTTGGACAGGATAGAACACATTATTATTTTCCATTACAAATTATATTATTTTAACATTGATAAATAACGCCAAACATTATATTTGAGTCAATTATAACAATTTTATATGCGTTTAGTTAATACAATTTTAACCTTGTGGCCCCCTAATGTCCCTCAACTAAGAAAAAGTGGCCCTCGTGTCCTCCAACTTAGAAAAAGTGGCCCTCAAGTCAAAAAAGGTTGGGAACCACTGCTCTATCACAAGGTCTGACTGGTGGCTTGCATGGGAAACTTGTAATGACCTTGCAGAAGGAGCCCACGTGGCCTTCACACCAAATGCAGCTGAACACGGAGCGATTGGGATTATTCCTCGTGCATAGGCCCTATGGGAAGGCGATGTGAGTTGAGATTCAATTTACCAATTATTAGCAGTTAGACCGGTTGTCCAAATTTTCACTTTTTTCTATGTTCGTGCATTTAATGATCCGAAAAGTTCATTTTATGAGCAACTAAAATAATTGCGTCGATTTTCCTGACTTAAAGTAAATCATTGAGACCATGGATTGACGAGAAATTGATGGCAACGAAATTAAAAAGTTAGAAGTCATCGCGTATTTTGTGAGCATAAAATAATGTTAATAATAACGTTAGTAATAATGTTAATAATTATTATGGTTTGAATAAGAAGCAATCAACGGACTAGAACGTTAAATATTTTCTTGCCATGCTCTGCTTTTAACAGTGCCAACCAATCTCTATCTTGCGGTGAAATATGTAGGCGCCAATTCGCCGAAAATGCAACTTTTATCCCTATTTAAAAATCCCGACTTGCATCTACATGTAAACCTACCATTGCACCTCCGTGACATGAGTAGTCGATCTATAGCTAAACAGAGGCCTAGTTTCCCCGTTGAGGCAAGTTTGACTGCATTTTTCAATGAATGCTGTTGATCGGTATCATAATCTCATTGGCTTTGACCGTAAGTTATAATTCGATGAAGATGTAAGCTCACTTTTTCACAGCTGTTTTTATTTTACTGCTATCGATTAGCAGCGAGTTTCTTACATTTCAGCAGGAAGTATCGATTGCCAGATGCCAGATGGAATGCGCTTTTGGACATGTGGTGCAATACTATAATTGCACGATTGCAATCTGTTTAAGTATTATTGGTATCCTACTAATCTGTATCCTGAAGACCATATGAACAGTTACTGCACAGCCTGTACACGTAGAATGAACCGAAATGCACACTAGCCTATAATTATGGCCCAGAATCCTCCGTTGAAATTGAAGCCAACTATGAAACCAAGATGCATATAAGAAATCCATTGAAAACGCTGTGCTAACTGTGCCAGTTTCCGTGAAGCGTCTAGCATGAACAAATTGAGCATTGCATGTTTTGATTACCTTAAATATTGCATTTAAAGTCTATAGGCAAAACTGCAAACAAGACAATTTGATGTTGCATGTAAATAATTAGACAATCAGTCTTTAATGAGCTTAATGTGTTTCTTTTATCAATAATTGTAATCATTTGTAGCTTATATTGATCTCTATATCGTTGCAACCCACAAATTAATTACAAAGTTAATGAAGCCTAGTTCAATCAAGATAGTATTGTGATTGCTACAGCACAATCTGCACAGATGGCATCAGCAAAGACTTAACGCAGTAGGGGAGAGTTGCCTTAATTGGACCACAGCCGATTTACACACTTGATGGACTTTACACATCTTTTCAGCTGTTGTATTCTTGCGCAGTTGAATATTGATCGTATCGCTCTAACCAGTTTTGCGGAATACGAAACATTTATGGAATTGCAGTAAAAAAACCTCTCTATTTCGTCTTAGTTCTGATCCAATTTTTGCCGTACCTTACAACGAGTGAGCAATTCTTCTTGCATTAGATGTGCTCAAATGGAATTAACTGAGTACTAATGAAAGACTTCAACTCATTTAGGCCCAGTCTAAATTATCTAGTCCATATTATTTAACCATAGATGAGATATCAACCAAGCATATGGCTTAATTTTCTTTTAGAAAATCGGTTCCATTCATGCGGTAGGCTACACCTAAGTTGGATGCCGAGCTTTGTAGATTCTCGATTACAAGCCAGGGTGGTTCCAACTCCAATATCTGCAATGTACAAATTATGCAGGAACGGACTGAGAATTGAGCATTACGGTATATCACTAAAGGAATGGCGAGGCAATGAGTCAAAGAGAGCTAAAAAAAGGGCACACGGCCATTAAAAATGCGCCAAACCAGTGAACTTGCTAATCAGAAACAATAAGAGACGATGAATTATGACTTTGTGGTCGACGGTGTGAAAGGCCTCACTGACATCAACATGACTCGCAAGGGTAACTTCTATCGCCTCCATGGCGCCATGAACATCCGAATGTCAATTGAAATAAGATGGACACAGTGGACTATAGTCTTTCCTAACACTGCCTGACTTCCCGTTCGCAAGTTGCTGGAATCAGCAAATAGCAGACTTCAAATTTTTAAAGATTTTTGAAATAAAAATCAAACATTAGACATAGGTCGGAGGTATAGCGGTTTCGGGCGCAGTGGTGTACTTGGGGTAATACACCACACTACACCACTGCGCCCCACACCGCTAGATTACTCTTGGGTATGTTCGTTGCCTTGCAGCCAAAGGGTTGCAAATTCGAATCCACCTCAATTCGCCGCGTAGGACCTTGGGCAAATCCTTCACTCCCAATTGCTCAGCGTATCGGCGTGAAATTCCGATGTAGTGACCGCTCTGTGGTCGGGAGCGCCCATGAGTAGGGAGCTTGAAGGGGCGTTATAACAAATGCACATACAAATGTTCAGCATGATTACGGTACTGTTTCGGGACGCATTTCCCCACTCATCTGACTCATTCAATTCTGGACTCAAGATTTATTTAGAGTCTAAGACAGCGGCTCCCAACTCGTGGCTCGCAGGCCAAAAGTGGCCCGCCAGGCCTAAGAAAATGACCCTCATCTCTCAAAGAATTTACAAAAATATATGAAACTAACATAATTCCGCTCTTTCTCCAGTGGCAGACCCTGGCTCAAACTCCATCCTAACAATGTGGGCTTTTCACACACCCCCCTCTTCTGTATCTCTGCATGGACCGCCTTTCACTGCGTTCTTTTTTGACCAAGCCTGGGTTGGGAAAGACTCTGAGTAGTTTTCTTTTAATGGGCTCTATATAAATTTATGTGATTGATTGGTTGAATTCTTAAAAACAGATTGTATACTGAGCCCGCAGCATACACAATAATTAATTATAGACCTAATGATTCCATTTCATTATGCGTTGCATGACACTTGAGTTCCGATTTGAATAGGTAGGCCTATAATTGTAAGTGTTTAAGTAAACTATAAAACTTATAGCTCTTACTAGCATTTCTAATCGATTTAAGATCGAGCTGCCTGTTAATGGAAGCTCCATAAGAACCCCACACATGTGCAAAAGTTGAATATGTTAAAATTAGTAGTTTTCGAATAAAAGTCAAAAGTGCAATTTGTTCAGAGATTTAAGCTCATTTTTGCTATAACAATATTATTAACAATGATGAAAAATATTTCTATAGTATTTTTGGGGCCCCTAAAGTGTGGGGGCCATGTTCGCCCGAACATGTTGAACATGCCTTAATCCGACCCTGCTTGTACACAAAAAACTAAATAAAGAAAGCAATGCTCTGTAGTCTTATTAGGCCTAATCGACTTATGTGCGGTGATAGTGAGTGGATTTAATTCGTCGCGTCAATTGGTGCTACAGCAATCGCAGAATCTCGATTAGCTGGGTTTTAGGAGCTTTGCAGGCCTATTCCGTGGCTTGCAACAATGTAGACCCAGGTATCATGTATCAGGTGGGGCGCGGTGGTGTAGTGGTGGCGTCGTTGCCTTGAAGCCGGAAGGTTCGAGGTTCGAATCCACCTCGCCGCGTAAGGACCTTGGGCAAGTTCTTCACTCACAATTGCTCAGCGCTTCGGCGTGAAACTCCGATGCAGTGTCCGCTCTGCATTCGGGAGCGCCTCTGAGTAGAGAGAGCTTGAAGGGGCGCTATATCAGGTGCACATACAAACAAACGAACAATACAAACAATCACTACAGGCCACAAAATGACTTCAATTGATAAACGAACACAAAAACTGAAGACTGATTGTCTTATTTCAATGCAGAATCAAACAACATTGTCTTTGCTTTAAGTTTGCGGGTAGGCCTATATTGCACTAAGCTTATCTATGGTTAATTAGGCCTATCAAAGCTGGCAATGTTCAGTTGTTCACGCTAGGTACTTCTCCGAATCTGGCACAGTGGACACTGCACATTAGTGGGATTAGAGCAATGCATCTTGACCGGAGTGTTGCGATCAATTTCGATGACGGTTTCTTCTCTATTTATTCCGCAGTCCGGTTCATTTCGTGCCCAGGCTGTGTAGTTTATTCGAAAAGCAGCTATTACTGCTTCTGGATTCCAAGTAAAGTGAGGCAGACTGCAGTCGAAGTTTTCTCTTGCGCCGCAGGTCCAAAAGCGAACTGCACCTCTTGGCCGGCAATGGTTACCTTTGTCTGAACAGCAAGAAACTCAGACTGTTATTCGATAGCCGTACGCTAACACAAAAGGGAATTTCCAAATCTGAAAATTGTACGCTTTGATCAAACTAATTTTACTGTCATATTACACGAAATCAGTTGAACAAGCAACAGCAGAAACATTCTGTCAATATAAAATATGTCCTTTGCTGATTTTAGGCAATATTGACAAAGTCAGCATCAAACTTGCTTCAACAGACAAACAATGCGCAGGCATATATATGATCCATTGATCGACTCACGAATACAAACGTAACGGGGTTGCAATGGTAGATGCAGTTTTCAATATGAAACAAAAGTTTCCAGTGGCGTAGCTACATGTAGCTTTTCATGGGCCCGTGTGTCAGAGGTCCCCCAGGGGTCCCTGTTACACCTTGTAGGGCCGGTGTCGCGTGACAGAGTTCCCTTTAAAAAATTATTTTAGAAACTTTATTTCGAAACAGAGTCTACCCCGGTGCTGTAAAGGTTTCAGATTACCCCCTCCTAAACATTACCCCCCCTGCAAACTGTTAATTGCATCAATCATCGCATTTATTGCACTAAAAATATCAAAAAATTCATCCCGCTTCTTGTTTTGGTCTGAAGATTTTCATCCGTCATCCCACTTCGAGGTTTGTTATCAATATTTTCATCTGTAACTAAAATACTATTCGCCGCTGAAGTTTACATGGAGAAAATGGCTTCGAGGCTATTATTTTTTTCGGATCGGAATATTGATAGCAAACCATGAAGTGGGATGACGGATGAAAATCTTCAGACCAAAACAAGAAGCGGGATGATTTTTCTGACTTTTTTAGTGCAATAAATGCGATGATTGATGCAAATCTAGTTTCCGGGGGGTAATCTGAAACCGGTTTCAAGTTACCGGGGGGTAATGTTTAGGAGGGGGTAATTTGAAACCTTTACACCAGCGGATCTAGAATATGGATGAGCAGGTTACTAGGCTACGTTAGTTTACGTTGCTGAAGTATTTAACAAGAACAATACGGCGGTTGGCAAGAGTCGGCAAAGTAACGAAATAATTCAAGAGTGTTCACAATAATAATTATTATTACATCTATCACAAAATAGTGTGTTACTAATTGGTATAGCTTAATAATTTCAGCAATCAGTGTGGGACCCTGAAGGCCGTGGGTCCATGTGCCTTGCACCGCACGCTGCCCACACGATAGTTATAAGTACGGCGCCATTGAAAGCTGCATTGGCGACGAAAAGCCATGATAGAGATCGCCGATCGGATGTTATTGTTGAAAGCAGTCAATATGAATTGACATGGAGAACTATTTTACTGTGACTATGAGGTATTTGGCAGACCGTGTCGCATGGCGAGATATTCTAACGTTCGTTGATTTGTTGTGAAAATAAAGCAAATCAAGGATCGGAAAATCCGCGATGCTTTCTAACTTGCTGACGCCGTTGCTGTCGCTTTCTCGTCTCGCGACTATTAATAGCTAAAGCTCAGCAAATCGACGCACTTATTTTAATTAGGGTCTAGGCCAGCGGTTCCCAACCCGTGGCCCGCGGGCCAAAAGTGGCCCGCCGGGCCTACAAAAATGGCCCGCAACATCTCAATGAATTACGAAAAATATATGTAAAAAGTGACAATTTGGACATAATAGAATATATAATTCTTTTCTATTACAAATTATTTTATTTGTACATTAATAAATCGCATCAAACATTGTATTTTGATTCAATTATAACCATTTCATACGCCTTTAGTTAAGTAAATATTAGTCTTGTGGCCCTCTGATGTCTTTAGCTAAGAAAAAGTGGCCCCCGTGTCCTCCAACTTAGAAAAAGTGGCCCGACAGTCAAAAAAGGTTGGGAACCACTGGTCTAGGCCTACTCGCATAATGAACTCTCCATGTCATTTTAATACGCTCGGATATACGATAAGACGACAGAAAGTTTTTAAAATGCAAATTAGACTAATATTGCTGATAATAAAATTAATTGAAACTCAGCTCACCTATCTGCTGCGCAACTATTTTAAGATAATCTCCAATTGCTCTGTGTTCTCCTGCATTTAGTATCATTGCCGTGTGGGCTCCTGTTGCTAGTCCTTGACAAGTCTGAATAGCAGAACTCCAGTCACGTAATGAGAGATCGGCACGATAGCAGTATGTTGAACCCACATTAATTAAGCACGTGAATGAATCCTGACGGACAACCGACATCTGGAATTCGCAGACAACACTTCGGTGAGGTGCAGATCCAAGTGGCTTTCAACTTATAATTATTAATGCTAAATGTAGTCGAAATATTAGCATTAATTAGGTTGAAACCACCACATGCTACAATATCATTAATGATGTCACTATTATTACAAATATTAGGCCTATTAGCCTTCTATTTGAGGTTACAATTTGGCCTATTAATTTTTTATTGAAAATCTGAGGGTGGTGAAATTTATTTTTCCCGAGTTCCGTGAGTAAATGAGTGCACTGAGAATGGTTCCGTGACTTCCGTCACTGGAAAAACGTTGAACACCCTGCCTGCTGATAGACCTACTGCTGTTTGCAAAACAATTGGTCACTGACCACGCCACTCGTGACCTCTATGCTATGCATGCCTTTCCTGACTTCACATATTCATCCACTGTCCGTGACCTTGGAGGGGTCATCGTTGATCGCTGATCATAGCTCCCAGCCGTTCTCTGAACACGTCTTGTAACTGACGGGTTCATCTTAGCATCACCTGAGTCTCCGCGGGAGAGAACTATCAGAATAACTATTTTCTCTTCCATCTTCACAATCGCAGACCATCTGCGATCTCATTGACTACTGCAAGTCACTATTTGTTGGGCTTCTTAAGTAAAATCTATCCTCCTTCAGTCAGTTATGAACGCGGCAGTCAGGTTTATTGCTCCTTTCCCTCGCTACAACCACATTCCTAACTACACGACTGATGCCTTGCTGCCCTATATCCGATTCAAGGCGTTGCTCTTAGTCTCAAGAACTCAAAAAGGACAAGCTCCTAATACCTTTTGTGACTACCTAGCCGCTTACGCTTACCGTCCTCTCCAGTCTGCGGTGCGATTTGCTATTTCAGTTCCCTGCAAGGACTATATTGTCCATCTTAACCGTTTATAGACTGCTATATTCCGATCACGCTGGCATAAGCTTATTGATTATAGCTCTAAGGTCTTCAATTGTATGATCACACTTGAGAAGAGATGGACTGGTTGATGGGCCGAGGAAAGAGTCCAGGATATAAAGAAATCAATGAAAGAGCACAAAGCACACAAGAATTGTGTCGTTGGAACCTTAATTGGACGATCTGCTTAAGGACAGAACACCACAGACGGAGACGTGTGCTTCGACGATTATCCGGACATCTTCCGTCACCGTCAACGTGTTTGCGGACGCTGCTGTCGCCTGTTGTCGCTCAATCCTACGATCGCCGCCGCCACGGCACTTGGTCCAGAGACTCTGAACGTCCATCCACGCCATCTGTCAGCTGTCGACACTCGACGGAATCCGTTGGTTGACTCCACCCATCTGTGTGTGTATGTGTGTGTACGTGTGCGTGTGTGTGCGCGCGTGTGTGTTTGTGTGCGTGCCAATGGTGACTCTGCCAGTTTAATGTGCATTGTTTTATAACTGTTTTAATATTTTTTCTTAATGACACTTAACCCTTTGCTGACCAATGGTAAGTGAACTTTCGTTGGTAAGGGTTAGGATCAGACAGGTCAGCGCAGAGAGCGCCTCTGAGTAGATTTCCTAAAGAGGCGCTATATAAATGCTCGGAATGAATGAATGAATGAATGAATGAATGAATGGAGATGGATCACTCATTGAGTTGCATATTTAGTGTAAAGAGCATGTACAGTAAAGTAGGTCTAAAATTTAATGTGATATTAAGTTAGGCCTACTGGTATGTTCCGCTAGGGCTTCTTCAGTAATGAACGAATTCAGTAGCATGAACGAAATAAGTGTAGTCTGCATCCGGAACATGGCTCTCTTCTTGTCTGCAAGGACAAGACATAATAATAATAATAATAATAATAATAATAATAATAATAATAATAATAATAATAATAATAATAATAATAATAATAATAATAATAATAATAATTATAATAATAATAATTATAATAATAATAATAATAATAATAATAATAATAATAATTATAATAATAATTATTATTATTATTATTATTATTATTATTTTTATTATTATTATTATTATTATTATTAGTAGTAGTAGTAGTAGTAGTAGTAGTAGTAGTAGTAGTAGTAGTAGTAGTAGTAGTAGTAGTAGTAGTAGTAGTAGTATTCCTTTTAATATCTTCTACAAACAACATCAGTATAACAGGAAGTAAAAAAACTAGGGAAGCAGTGGCTATTATTATTATTATCATCATTGTTGTTACTATTATTATTATTATTATTATTATTATTATTATTATTATTATTATTATTATTATTATTATTATTATTGCATTAAATTAACCTTATGTTGCACCCGAAAAAGTTATTTTATTTATGTTGCACTTCTGTTCTTTCGTTTTCTTCGCTCTGAGTCGGAATCTTCGAGAGGTGCTATTTTATTACTTCTGATCGATTGTCTGATTCTGAGACTCGTCTTCATCGGAGACCACATTATTTCGTTCATGTAAAATTACCGAAATTAGTTTCACTGCGAATAAATAGTCAGATGGATCTTTCCTGCAGGCGCACAGTGCGTTTTCCCAGTATTTAATACCGTCGAAATTGCTCGTGCCTGTTGCAGTAGGCATAGTATTACACCATAGTATTACACCATAGTATTACACCATTAATAATAGGGCCTACATGTATATTAATTCTTCATAATTATATTCAACGATATTCCATTCGCCGCAGCCCATACACGTCTTGCATGTTTTTATGTATCCTATTGTTGCGAATCTGTGGAGCTGGGTCATACAGTTTTACTGAACAGAGACACCGTGCCTGTTAATCCGGTACTGATAATAATAATAATAATAATATTGACAATCAGCCAGCTTATTTTACCAGAGAACAACTGTGCAGATACACATACTCAAGGCGTCGAATGAATATTAACTTTTCAATGTAGGCTATTTTTCTGTGCTGACTGCCTTGGTTCCTTGTTGCTTTCTTTTCTCAGAATAAACTTATTTGATTGATTGATCGATCGATTGATTGATTGACAAGTAACCCTGACCAACAAATTTGGTAAAGCAACAAATAATGTTATTGGCAATATTATTATTAACAATTCGAACCCGAAGATTGATGACAAGCCCATAAATTACAAATTTCAATTACGTAATAATTGATAATTAGTACTTGAGCGTTACAATGTGGACCTCTTTAGTCTTTAGTCCGTTTTTATTACTCATAAACTTCACTACATAAAGTACAATATGAACAAGCTTTGGTTTCTCGGAAACTATGAAAGACGATGATGAAGATGATGATGATAATGATAATGATGATGATGATGATGATGATGATGATGGTGGTGGTGGTGGTGGTGGTGGTGGTGGTGGTGGTGATGATGATGATGGTGGTGGTGGTCGTGGTGGTGGTGGTGGTGGTGGTGGTGGTGACGGTGACGGTGACGGTGACGACGACGATGACGATGACGATGACGATGACGATGACGATGACGATGATGATGATGATGATGATGATGATGATGATGATGATGATGATGATGATGATGATGATGATGATGATGATGATGATTAAAAGAAGGGAATGAAGACGGAGAAGATTATGAAGAAGAAGAGGAAGAAAACGAGGAGTGAGAAGGGAAAGCAGCGTTGAACAAGACGAAGAAAAAGACATGAAGGATAAGAAAAGGAGAAGAGAAAGAAATGGAGAAGTACCAGGAGTGGATAAGAAGAAGTGGAGAAGAAAGAGAAAAAGGTCGAAAGGATGAAGAATAAGAATACGAAATGGAGAAGAAGAGACAAAGTAGAGAAAGAAATTGGGGAGAAGAAGAACAAACAAACGAAAAAAGAAGATGACAATAAAGACAAAGAAGAAAAAGATTGAGAAATGGGAAGAAGAAATTAAGAAGAAGAAGAAGAAGTAGAAGAAGAAGAAGAAGAAGAAGAAGAAGAAGAAGAAGAAGAAGAAGAAGAAGAAGAAGAAGAAGAAGAAGAAAATGAAGAAGAAGAAATGAAGAAGAAGAAGAAATGAAGAAAAAAAAGAAGAAGAACTGGAAAAGAAGACCAATCCCTTAAACAGTCCATGATGTGGCGATGTGTCTTAAGCGTCAGTGACTTCATCGATCAACCTACGCATATCAAGTGATCATCTCCCTCAACGTGTTATCCTCCTACCGACAAAATATGTACAGGGTGCGCCAAAAAAATTAATCCTCTACGGATTTTTGCCCATATTTTGGCCAAACATACGAATTTTTAAATGAAACTTTACAGTCTTAAAGGCAATTCATATTTACGTACAATGATCAAATTATCAAAAAAATATTTCAAACATAACAAAAGTTATATCACTTTTAGTGAGGCCACCCATCGTTTTTTGACGATTCAAAAACGCGACGCAACAAAAAGTAACAAAAAACTAATTTAATTATTCTGGCTAATATCACTGTTACCATATTATTATTTGGTAGGGCTGCCAACCGTCCCGGATTCGCCGGGACAGTCCCGGAATCGGCCATGTGCGTCCCGTGTCCCGGATTGATCTCAGATTGTCCCGGAATTTGTGGTAGAGATGCACTTGACAAAATGTTGTTATTTTGCACACTAAACTCGGCAAGTTGTGTGATGATTTTACGTTCTGCGCTCTATTAAACCTAGCCTTGCATGTTGGCTGAACATCAAAATTAATGTTGGACATCGCTCGGTTCAAGTCTTTGAAACTTTGCAAACTACTGACACTCAGTAGCATATTGTGTCCTATATGAGTCCGTTCTAATGGTTTTTGAGAGACGACGTTCTGATTTCCACGACTTTTTGCCTATGCACATAAGTGTAAATTGATATAAATGGCATATCTAGTGACCGCATCGTCCCGGAATGGCAAAGTCAAGAGTCACACCAGCGCTTAAAGCGTAGAAAAAGAAGTGCCTGGACGCTTCTTACCTTTCCCTGCTGTGCGAGCCAAATAAATGGCAGGACGGTGTTCAGTTTTTAAAATAAGTGCCTGAACGCCGTCCATGACCGTCCAGACACACTTTAAGCCCTGAGTCATACCTTTCTTCCTAAAGATCACTCGATGCTTAAATAATTATGTCAAAATAAGTTTTTGACGTAATATATTCGATTTGCATGTATGAAAATTCGTCGGCTTCCACCAAGTCTATTAGGTGAGTCAACAAATAGCCTATTATGATCAATTGAAATGTAAGCCACGGAACAACTCGCGAGGTCGATATAATGGCCAGAAGCAAAGCACCATAGACTGCGCATTGCTCTGTTATTCTATGACTAATGACTATATAGCCTAGTGCGCAATTTGCCTAACTAAATATACTGCAATATTACTGCATAGACCTATGCACATGATTTTTTTTTATCACAATGTATGTTTATTCTAGGGGTCAACAAATACACTAAATAATTTATCCGTAAACATCGGTTTTCACAGTTTGCTGATGCGCAGTGTTGCGGGTGTGTGTTAATTCTCAGGCTGATAACGCACAAAGATGGAAAATTTTCTGCTGAGAACCGAGTTGTTGACACAGAAAATCGTCTGGTACTACTTGGTGTTATAGAACTGACTGCAAATAAGTCAGCGTGAAGAGTGACCCGTGACGGGAAATAGTTGAGTTCAGTTGGCACTGTAGGCCCACGCGAAGACGCAAACAATAATTGTTTTCAACGATTGATATAAAGACGGAGGAATCCAAACGAAATCTAAAGTCAGTCTGAAGAGTACGACAGGAAGACGGGTCTAGGACTTTACCCCCCGGCCCATTACCCCCCTGCCATTTCCCCCTGCCATTACCCCCCGCCCATTACCCCCCGTAGGACATTACCCCCCTGTCATTACCCCCCGGTCTGCTTACATTTGGGGCTAGTTTATGTATGTATGTATATATGTATGTATGTATGTTTGTTTGCGAATTTTTCAATCCAGCTTCTATTTCATACCTATAAATACCTTCATCCAGCTTCTATTTCTCGCTCGTTATTTTCGTCAATCCAGCTTCTATTTCAGACATAGAAATACTTTCATCCAGCTCTTATTTCTCATGCTTTATTTTTGTCATTCGAGCTTCTAATTCACCTGTAAAAAACCATCATCCAGATTCCATTTCTCAATGCGTCACAATCGGATTGACAAAAATAACGCATGAGAAATAAAAGCTGGATGAAGGTATTTTTATATATGAAATAGAGGCTGTATTGACGAAAATAAAGCATGAGAAATGGAAGCTGGATGAGGGTATTTTTATATGTGAAATAGAAGCTGGATTGACGAGAATAGCGAGCGAGAAATAGAAGCTTGATGAACCGAACACCATCGTACATACATACATACATGCATGCATACATACATACATACAAAACATACATACATAAACTAGCCCCAAATGTAAGCAGACCGGGGGGTAATGACAGGGGGGTAATGTCCTACGGGGGGTAATGGGCGGGGGGTAATGGCAGGGGGGAAATGGCAGGGGGGTAATGGGCCGGGGGGTAAAGTCCGGATACCAGGAAGACGTGGATCGTAATTATAGGTATGAAGTATTTGAGTACGATTAATGGTTGTTGTTTTTCAAATTCAATTTTGCAATTAATTTAGCTAATATTAAGGACTAATAATTATTATAGGCAGGCATACATAGGTCTAAATGGTTGATCACAGAATGAAGTAGGTCTGCAAGTAGGCCTATAAGTACTGCAGTTGTCAGCCTATATTAGAGTACAGGCCTATATTTACCTACCTCTCCACGTATCTGTGCCAATGCTTGATCAATTGTCACATTTTAACTGTTGTCTAGATCTGGTGCGGAGAAATGGAAATGTAAGATTTCAAAAATATTATCATTATCAAGAGCCTTGTGCTCGTATGTGTCCAGTGTCAGCTTCGCCGTTTGAGGATCCGTAGGCCTACTTCTTCTGCAAATATGGAATTTATTAAACTGTGTGGTTGCAATCGTGGAATTTTCAAATAACTTTCCATTCCTATTGGGGCGACAGGCTGGATGACTGTGGATGAGTGCACCGGTGTAAAGGTTTCAAATTACCCCCTCCTAAACATTACCCCCCCCCGGTGACTTGAAACCGGTTTCAGATTACCCCCCGGAAACTGGATTTGCATCAATCATCGCATTTATTGCACTAAAAAATCTGAAAAATCATCTCGCTTCTTGTTTTGGTCTGAACAATATCATCCGTCATCCCACTTCGTGTTTTGTTATCAATATTTTGATCCGAAACAATAATAGCCTCGAAGCCATTTTCTCCATTGTAACTTCAGCGGCGATTAGTATTTTAGTTAGGCTACAGATGAAAATATTGATAACAAACCACGAATTGAGATGACGGATGAAAATCTTCAGATCACAACAAGAAGCGGGATGATTTTTCGATTTTTTTGGTGCAATAAATGCGACGATTGATGCAATTTACAGTTTGCAGGGGGGGTAATGTTTAGGAGGGGGTAATCTGAAACCTTTACACCGGCACAATGATTTGCAGGGGCCAATGCAAAGGTCAAAGTAAAATTACTCACCAAGAACATGAAAAGCGGAAAGCAGAAAATTAAGAATAGAGTCTATGTGTTTTTTTCATAGTAGTTTCTAAACGTAAATTTATCAGCTTCACTTTGATCATTATTGGTATTCTTAATGCTTTAGAGTGAAACAATTTTACAATCCAAAACGTAGTAGTTTAAAGTAGGGATCAATTTTCAGCAGGGGTGGCAATAATTATTTCCCCCTTGTCCCGATACGCGGCGCCCGTGCATGAGTGTTGTAAAAAGCGTTGCTGAATGGAGAAACGAACTTGCCAAAACGTATAAAAGCATTTTCGTGATATGCGTATAATTTACTCATTTTATAATGTGTAACCTGATGCTACTTGTTTGCAAATGTAGAATTATCCAGATTATGCCAATAAAATTTTAAATGGCGAAAATTAGGAGCAAACAACATAAGATAACTCCTTGAGTCAGCCTTTATGTTTTTAATAAAATGAGTTACACCGATTTACGAGCAATAAGTTAACAGCAGACATGTTTTATATGTCACAGAATGAGCTTACGCAAAATGGCGATATTATTGATACTCGTCGTATACTTGGTAACCGTATCCAGAGGAGATGTCACTGGTACTGATCCAGCAGATGGCGCATGTCTTTGCTTCAATGACGATGCGGTGAACGTCAGATCTTCAGGTATAGGACACGAATCTGCTCTGTCACCTGAAGCATCATTTTCAAATAAACTATTATAGTCTAAGCCTGCGTAGAAGAAATATCTCTTAATAGGCCTACAACATTCTTCTGTTTAATTACAAACTGTATAAGTCTTAATTAAAAAAGTAGCAAACAATTAACATGAGTGCAATAAGTATTTGTTCTTCCATGGCCTGAAATTAAATCACACATTCCTAGCTCACTAAATGCCAGTCACCTGAAAGGAAAGAACCAGTGATGATCAGTGGCGGCGCTGGGGGGGCCTGGGGGGGCTAAGCCCCCTACAGGAGGCTAAGCCCCCCCCTAAAAAAAGGCCATTTTAATTATTTTACATAGAAAATCCACGATTTTTGATCGATGACTAAAAAAAAAAAAAAAAAGGTCGTTAGAAATTTTGGCGGCGAAAATGGAAAATTTTTCCGCGGGCTTCAGCCCCTCCGAAACTGAAATCCTGGCGCCGCCACTGGTGATGATGATGATGACAAGGATGATTCTTTTCGCCTGTAACAACACTACATCACTAAAACAATTTCCTGAATCAGTTTACACAGACATTGACACACGACTCAACACAATAACAATATTATTGATGGACAAACGGATCTTTTGCGTCAAACAAAACACATTGTATTGTATTGTATAAAAACATTTATAAAGCGCCTCTACTAGGGTGAACCGTTCAGAGGCGCTCCCAGTGCGCAAGGCCACGAGAGAAAAAATAGGTTTTAAGAAAAGAAAATGAGGAGGAGGGATTACCTGTCAGAAGTTGAGATCGAGTAGAAGGAGAGAGCGTATTCCAAAGAGAGGGGCCAATTGATGTAAAGGAACGGGACTGAGCCATAGCCGTTCTAGTAGGAGGTACTAGAAGTTCAAATCTGTTTAAAGAGCGGAGTGGACGATGCGAGGAGGCTGAAACTGGCCTGCGAATTCCATTGGTTAGATATTTTGGAGCAAGACCCCGTTGTGCTTTAGAGACCAAAATGAGAATTTTGAACTGAATGCGCGCAGTTAGAGGAAGCCAATGGAGCTGCTCAAACATAAAAGTAGAGATATGAGAGTAGCGTGGAAGGCGTGCAATTAATCTGGCGGCCGCATTAAGGACCGACTGCAAAGGTGAGAGTCTAACCTTGGGAAGACCAATTAGAAGAGAATTACAGTAGTCAATTCTGGAGCAAATGAAAGCATGGACCAAAGTGGTAAAAACAGAAAGCGAAACAGAACGCCGAACTGCCCTTAGACGCCTTAAATGAAAATATGAGGAGCGTGTAAGATTAGATATATGGTCTTTAAATGAAAGGGAACTATCTAGAGTAACACCCAGATCACGAACAGTTGAGGAAAAGACATACTTAACCATTACCGAATGGACCGTTACACAACGTTGGCTACTTAGCTGTTACCTGTTACAGTACCGTGCATGACAACGACCTCGAGTGTCTTAAAAGGCGTTGTATCAGTTACCAGCGAGCACAGTGTGCATTAGATTACTGTCATACATTATACACAAATGCATGAATGCAGACATAGTTGCGCACAATCATCCATGCAAGCGTACATTGGTTATTGGTGATTGGTTATTGGTGATTGGTTATTATTGATGATTGGTTATTGGTGATGTGCATTTGATCTGTGATCAGCTTGCGGTTCAATCATTGGATCGGCCAATGAGGGTCAGTGCTACAAGTACAAAGCATCGAAGGAAAGCTGCATGCTAGACAACGAATACGAATTCTTCGAATTCGACTGGGGAGGAAAAGTAAGAGAATGATATACGAAATCAAAACTCTAGTTGCTACAATAGTGACAATGAATATGGCAGCATTTGTGAGGTAGTGGTGGTGTGGTAGTGGTGATGATGATGACGATGCTGCTGCTGCTACTGTTGATGATGATGATGAAAGTGAGTATTATGATTATGTTGATGACGAATACGATGGGGATTATGATAATGATGATGATTATGATGATGGCCATAAAAATGACGATGATAATCAAGATGATGACGGTAATAATTGTGATTACTATGGCGGAAAATTATGCAAGACAAAGAATAAGTATTTGGTCTGTTACTAGGATGGATGGTCGGCAGGAGTCTTCCTGGATCTGTCTACGGATTCGAGTTGCAGCAGCAGCACAGGTCAGTTAGGCAGCTAGACATAATATTTCAAAAAGAGGAGTCAGTTAGTCAATCAGTGTGACAGGCAGGCAGACGGTCACTGAGTATGTAATATGTAGTGCGCACAATCGCAATTGTGCGCACTGACTCACACATTCGCTCATTATTCGCTCTCTCACAATTATTCACCAACTCACTATTTCACTCAATATAGATCACTGTTTATCAATCATTCACTCATGCAGCTTTTGGGCTCTACAATTTGAGTGTTAAAATCGTGTGTAACCTTAGATAAACTATTCACTTGTTGATTAAAAAAGGCAAGTCGTCGGTACAAGACCCAGACAAGGTTTTCTGTAGCGGCTTGAACATTTACATTATTTCTTTGACCTACATGTAGTCTTCGCTTGTTGTTTCATACTCACATGCGCGATGCGCGTAGTATCATCACAATTCATAGAATGAACAATTTGAACACCATATCATTAAACGGTTTTACTGTAGTAGAATTTAACTGTTTTTCAGCTATGCTTTACACCCATCACGCGCCAGTGCAAAAAGTATTTGGTCTGTTGCTAGGATGTTGCTCATTTTTATCAACGCCATAAGCTTATTACGAATGAAACGATGAGTGGAACTTTGTAGACTAAGGGTTGAAGTGTTGCCATTAAATTAACTAAAGTCCCTCCAAAAACAAAGTAAGAGCATAATAATTATTATGAGTGTGAACTGCATGATAGTTTTTGTCTTCAGACCTCTCCGGAAATGAGTACACGTGCGACGTCATCAATGAAGGCAAACGTGTTCACGAGACAACTTCATCAACTCCGTACGATTGCGTTGACAGCGGCTGCGGCAACACCTGTAAAGGTGGACAATGCGTTGCCTATGTCACATGCAACTGCAAAAGAAATGGCAAATGGGCTCCGGGTACACGCTGCTGGAGACCTGGACAGCAGTTGAAAGTCAGATCATCTTTCTATTGCGAACAGCATGCATCAAATAAATAATTACAGTTAACAAAACAGACAGCCAGTTAGCGAAGCAATCGCTTGATTAGTCGAGTACTTCGTCAATCAGTCAATCAATAAACGAATGAATGAATGAATCAATCAATCAATCATTCAATCAGTCGATCAGTCTATCGATCAATCAATCAATCAGTCGATCAATCTACCGATCAATCATGCAGTCAATTGGTTTTAGTCTACGTCTCTCAACATGAATATTAACTACATAATATTATTGTGAGTAATGAAACAGATGCGCATAGACATACATCTACAATCTACATATATGCTACTAACGTGTTCGCAAATACATTGTGCGCCAAAGAAGAAGAAAGAAGGCCCTCTAATAATTATTATGCTACTTGCAACTGAAGAATAGAACTGAACTAGAATAGAATAGAATGGAATAGAATAGAACAGAGTAGAGTAGAGTAGAGTAGAATAGAACTGAACTAGACTAGAATAGAATGGAATAGAAGAGAATAGAACAGAATAGAACAGAATAGAGCAGAGTAGAATAGAGTAGAGTAGAGTAGAATAGAACTGAACTAGACTAGAATAGAATGGAATAGAAGAGAATAGAACAGAATAGAACAGAATAGAGCAGAGTAGAGTAGAGTAGAACTGAATTAGAATAGAATAGAATAGAGTAGAATAGAATAGAATAGAGTAGAGTAGAGTAGAATAGAGTAGAATAGAATAGAATAGAATAGAGTAGAGTAGAGTAGAACTGAATTAGAATAGAATAGAGTAGAGTAGAATAGAGTAGAATAGAATAGAATAGAATAAAGTAGAGTAGAGTAGAGTAGAACTGAATTAGAATAGAATAGAGTAGAGTAGAGTAGAGTAGAGTAGAGTAGAGTAGAACTGAATTAGAATAGAATAGAGTAGAGTAGAGTAGAGTAGAACTGAATTAGAATAGAATAGAGTAGAATAGAATAGAATAGCCTGAGTTTCTTTTGTTCGGTTGATTTCAGACATCAGATGGAAAATGTAATCGCAACGTAGCAGAGAATACGGCCATTGCTACATTCGACGCCAACGGTAACTACTACGCAGGGCATGCGGCTGTTTTCATCAAGTGCAAAGACGACTATACAATATCGGTAGGTGAATTCGAATGAGAATGTGTGCATAGTACAGTGCTGGCCAGTGCATTAGAAACACACGAAAAAACACTAAAAAGTGTGTGAAATTACATTTTCAATGCTATGCGGTAGTAATATCTGGTTTTTTTAAAATTGATTATATCTTTTGGTTATTGGTGGAGGTTAGTTTTAATGGAAGAAATAAATTTTCAGAGAAATTTTTCTTCCTTTCATTAAATTTCACTATAATTTAGTACATGGACAGAACATTAGAAACACACAAATAAAAGTGTAAAAAATTTATGAAATAATATTATCAATGCTCTACGCTATTGGTATCTATGTTTTTTGAGTAGATTATGTTCCTTGCTTATGTAGGTGAAGGTCAGTTGTCACTGAAATAACTGTTATTCGCGGAAACTTTTACTTTTTTTAATAGAAAATGAGTAAAATTACAGATTTAAGACCGTGGAAGGTTTCTGCTGTGAAAACTGGGTTAGGGTTAGGGTTAGGTTTAGGTTAGGGTTAGGGTTGAGGTTGGGGTTAGGGTTACTGTCTATGGTTAGGGTTTGGGTTAGGGTTAGGTTATGGTTAGGGTTGTTAACTGGGTTAGGGTTACTATTTAAGGTTAGGGTTAGGGTTACTGTTTAGAGTTAGAATCCCAGCCACAACCTTAGCCCTAACCCTAACCCAAAATCTAACTCTAAACAGTAACCCTAACCCCAACCCAACCCTAACCTAACCATAACTTTAACCCTAACTAAAACCCTATCCCTCAGCCCTAACCCTAACCCTGAACAGTAACCCTAACCCAGTTCCCAACCCTAACCTTAACCATAATCCAAACCCTAACCATAGACAGTAACCCTAACCCCAACCCTAACCTAAACCTAACCCTAACCATAACCCTAATTCTAGCCCCAACCTTAGCCCTAACCCTAACCCTAAACAGTAACCCTAACCCAGTTCCCGACCCTAACCCTAAACAGTAACCCTAACCCAGTTCCGACCCTAACCCTAACCATAGCCAAACCCTAACCATGGACAGTAACCCTAACCCCAACTCCAACCCTAACCCTAACCTAAACCTAACCCTAACCATAACCCCGAATCCTAGCCCAAACCTTAGCCCTAACCCTAAACAGTAACCCTAACCCAGTTCCCGACCCTAACCCTAAACAGTAACCCTAACCCAGTTCCTAACCCTAACCTAACCCTAACCATAACCATAACCCAAACCCTAACCATAGACAGTAACCCTAACCCCAACCTCAACCCTAACCCTAACCTAAACCTAACCCTAACCCTAACCCAGTTTTCACAGCAGAAACCTTCCACGGTCTTAAATCTGTAATTTTACTCATTTTCGATTAAAAAAAGTAAAACTTTCCGTGAATAATAGTTATTTCAGTGGCAACTGACCTTCACCTACAGAAGCAAAGAACATAATCTACTCAAAAAACATAGATACCACTAGCGCAGAGCATTGATAATATTATTTCATAAATTTTTTACAGTTTTATTTGTGTGTTTCTAATGTTCTGTCCATGTACTAAATTATAGTGAAATTTAGTGAAAAGAAGAAAAATTTCTCTGAAAATTTATTTCTCCCATTAAAACTAACCTCCACCAATAACCAAAAGATATAATCAATTCAAAAAACCCAGATATTACCACCGCATAGCATTGAAAATGTAATTTCACACACTTTTTAGTGTTTTTTTCATGTGTTTCTAATGCACTGGCCAGCACTGTATGTGGGGCGCGGTGGTGTAGTGGTCGCGTCGTTGCCTTGAAGCCGGAAGGTTCGGGGTTCGAATCCACCTCGCCGCGTAAGGACCTTGGGCGGTGACCGGACAAAATGGTATTGGACAAAATGTCACGGACAAAATGGTATGGACAAAATGGTAGCGGACAAAATGGTACTAGGACAAAATGGTACGGACAAAATGGCACGGACAAAATGGCATGGACAAAATGGTAGCGGACAAAATGGTACTAGGACAAAATGGTACGGACAAAATGGTATGGACAAAATGGTATGGACAAAATGGTACGGACAAAATGGCATGGACAAAATGGTATGGACAAAATGGTACAAAATGACATCAGACACAATGTACGGATAAAGTTTGTATGTGCACTTGTAATAGCGCCCCTTCAAGTTATCTACTCAAAACCGGGACGTTTGGTCACCCTAATCTAGTATGGCTGGAGCAGAACCACCAAGCTATTATAGTTTAGTTTAATGTGCACAGGTGAGCTCAGACAACCAACCATATAATATATAGTACAAGACTATTTAGGGTTCATTCATTCATTCATTCATTCATTCATTCATTCATTCATAGCATTTATATAGCGCCCCTTCAAGAAACTACTCAGAGGCGCTCCCAGCCCAACCACGAACAAAGAAAAAGACTTGAGAGACTTGTAGAACCCAGCCGGATGGGCCACAAGTAGAGAGCGAAGCGTAACCGGGAGGTCGTTGGTCACCCTAATCATAAAGCGCTAGTCTTGTTGCACTTGATAAGGCCATCCATATTGGCGATGTTGGCATTCAGTCTAAATCAGGGGTCTCAAACTCAAGTCATGTGGTTTAGTTTCAGGTAGGCCTATTGCTAGAATAATGTTCCATTGGTGCACTTCATATCATTGTGAGTTTATATTTTGTATGCAGTACCTTATAGTAACACGTAAAACATATTAGGCCTATTACGTAAATCCTACATGATACTATCATTATTATACAGCATTAGACCTACATGCTGTGATGATAGTTTCTCGTGCGTGATATATTTTCAATTTTTCATGTTGCGGACTTGCGGCCCGCGAGCCTTATAAGTTTTCACGTACAGGTTTGCTTTTTTTTCTTGTGGTAGAAATGTGAAGAATATCGGAATAACAATTTCGTTGAATAATGTAAGCTCTACTTCTGATTGACGTTCACTAACTGCATCTCTATAGCCTAATTATCTGCTGTTGAATAGTAAATGAGTTGGTTTTTTGAAGAGGCGCAACACAGATGTTTCAAATGTGTGAAATAAAATGAATTAAGTCTATGAATCTTTATCCTTACCATTTTCTCCAAGTACCATTTTGTCCATACCATTTTGTCCATACCATTTTGCCCGTTCCATTTTGTCCTAGTACCATTTTGTCCGCTACCATTTTGTCCATGCCATTTTGTCCGTGCCATTTTGTCCATACCATTTTGTCCTAGTACCATTTTGTCCGCAACCATTTTGTCCATACCATTTTGTCCGTGCCATTTTGTCCGTGACATTTTGTCCAATACCATTTTGTCCCAATACCATTTTGTCCATACCATTTTGTCCGTACCATTTTGTCCGCTACCATTTTGTCCTAGAACCCCTTGGGCAAGTTCTTCACTCACAATTGCTCAGCGCTTCGGCGTGAAACTCCGATGCAGTGTACGGGAGCGCCTCTGAGTAGAGAGAGCTTGAAGGGGCGCTATAACAAGTGCACATACAAACAAACAATGTAAGTGCACCTTTAATAGCGCCCCTTCAAGATTACTATTCAGAAGCGCTCCTGACTACTGTACCGTGCGGACACTGAGTTGGAGTTTCACGCCGATGCGCTTAGCAATTGCGAGAGAAGAACTTGCCCAAGGTCCCTACGCGGCGACTTGAGGTGGATTCGAACCTGCAACCATCCGGCTGCAAGCAACGAATATACCCAACGCACCACCGCGCCCCGCAAAGTTCTTCAATTGCATGTATAATTATGTTTATCTGAGAGTTTATTGCCTGAATGGAAATCTGAATGATGCAACAGGCAATGCCATGTTACTCCGTTAGAGTAAGCTCATGCACTATGCACTGGAATCGGGTCATCGTCATCATTCTATGATAGGCCTAATAATATGATAGCGGCAAATAATAGCCGGCAACAGTAGGCCTATACGCACGCCTTGTCATGAGGAACGCACAAGCTCGAGATTCTTCTTAACCGTTTCCTGTGTTTGGACATAACTTAGTACAAGTCATTCACGAATAATTTAATTGACACTTAGTCATAAATGCATAAAATTTATGATCACAGTAAAATCAATCGACGAGTTGTCTTGTAGTGAATGATGTGATTATTGTGATATGATAGGCTACATATGCAGCATGACTTGTGGGAAGTCTATCTCGTTGGGTGTTAGGTCTACGTGTCAAAAACTGACATAGGCTAATTATGTCATTATAGTATTAGGGTATAGGCCGTAACGCCATAATCTGTCGTTTTAGCATTCGAAATGTCATTATTCGCCAATGCATGGGTTTTAGCATTTGTCAAATTCAAGCTAGATTGACGAAGAGGATAATATCATTGCTAACAAAAGTCTGATGGATGAAAATAACATTCTTGCTTAGATGAAAGTGAAATCGATTGGATGATTCTTTCTACAAGTAGAGGTGGATTGATGAAAAACAATTGTTATTGAAATAGGAGTTGGATTTATGAAAACATTATAATTGCTGGAGTGATTGAACGATTTGTTGCCTAAATGACTGATTGAAAGTAGGCTATGCATGCCAAGGTATAGAAGCGGGATTACTGAAAATGATAATATTGCATCGCGCGAATAATTTAGAACACTAAAACCATTGTTTGCCGTAGGCCCTACAGGGTGCGGCCAAAAAAAATAATCCATTACGAAAATTGCGATTTCTCGAAAACCGCTGAATATTTTTTTACAAATATTTTCATTCTTATTCGTAACATATTTTTGCATATTATCTGAAAATATTATGTCAGTATCTTTATATTTGTGATCATGACATTAGGCAGAAGAAAGAAGTGCATTTTTTCAAATGAACAAGGCATTCACGAAATAAGAAATCATATTTTTACATAAAGTAGCCTGCGGTGTGCCAAAATTGCGTCATTTCTGCTTTGCGGACGGGGTTTTGTTTACATTTTGAGTAAAATTTCAAGGTTTTCTTCATCTATGAAAAGATCATTTACATCAATCCACCCGTTAAAAATCAAAACACCCGCGTCTGGGCGAAGAAGAAAAAGCGATATCCATCCATGCCGTCTGTCGGTCGAGAGAGCCAAGTTTTCTCCCCACATCATGGTTTAGGCAGGTGTCATAATATATGAGGTAGGCCTATAAAGGACTCTTGCATTTCATTGACGAGAAGGCCAAAGTCAATGATAAGTGCTACGCAGAGAGTCATTTGCCTAAGCTTGTCGATGAGAAATCAGTTCACTTTTTAGCAAGATGGAGTGCACGCTGACGGCGCCAAGCTGACCCAAAATTGGTTAAGTCACTGTCCGGACTTCATCGACAAGGATTCACGGCCGCCAAATTCCCCAGATATGAATCCACTCGACTAGGCTGTCTGGGGCGCAATGCTTGAAACCTACAACAAACTTACCACAAAGCGGAAGAGCATTCCTGAACTGAAAAATACGCTGCAAATCATCTGGAATGACTTGCCACTTGAGACCATTCAGAGGTCTGCTCTGGGCTTTCGAAAACGTCTGCAATCTTGCGCAAAAGCAAATGATGGTCACTTAGAACATTCATTGCATAAAACTTAATACTTGACCTAATCTTGTCAATAACAATAAGTAACCTGGAACCTTCTTACGTTACTGTTTGCGTCGTTACTTTGTTATTGCTGTCAGTAAATGCCTGTTGAAACGAAAATAACATTTTTTCACTTCAGGGTTGCACCATTTTGGTTTTCATGATTCGAATTTAATTAAATTTAGCCAAACTGTAGATAGATATGTGTCAAACAGGCTGGCGAAGTTTTGTAACAAAATATTCATCGGTTTTCGAGAAATCGCAATTTTAGTAATGGATTATTTTTTTTGGCCGCACCCTGTATATGCCTATAATAAGCTTTGGCCTACACCAAATCGGTGTCTTTATCCTAGACTTAGTTAGACAAGTCAATTTTGCCTTGCGGCTTGCAAGTTGCATTATTATCGACCTGTAATAAGGTATCACATGAACTGTCACAGTCCATAATGATGAAGATGATGTCTGCACCAATTCAATGCAGATTTGAATAATGCTGAGTCCTGTAATTAAGTAGGCTATGCATGAACCCAATGATCCCTTCTTCTAAAATTCCTATAATTATATGCACCTGAAAACATTTTGCTGTAGGCCTACTGCTCAATCATCTAGCAGACCTACTGCCTGAACTCCGCCACTGGTCTCACTCTGCCAGTGCCAATCCCAAGCCTGGATAAAGGGGGAGGGCGTCGCTAATGGTCTTTGTTACCACACAGTGACGTTAAACTGCAACTGCTACTACTAGACCTACAGCGTTCTAATCTTCATCGCTTTACACCGGCCTATTATATACCAGGTACCGTACCGTACAACAGTATTATTTTCGGAGTATACTTATCTCCAGCACATTATCTTGTTGTTATCGATAGGTGTATGACCAGTGGTGCTGCCGAAGCGTTGGATATTCCACATAATTATGGATCATCCCATTCCTATTTCGACGACTTCGCTACAATCACAAGCCCTGGTTGCTCCGACCGAAGCTCTTGGTCATGCAGAGTTGAAGTCTCCGGTTCTTCGTGTTGCGAGGCTGACTCAGACGGCTGCTCATAGGGTCGGATGAGTAGTGGGAGGAACGAGTCTATGGAGCAAAATCAAGGAGGCCACTCGTTTAGACCAAAAAACACAATAGGGCAACATATTATGTGTCACTGTAAAGACGCATGTTCGCTGCATTTAAACAGACAATTCATGAGACTGTGAAGGTTATGTACATGTACGCCATGGCTTTTAGACTCAAATAGCAGTTTATAATATTAGATCTACCTAACTTAGTCTAACTTAGCCTAATAACATTAGCCTATTTAGAACAGCGTTGCTCTCGCTAAATATATGAACTGGTTTCCTTTTTACTTGACTTGTTCCAATGATACATTGATTACTGATTTGTAAATAATGCCCCAATGTGTGTTTTTAAGACTTCTTTGATTTCAGTTATTCGACAGATTGATTAATGCTTTACTCAATGAAGACTGAATGGTTACCTCTCTTGCACAGTGTCTATGGTGAAATGGTGAGTTAATTATTGAGTAGACTCCTGGCTGGTGTTCATAGGCGTACGAGGCGGGGGTCCAGGGGGGCAAGTGCCCCCCAAATTTCGGGCAAATGTGTTTTTCGGGCAAAAGAGGCTTGGACGGGCAAAAACATTTTGGAGATTTTTTCGGGCAAAACAGGTACGGGAGGGATTTTTCGGGCACACAGGGGTAAAAAGGTCGTAAGATTTTAGAATTTTGGGCGAATGACTAAAAAAAAAAAAAAGGTCGTCAGATTTTTCGGACGGGAAATTTTAAGAATTTTGAGCGGATGACTAAAAAAAAAAGGTCGTCAGATTTTTCGGGCAAAAATTTTTTTTTGCCCCCCCACTGCCGAAATCTCCCGTACGCCTATGCTGGTGTTCTTTGATTTCCCAAATCAACTCCTGTTGTCTTAAGACTTTTGTTTTTCTAGGGGTTCTCCGCACTGGGAGCTCCTCCGATTATGTTTTAATCTAGTCTAGTCTAGCCCTGGTTCAAATAAAAATCATCTGCCAGCGAGTCTATTGACCATCTCGTTGAAGATAATTATTATACGACTGAACGGTGTTTACGTTTACTAGACATAATTTATTTAAAGCTGTCAATCGAGTGTTGCATCTCTAGGACGAGTGTAAATTAATGAGCGTGTCTATGTCGTCTTTCAAAGTCTGCAATGAGCGTAAATGAACGACGACGTGTCTGATCAAGAAGCCCACATGCATTAGCCTATTTACCTATTTATAACTATGCATTATCCTATTATTATTGTCGTCCGATGAAGCATTTGACTATGCATTTAAATTTTAATGCAAAACTGCACTTTTCTTCGACCACCATCGCCAGCAAATTATTAACCATGAAGACGACGAGAAAACTTTTAAAAATCTGTAAATTAGCATTTAATCTCACCCATCATGGCACATAATTATCAGTTTTAAATGATAAACATTAAATACCTCGGGGCAAAAATAAACAGAATCTTTACACTGCTCTCAACTCCTTTCAGCTCTCACTTCAAAATCAGAGAGACACCAAACTGAGCACGTGCGGATCAGGGTAATAGGGAATCACGTATTTTCCCCAATTTTTGCACTTGTAAGGAATATTGATAAATTTAGTTTTAGGTACTATGAAAAATTGATCATTTTATCGTTTTGGTGTGCAAATTGAATTGATAGATTGACATTATTTGCTGAACAAAATTTCAAGAAAGAAAACTCTATGATGCCATGACACTGTTTTAAGAAGGCCTACTAGTAGGCCTACTAATAATAAGTGGATAAGTATGCAACATGATACATTTTAAATTTCGACTGAAAAATCAGTGCAGCTATAACTATTTAATTTATCTGTCTCATTCGTGCAGCATTCATGTTTATTCTGTGAGTTGTAGACTTATAATTGCATGTGTTAGGTATAATAGTTAAAATAGCAAACACTCTATTGATTGGTTTTAGTGACCTTAATTGCAAGAACGCAAAGATATCGGTCCTACAAGGCCTAGTAGGGACCATGCGGAGCCTCTGCCCACGAGCCCACAAAAGCTAGCTTCGCCACTGAGGTGAGAACACGCTGACCAGGAGAAAAATCGACTTGTTTGGCGCGAAATTTCTGATGACCTTTTTTACAAAAATGTTTAGTCTTTCACTTCCAATTTCATCACAAATACACCAAATAGCCGCGTGTGCCATGATTTACTCGCGTATACCCTGGTTTTTACCCGCGTTTGCCCTGGCTTTTGGGAGGTGAGTATGCGAAGCCGTTTTTCGCCGGTGTCACGAAATAAAGTCTCCCCCCGATACAAAGTCTCCCCTCGAAACCGAGTCTCCCCTGGCTGAAACTCTGTATTGGAAAAATTTTTCTGAAGTAAAAGTATTATAGGCCTATGTTTTCTTGTTATATAATCTGGCATTGTAAACTAACCGTTTAGCCTGCTCATCTCTAAATTTGATGCAACTGTAGTCAATTTTACGCTGAACGGGGGAGACTTTATTTCGTGGACGGCGGAAATATTCTCTCCCCCACGGAGACTTTGTTTCAGAATATGCTCTCCGGGGGCGAATTTATTCTGGAACAGATCCTCCGGGGGGAGAATCTATTTCGAAATAAAGTCTCCAGGGGGAGACTTTTAGGGGGGAGACTCTGTCACGCGACACCGGCGGTAAGTATACGCCGTACACCCGCGTATATAATTATGATTACAGCCCTGATGCTCACTAAGCATAAGACTAGAGTCATTTGAAATGGAGACATGGAAGATAGAGGAAAAGATCAGCTGGACAGAGCATAAAGCAAACGAAGAAGTTCTGGAACGATTTGGCGAAGAAAGAACACTGATAAGAACGATACAAGATAGGCAAAGAACATGGATTGGAAACACACTAAAGAGGAAATTCCTTGCTAAGAACAGTGATCGAAGGAAAATGGATGGAAAAGAACAAGGGGAAGACTGAGACAGATGATGCTGGACTCGATGATGGATCTGCCTGCCTGCATTTTGGCTTATAGTACTAAGGAACTTTTGGAACATTCACGACAATTTCTAGTTTAAATAATTAAATAATGTTGCTGCGTAAATTTTTACACATCTAGCTAATTTGTTTGTAACCTTCATTGTCCAATTCAGATGTAATATTCTTCTATAGCAATACATTTCGAAGGCCAATATCTTATCTCGATCCGTCTTCTTGACAGTCCATGCCTCACATGCGTATAGTGCTGTGCTGAACACACATGTCATTAAGACGTTCAATTTAGTCCTGTAACTTATTTGCCTGCTGCTCCAGATGGTGTTCAGTCCTGCCATGGCTCCTTTTGCTTTTACTATTCTTGTCTTTATTTCTTTTGTGCAGTCGTTATTCCACGTCAACAGGCTGCCCAGGTACACAAACTGTGTTACATTTTCAATCGTCTGATCTTGCACTTTCATTTCCTGGTCTATTGTTTCTCTCCCAAACACCATTGTTTTTGTTTTGTCCACATTTATCCTTAACCCAGCCCTTTGTGCATCCTTATTTAGCCCACCTACACTTTCTTGTAACCTTTCGCAACTATACTCCAGTAAGTCAATGTCATCTGCAAATCGCAAGTTATTAATTTGCTCTCCTTGTACAGAGACTCCAGTTGAATTCTCCTGAGTATTCTCCATTACTCTTTCCAAGTATGAAATAAATGTGTTTGGTGAAATTGGATCACCCTGTCTTGTGCCTATTGTAGTCAAAAACCACCCTCCTACTTCCCATCCGACTCTTACTGCAGACTTTGACCTCTCTGCAATATTCTTTAAGATTTCTATCAGTCTCTTGCCTACTCCATAGGATTCCAATATTGCCCAAGTTACCTCATGCTTGATGGAATCAAATGCCTTTTGAAAATCAATAAAACAGTTATAGACATGTTTGTTTTTCCTTTTGGCTTTTTCTGCAATTAATCTTAACATCAGGATTTGTTGAACAGTACTTCTATCCTTTCTAAACCCTGCCTGCTCATCCGACATGTATTGCTCCCAGGGCCGCATTAAGGCTAGTGCGGGCCCGGGTGCTGTGGTAGCCTTGCGGGCCCTCCTCTCAGTCTTCTGTCAGCCACTGGTCTACCATGGAGGCACATATACTTGTACCTGTAATTATACCGCGTGTTTACTAATGAGCATACACTTTACAGCCAAGGGATACTTTTCCTTTGGTACGCGTGTAATTGTTTCTAAGGAAAAGTTTCCAACACTAGGTCTACAATACGTGACAGAAGGAACGAACGACTAGATCCTTCAATTGTTATTTATATTTATAAACCCTATGCTTATGTTCCATCCAGTTGATTTTCTTCATTGTTCCCCACGTCCACACTTCGAAGACCCCCAGTCTTCTTATGATTATATTGCTTGCTCTCACGGTTCTTGATGTCTCAAATCCACACAACATCACGTGCACTCCATGTCAATGTTTTATCATCCGTTTCTCTGGATTCTTGTTTTCTCTTTTCTGTTCAGTTTATCGTAATTCTTAAATTTAAATTTATAAGTTCCTTCTTCCTGTCATATTTCTTTTGCAGACTTCCATAATATCCTGGCAAACCGCTCTTTAGAGCGTCATGATCTTCTTGCGCCAATTATAAGGTCTAGGAATTATCGGAGAAGAGCAGGCCTACACAGTGAAAGAGATCGAGACAAAGGAAGTGGGTCGGACAAAAGCTGAGGGCAGACTCACTGCGAAGAACGGTCATGAAGGAAAAACGAAGGGGAGCGAACAAGAGGAGGAACACGACAGGTTATGCTGGAGTGGATAATAGCAAATGGACAGGCCTATGGAAAGTTTGAGGAAGAGGCATCGGACATTTCAGCCAGCCTCGGAGGCAGAAAGCTAGAGAAGAAAATGATAAGCTATAATAGGTTTCAGAAACTAAGAGTTATCCAATAACATGTCTTCTAACGTTATTTCTATTATTATTTTAAAGAAGCCAGTCAAAATGATTGGCCCTCACGGTCTAATTTAAGATATCCCATCACTGTTGATACTTCCCAAACAGGCCGGATTAAGGCATGTTCAGCATGTTCGGCCGAACAGGGGCCCCACACATGCGGGAAAATGTTCCGAATTTTTTAAAGATTTTCTTTAAAGCAAATTTCAACCAAACGACTACAAAAGTCATCACAATTTTTTGCCGAAGATCAGCAAAAATTTCCTGAACAGGGCCCCACATTTCTTTATCCGACCTTGCTCCCAAAGATAAATTCACAATAACAATAAGTTCCTGCGATTTCAACCAATTCATAAGCTGGAGCTAATAAATCGGATGTGTGTGAGAACTTTGCCAAAATTTCGTCGACGATAACTTCGTATTTATTATTGTTGCAGTATTCTTCCTAAGAAATTTAATCATTTCCGAAAATGCGGGCCCCTAAACCTGCGGGCCCGGGTGCTGCAGCACCCTTAGCACCTACCTTAATGCGGGCCTGATTGCTCCGTTCTTACCTTCAGCCGATTTAGGAGAATTATCATGAGCACCTTCCCCATATGATTTATCATTGCAATTTATATATAGGCCCTAATTTGTGCAGTTGCGAAAGGTTGCGTTTCAGGCAGATTTTGATTAAGTAGGCTATGGTCAAAACAATTCGCATGTGGACCTGCGGGAGGGATAAAAACCTAATGTTCATGGTTGCAGCAGTTTGCAAAATGCAAGGCAGAAATTCAAAAGCATGTTCGTTTTATAGGAGTGGACTAGTAATTAGAAAAAATGTCAATTTTCCAGGGGTGTGTGCCCCCCTTTGCTCTTATTATGCGGGCGCTCATGGTATGCATTGCAAAATTATATGGGCATATGCAAAGTAAGCTTATAAAGTAAACTGACATGTTTTGTGCTAGCTTTCCCCCACCCCCAGTCAGGAATATGTATTCAGATGTATCATTGCTGTGTCCTGTCATTTGTGCCAAACTTATCTAAACGCGAGGATTAACAACTATGTATTGCAGGTGGTCTGTAGTTGGATCAAGGAACATAAAAACAAGATATCAATTAGCGATCATGTCATATCACTGATTGACAATGTCTGTAAATCTTGTTCCTATAGATGACGCAAACTACACAATGAACTGAAATGCAACATTTCCAGCAAATTGCTGGCAGACTGACATCCTCGGCTAGATCCGTTTGCTGGCTTTGTAATCTTCTGTGTACTTATAGACTCTCTTGTTACGCGCCTTTGTGACAGATAATTTTTGCTCAGGCGCATTTTAAATGACAATTTCATAATAACAATGATAATAACAATAATAATAGTGATTATTAATATTATTCTCGCTATTCTTATTGGGAGAGGCAAAATATTGGGTCTGGTCTATTTGCCAATCACATTATTTGGTCCGCACCGAAGGACTCTGAGCTCAGTCATTTAGCCATTCGCTGCAGATAGGCTACTTGACTCAGCCCGCCCCAGTTCATAAACAAAGAAGAGCGGGTCATGACGTATAATAATTATTTACATGATTATTATCATTCATGCCACTACCTGCAACGCCGACATACTTCAAAGGTATTTTCCTTACTCTTCCCTAGTGAGAAAACATTTTACGAAAAGCATTTGGATAATTATCATCCAAAAGCTGCTTGATGAAGCATGTATATGCATATCTAGCATGTATATAATAATAATATGCATACAAGATACCTACATGCATGCACGCATGCATGTATGCATGCATGCCTGCATGCCTGCATGCCGTGCGTGCGTGCCTACATGCATGCATGCATGCATGCATGAATACATAAATACATACATACATACATACATACATACATACATACATACATACATACATACATACATACATACATACATACACACATACACACACACACATATACATACATACATACATACATACATACATACATACATACATGCATACATACATACATACATACATACATACATACATACATACATACATACATACATACATACATACATACATACATACATACATACATACATACATACATACATACATACATACATACATACACAAGGCCGTAGCTAGGGTGTGTTTTGGGTGTTTGAACATCCCCCCGAAATGGAAAATGTGAAAAATAATAGAATGCATTTTACTAGCACATGATGTAAAAACCATGAAAACACCCTTGAAATGGACTAAGGTAGAAAACCCAGAATGCATGCCGGATGACAAAAAAGGGAAATTGGTGACATTTTTTTAAAAAAAGGACATCAGTTGTTCGGGAAGGGAAATTGGTGAAAACACCCCCGAAATCAAATCCTGGCTACGGCCTTGTACATACATACATACATACATACATACATACATACATACATACATACATACATACATACATACATACATACACACATTCCGGACAGCGTGCACCCACTCATTATTTAATTCATTCATTCATTCATTCATTCGTTCATTCATTCATTCATTACAAGGAATTATATAGCGCCCCTTTAAGGTTACTACTCATGAAAGCTCCGGAAACAACCACGGCTAAAGATGACAGTTCTAAGTTTCCAATAGGTCGTGACACAGGGAGCTCTTGGCGGCGGCCGCAGGTATGGAGGTAGCCCATTCCGGACCACAGGGCTGGCAACACAGAAAACGCGCCGCTGTCTGCATTGTTGAAGCATAGGCGCATAAGGAGACAAGAAATTTGCCCTGTGCAAGGGAGTGAAGGGACGACGAGTCTGGATACCTGTGCTTTGTGGATGGGCAAAACTTCTTGAGTTAGGCAGAAGCCAAGCCAGGGAGTTAATGGAGTTACTTTTTATTCTTTAGTTCCTTCATTTAACTTTTTCCTGCAACTGTCTCTGGAGATCTAATGTCCTTAAAGATAGCAAGAGATTTTGTCTGTTTGTCTCTATTCTTACCTGTGTTTCTTCTGCCTTTCTAGTAGCCTAACTTCTTTTTATATGGAGAAATGGCAAGCATCTCAGATGTCTGGGGTTTCTTTCTTCAATCTCTTGGCTTTAGGCGAGAGTGAAATAGATTCAATAAACACTGGTAAACTTGTAGGCTCAGTATCGTGATGAGTAGAAGGTGGTGTCATGGTAGGCACCAATTTTTAGCCATTTGCTAATGGTATCCAAGACGCCCATGGGCTTCTTGTAATCTCTATGCTTAGTATACATTCAAGACGTCCATGGGCTTCTTGTAATCTCTATGCATCCTATGTATTCAAGACGCCCATGGGCTTCTTGTAATTTTCGAGTCCTTCTCTTCTGACGTCATTTTATTTAACGTCGGCAGTGTCTACGAGTTAGGCAAAAACCATTAAAACAACTGCAAATGAACACAGAATAAACGTTGAAATGCGCGAATTGGTACTACATGTACATAAGGCTAAAGAGAAATTCAGGCATATTCATATAGATGTGTAGGCCTACTCACAAAAAAGTAGTTAAACAATTGAAAATTGATTTTTCGAGTCAACATCTTGAATTGAAAACTGAAACGTCGCCGCTAAGGAAAGTTCGCAAGATGTCGCTACATGTAGTGAGACAACAAAAATACGAATATGCGTATATCAACGAGTTTTAAAGGGGGTGGGCGTCTCATTCGCCCTGGACGTCTTGTAACAATCTCCCCTAAAAAGAGAAAGGCAATGTGCAATTTGTGCATAAAAAGATTATTGAAATTGTTGTGTAATATAAAGTATGTGTTCATTCATTTTAAGCCTCACTTGTCCAAAAATATTAAGATTAATATACATGAAGGAGATATGTTGCGAATAATTTGCAGTTAGTCGCGAATAAAATTTTTATAATAATCGTGCGATTACTTTCGATGAAAATTTTTGTTGAACAGCAGCTCTAGTTTCCGTACATGCCAGTCCGGGCAGCGTTCAGGAAATTTTACTAGACGCTCCCATGCGAATATCTAGGTCAACGCAGTCATTTTAAGCTCGCTTTTTGTGGGTGTAAATTGTACAATATTAGGCTATATTCACATTTTGGATTTTGATTGATGGTTAACGTATGACTGCGCTACATCATTAGCAGAAACTTATATAATATTACGTGTGTGCATGCGTAGGCTACGTGTGTGTGTGTATTGGAACAAAGATATTGACTTTCTTAGTAGCCTAATGTTTCCCCTTATTAGACATAATGTTCAGTGTGTAGTATTATGATGTAACTTATGCCATCTCAAACGTAGCTAAACGCGATGATGAACGACTTTGTAATGCAAGTGGCCATTTTACAGAGCAAGAGAAATCAAAAACAAGACATGAATAAACGGCTATGTCAAAAACGCGAGTATGAACGACTTTGTAATGCAGATGGCTGGTTGATAGAGCAAGAGAAATCAAAAATAAGACATGAATAAACGGCTATGTCAAAAACGCGAGAATGAACGACTTTGTAATGCAGATGGCTGGTTGATAGAGCAAGAGAAATCAAAAACAAGACATGAATAAGCGGCTATGTCAAAAACGCGAGAATAAACGACTTTGTAATGCAGGTGGCTGGTTGATAGAGCAAGAGAAATCAAAAATAAGACATGAATAAACGATGAGGTTGGCTTATCTGACATCGCAGAACAATAATGTACGCATGAAGTTCTCTAACTCACCAATAGACCAGACATTTAGAGATTGTTGCTTTGATAAACGAAATAACGGATAGTTTGTATATGACAGGTGTTTTCTGGTGAATCTCAAGGATCAGCTGATTCTCTGTGAGATGGAACAAATCAAGGGATGGCTCGAATCCTTTAAAATACTCGGTGGTTATCCGTTTCAAGCACACCAACCCAGACCATCATATTGACGCAGCGCGAGACGGACAGAGAATCATCCGAAAAAACGAAGAAGACTACACCTCGACACGCATCGCAAGTAACTTATTGGTAAGATACTTAGAATAACAATTACGACGACGGTGATTGTTTTGGTTCAGACCACACACAAATTGCCAAACCTATGCAAGAGCTCCCATTAAATTTTCTCTAGACATCTCTTTTACTTGTTCTTCGTCTAGACCGGCTTCAATTGACAATTTTATTTTTTGATCAGAAGACATATCCTTAACATTTGTTTGCTATTGTTCTGCGAGTTTCTCCATCTTACTTCTTTACTTCAGTGATTTCCGTGAAGAAATCAAGGGAGTGTCTGTGGCTTTTGCAATTGGTTGACTTTAATTCTTATTGCTCCTTGAACAAGCAAGCAAGTTTTTTATACCTCTCCTTGGTGTTGCGTTGTCGTAATGACGTTCGTATGCCCGTTGTAGCTTCTCACCAGCTGTTCAGATGCTCGGAATGCTTCTCCCGTGTGCTCCTTGGATTTTTTTCTTCCGTTGCTCGTAAACTCGGATTCGAAATCCTGCCGTCCGTTTCTTGGATTCGATATCCCACCCTCCGTTTCTTGGATTCGATATCCCACCCTCCGTTTCTTGTCGTTGTTTTGCTCCCCCTCCAACCGCAAACTTAGATTCGATACCCCACCGCTGCCACCAAAATATGAGCTTATTCCCTCACGCCTTTCCAGTCTCTTCAAAAGTTCAGCGTTGCCTAAACCTATCCTAAATTAACTTTACTGTGGTATCAGTAGCTATAGTCAGTGCTAGTTATATGCTGGTTATAAGTATCTACAATAATCTTTATTTTCCTTTCGCAAAACAACGACAAGTTACTCGTATTTTGTTCTTCGATATCCATCAGTAGCAAACAAACACAAAATTCACCGACAACGATTCCACACATGACTATCAACAGTCTAGACTTTGCTTCTCCTACAAAGCCAATCCCCATCTTAGCGTATAATAATCGTAGCGTACAATCGCTCAGTCCCTCTCTCTGTCTCTCTGTGTCTTTCTCTGTCTCTCTCTCTCTCTCTCGCCCTCAGGTACGCCTAGCCGGGCTAGCCCTCGGCGGGGCTTTCCCGCCTTAACTTAAAAGGTGCATTAAGCATACAAAGTGTCTGCAACAATAGTCGCACACTCAATGATCGTCATACAAGCGCAATACAAAATCAGCCTACATTAACTGTAACCAACCATATACACAAATTATGTAATATAATCAACAGACACATTTGGATCAACAATTGATGAGATAGGCACGTAATGTATTTTTAAATGCGAGTAGATTGTTTGAGAGGCGGATTTCTAGACGTATCGCGTTCCATTTTAAAGAGCCTGAGTATTTGATACAAAACCTACGAGCGTTTGTACGTACCTTGGCAGGACGAAATGCAGTCGAGTTTCTGATACAGTGTGTGTGTAACCCAGTGGTTCCCAACCTTTTTTGACTTGAGGGCCACTTTTTCTAATTTGGAAGACACGAGGGCCACTTTTTCTTAGTTGAAGGACATTAGGAGGCCACAAGGTTAAAATTGTATTAACCAAAAGCGTATAAAATTGTTATAATTGATCCAAAATAGAATGTTTGATGTAATTTATCGACGTTAAAATAAAATAATTTGTAATAGAAAATACTAATGTATTCCATCCTGTCCAAAATGTAAATTTTTTCATATTTTTTTTTATAATTCTTTGAGAGATGTGGACCATTTTCTGAGGTCTGGCGGGCCATTTTCTGAGGCCTGGCGGGCCACTTTTGGCCCGCGGGCCACGGGTTGGGAACCGCTGGTGTAGCCTATTTCGGACCCAGTCGAAAAGTAGCCACTAAAAACCGCCGAAAGTAAGTCATGTTCAAAGCGATAGATAAATTCACCAATTTGAAGGACCCTAATTATGATCAATTTTTAGTGCTTTGTATTCCAGGAACGATAAGCTGGTGTGCTCACTCGTGTGAATGTCTGTAATCATACGAACCGCTCTTGTTTGTAGCACTACCAATTTTCGGAGCCTGGATTCATATGTAGAAGACCAGATCATAATTATTGCAATAATTCAAGTATGGATAGACCAGTGTATAACACAAGTGCAGTCTAATAGGTTTAGGGAGTATGCGGGATGCTCTAGTGGCTGACCCCTCGCCAGGGGAATAATTCTAGCCTGAAGGGAAAGAAGAAGTATGCGGGGTGCTCTAGTTAAGCTTCCAACCAGTGCTTAAAGTGTAAAAAAAGAAGTGCCAGGACGCTGTATTGTATACGGAGACTTAATTGGTCGTCAGTGGCGGCGCCAGGATTTCAGGTTTGGGAGGCTGAAACCCTAAGCCGTTCCTCCCTCCCAGAGGTGCATAACTGCATAAGAAATGTTTTCTTAAAGAGTGCTCATATTGCAAGCGCCGTACCATACGTATTATATTTTGTGAAAGGTACGTACTTATTTTAACGTACCCTATTTTAGGGTACGTAAACAGTAATAAAATACGTTAGCCTCGTCATTACTCATTTATTAGAATGTTCGATTTAATTTAGGCAAACAATGGCAGCCAAGTACACAGCGTACTGATTTGCTGCAATGCTATATTGTAGGTCTATGTTAATCCAGCATAGGCCTACATTGCACTTAATGCACTAATTAATATCAGTTAGTCGGCTCAGTTCTGCCGCAGCGCTTAAAAGTCCAACTCTAAGGAAAAGGCTGACCAGTTACATCCATTTAATTATAACAAAAATTTATCGAATTAAATTTACTGCTACGCTACCGGAAATACCGATTTCAATGATGCATACTGTTGACTGTATACATGTATACGTACATGTACATGTAGCCTATGGGTCGCCAAGTAAGTCACAAACAAAATTCTCGTGTTGTACCATATGCGTATTGTATTGTTTGATAGGTACCGTACGTAAGTATTTGAACGCATTCTATTTTAGGGCAGCCTACCCTCAAGCTATGCCTCTCTGGGTTCTGTGCTGACAGCATGCAAAATAGACAAAATGCAGCTTGGTTTATAGCAGACTTGATTTATATATTTATAATGCTGGTGAATCAAGGGCGAATGCAGACATTTTCGATGGGGGGCAAAAAAATTTGGGCTTGGGTCAGAAAATTTGTCGTTGATTTTTCGCTGAAAAATTTGATGACCTTTTTTAGTCGTTTGGCCGAAACCAGAGTTTAATTCAGTCCCTCCTCTGGGGGATTGAAGTTTCTGGAGGGGTAGATAATAATTGACCGTCTGGAGGACAATCATGAGGCGCGTAGCGCCGAAAGTGGTGAGGGAAGGGTGTGGGGAGGAGGATCAGAAACTTGATTGAATTTTTACATTGCAATCGTAGCATTTTAAGCTGTTATCTTAACAAAATAGCTGTACTTGTCAGTGCTTACAAGAGTGCCATAAGATCTCAATAAATATAGACTAAGCTTATACTTAAAAAGTAGGTGTTTTAAAGTTTTCACACTGCAACAGTGCTAAATATATCATTTTGTGCAGAAAGAGAATGAGATACTAATCAAAATAAATTTCTGTTGTGTGTGGTCTTTCTAACAGAGGGGAGAAAGAATCATGTTCACCTTCCACGCTACACTGATTTGGTTTCTTCTGCCGAACATATTCTTCGTGGAAGCGCAAATTGCGTCAAGTAAACTTTGTAGACCTATTATAATAGCCTACTACTGTTATTCCCAGCTCAGGTATTTAAACTACTGATGCAGTATACTTCAAACAATGGGTGATTATAAGATAGAAAGATTACTTTTCTAGCCGGTTTTATAAACTACAGTGCCATGACGTTGCTGCATCCTATTATGTCAGTCATCAATAGCGATTGCTAAAAATTAAAATCCGAATGTTCTCAAATGAAACGATTAGGGCCTATAGCTCATTATATATGTGTGTGAGAGTTTGTGTGTGTGTACACGCGCGTGTGTGTGTCCGCGTGGAAGTTTTTGAACCACGGTAGGAGAAAAAATTTAGCAGCCAAAGATGACCAACGTGAGACGAACTGTCTGCTCCAGTGCCTATCAGTCGTGCTGCAAATAGCCACAACACACCCGAACAGCCAAGACGCTGAAAGGTGTAAGATTGAATGACTCCGGCCGTTTCCTAGGCCAAGTGTAGAAACGGTCATTTTCATTAGTCTGCCACAGTAAATGACTAAAATGAGTCTGTGAGTTCCTTAAATAAATGTGTTTTATAATAATAATAATAATATAAATTATTAACCTAATCGTGCAGGCTGCGAATGGATGTTGAGACGACTAGAGTGTGCAGTGGGTCTCTGACTAGGGTCGACGAAAAACGAATCCCCCCACAAGCCCATGTGGAATGAATGTGACTGGATAAATTTCCCATAGCCTATCATATAGCCTCGGCCGGGGCAGAATAGCCAGACATGTAGCAACAAATGAGATCGTTAGCCGAAGTCTCGCACAAACTGGAATGCCAAACATCAGGGAACCAAAACACCAGGGATGCCACTCTAGATTTTGAAAAAAGGTCAGATCCGGTCGAAAAAAGGCTACAAAAGGCTAGATTGACGATTTCCATATAAAATACATAGATTCTTCCAATTTTCCGGCTTGAAATTTCTGACGACCTTATTTTAGTCGTCCGATGATCAAAATTTGCTCTCTTTTCCTTCCGGAAAAAATTTCTGATGACCTTCTTTTTTAGTCTTTCGCCCTAAAATTTAAAATTTTGGTCCAAATTCACGAAATTTTCGATTTTGTCACGTCTTTTGTGCATTTTCAGTCTAAATAAATAAATTTGTATGTAAAAAGTTTAAAAACCGCCGTGTGAAAAAAAGGTTAGATCCTGACCAAAAAACCTAGAAACCTAGGCAAGACCGAAAATACCTAGATCTATGTGGAAAAAAACTATGAGTGGCATCCCTGCCCACCACCGATCATTATTTTACGCACAGAATGGAAAATTCTCGACGGACTGACGTTAATTACGCGGTGAGGAGGACGCAGCCTTTGGATTTGGGATGCCACCATAATAGACCCGGTCGCTCCATCTTATAGGCCTATGCGTGTAGGCCCTATAGTCGGCGACTGCGGAGACACACTTGGGCGGCAGCTGATTTGGCGACCTATTCCATTTACTATTTCTAAGATCCTGGAGAGCGAAGCACCTCTGTCTAAAAATAGTCATAATGATGCTTTGTGCTGGTATGAACTTTACTGGAATGCCACGCCAATGTGACGCCATGTTGCAGGTGACGGCTGTCCGGCATCTTTCAGTTTCATACGATCTATGAGCCCAAAATACTGTTACGGAGTGGCTACCATACCAGTTCCGTGGAAGTTGGGGAACCAAATGTGCAATTTCCTTGCTTACGGTGCAAGGGCAGTCATGTTCTCAACAGTGGAAGAACGTGAAGTCAGCCTACATCTGTTGGAATTTTTGGCTCATGATCCGGGTGAGTCTAGTTTTCTTTTGCAGCGGACCAATAGGCAAGTGTAGGAATTATAAATATTAAAAAATTATTGACTATCTTGTTGAACCCTTCTACATCGATTCCTAGCATTTGCGCAGTTTACAATGAAGAGTTGAGATTAACGGGTTTCAGCCTACTAGAAACCAGAAGCACGTTGGGATTGGCGGATTTGCTTGAATGCGTCCCTGAATGTTCAGAACCTTACTGCGCTTTTGATTGATGACTTACATTCAAGCATATCAACCCACCAATCCCAACCGCTTTTTGACGATTCAAAAACGTAATGCAACAAAAAGTAACAAAAAGCGATTTTTATTAAGTTGCATCTCAAATAACCGTTGTCAAATGAACTTGATTGTGCTTGACAACTTGTGTTCAATGAGCCCACCCCCAGCGCAGCAATTTTTTTCGAGTCTCTTTGTAAAGTTCTTGATGGCCCTGTTGATGATGAGTTCCAAAGGCAAATCTTCCGATATCAACTCCAATTCGCCCATCTATTCTCTTACCGCGCTTGGTTTTGGTTGCAGATTGTGAAATTTCTTCAGCATAGCTCTCCGTAATTCATTATCAATCCATCGAGTTCAACTCCGGAGATGTGGGGCCATTGGCTTTCTCAATGAAACCAGAACAATCAGCATTGAACCGATCTTCTTTCATCCACGGCAAATCTTTTAACTTTCAGCTTAACTCTTAATTTTTGCGCTCTCATTGTTTATCTGAGTAAACGTTGCTCATAACCTTATATCTTCAACAGAGGCGTATCGACCGCCCTCCGTACCCTCCGGTCAAAGTGGGCCCCGCAAGGAAGGGGCCCCTAAAGGCGCAAAAAATGTAAGGCATAGGCTAACTCAAAGCTATGCGCCGGCCGCGCCGCGCCGCGCCGCGCCGCGCCGCGCCGCGCCGCCGCCGCAGACGTTTTGTGGGCGCCACCGCCGCCGATTTTTTTGGGCCGGCGCGCCGCCGCCGAAGATTTGTCGGCGCGCCGCCGATGTCATGTTGATTCGTTTAATTCTTTTAGTTGCATTTTTCATCTCTTGCACGATTTCGCCAAAAAATTGTTACGTCAGTACGAAATTAAACTTTTTCTTATCTACTTCAATTTTCCTGGCAACACTTTTTTTGCGTCAATGCTATGAAACCTATGAAGCCACCTATTCGTTTTGACTTTTGGAACAGTGCGCTTAACGTTTAAACCTTTGTGGATTTTGTGATTCGATTTGAGTTATGGCAGCAGCGAAGATAAAAAGAACTCCAGGAAGCCTAAGTGAATTGTTATGCCGTGTGTGCCTTCTTTCCTGATAGTTCGACCATGCGCTAGGACGGAACAGAACCGTCTTTTCCTATTATTAAGATATACGTTATTATGACGTTCCAAAGAGTTCGCGCTCTGCAAATTTATGTAGGTGATTGGTCGCGTCTGAAGGCTTGTGATTCTCCATTGCCGGTGTGGCATGAAATTATGTCCGGCATGAAATATTGTCCGACTCCGCCCACTTCCGTTGTCAGGACATTATTTCATACGGTATAAAATCTTGTCCAGCATGAAATCATGTCCGGGTCCGGCCACTTTCGTTGTGGAAAGTGTTTTCTGTTACAAACGTGAGATATTGTCCGCGTTGGAGTTTCGTCTCAACGTAATATCAATAAGATATGCGAAATAATATGTTTGTTGAAGCAGATGAGAAAACAACGGTGTGAGCAGTGGAATCATGGTTTTAATGCACGCAGCTTGTAGTCGGGGTCACGATGGCGCTAGTTCTATTTTTAGAAGGAAATCCCCATCTTGGAACAGGGCGAACGGGCGATATGTTGAGACGTAGGCCTATGTAAACAAGTCTTAGAATTGCACACTAATACGAAATTTAGGCTTTCATTTATTCATATCTATCCTTTCTGGTCTACTCCAGTCATCGAGACAAAGCAAAAGGGCTTTTGGCCAACGCAAATACCTCAGCGCAGTTAGCTGCGTTAGGTTTTGTTCAGTTTATTTTCCCGTTACATAGCGGTCATTTTTGGAAGATGTTTAGTTTTAACAGAGCACAATTTGAACTGTTGGCGCTGCATCCTGGTTTAAGCTCCTCCCTACCTGTGTGAGCTTTTTTACTCCAGTCTCCGTTTCTGAAAATAGAAAAAGGAAACAGTCCAACGCCCAGAAACCATGCGGCATATTCGTATTCATGTTCGTATCCCGTTTCTCTAGGCCATCGTGCGCTGCGGTCAGCTGCCCGCGGTGATTACCTTGTCCCTTTTTTGTCGTACCGCTGCTATGCAGCGAAGAACATTTCCCTGGTGGGTCCAGCTATCTGGAATGGCCTCCCTGCGGCTCTCCGTTCGCTTCCCCGTGACTCTGCTGGCTCTTTTTATTGTCTTCTCATGAGTTTTCTTTTTGACCAGGCCTGGGTTGGGAGCGCCTCTGAGTAGCGATCTTGAAGGGGCGCTATGTAAATTTATGTGATTTATTGATTGAATAATAATAATAACGAGATTATAATAATACCCAATGCAATGCAAGACGTAGTTCACTTGCAGTTGTCCTTTTTGTCAGCTTACGCTGTTGACAAATATTGATGCTGTTAGTAAATGCAAACTTATAGGTCTACTATAGATAATAGATTCGATTTTATCTGACTGTAATAGACCACTAATTTTATAACTTCATCTAAAAGGAAAAATATTCCGAAAGCGCACAAAATTGCTTCTGTTTGCTATCATACTTTAAGTACTTAAAACATAATTTTTCGGTAGTATCGGAAATCTTAGGCCTGCATAATAACACCTCGTATCTTAGTCATTGATCTATATTTTTATGCTATTATATATATGTACCTAATTATCGAGTTCGATGCCTCACCACGTCGTATAATTGTCTTGAATATTTTGTGTCTTTCCCAGACAAGATTTCATGATGCTTTAGCTTAACAGTTGCTATCTGATGTCATCGGTCACATGAACCAATGACAGCGCTTTCCGGACACAATTTCATGCCGGACAACATTTCATGCCACACCGGCCAGTTACTACCTAATTCCAATTTTTCTCACCAGTATGTGAACTATGTGAAATTGGTCAATCCAGCTATAAGGAACCTTCATCCAGCTTCCATTTCTCTAGTGTTTTTCATTAGCCCTGCTTCCACTTCATTTATAAAAATACCCTCCAGCTTCCATTTCAGATATAGAAAAAACTTATTCCAACTTCCATTTCTCAAGCGTTTTATCATTAATCCGGCTTCCATTTCTTAAACGTTATTTTCGTCAATCCAGCTTCTATTTCACCTATAAGGAACCTTCTTCATCCAGCTTCCATTTCTCAAGCGTTTTTCATTAATCCAGCTTCACTTCACATATAAAAAATACCTTAGTCCATCTTCCACTTCACATATAAAGATACCTTAATCCAGCTTCACTTCACATATAAAAAATACCTTAGTCCATCTTCCACTCAGTGGCGTAGGCAAGGGGGGGTTCCGGGGTTAAACCCCCCCCCCCCCATTGGCTGCGAAAAAAAGATTTTTAAAGGTTATTTTACCATTTAAGTAAGAAAAATAGCCAAAAAACAGGGTTTCCGACCATAAAACCCCCCCATGAAAAATTCCTGGCTACGCCACTGCTTCCACTTCACATATAAAGATACCTTAATCCAGCTTCCATTTCAGAGATATAAATACCTTAATCCAGCTTCCGTTTCAGATCGAGTATTTTCTTTTGAGGATGGATGATTAAGGTAATTAGTTAGTTGCAGATGTTTCTATTCACAGAATCTGCAGATATGTAATAGGCTATTATATATGATCATATTTTGCAGTATAGCGTCACTGTGTGATAACGAAGCTCACTAACGACGCCCTCCTTCCTTATTCAGGCATGGGACTGGTATTTGCAGAGTACAACCAGTGACGAAATTAGACAGATGTATTTGAAAAGCATTTTAAAATTTTAAAATTTTGTTGTTAGACACCCTATTTTTTTGTATAAAGTTCCTTAATAAACAATCCAATTTCCAACACGGACTTTCCGTTCTAAAAATAGAAATCAAGTTCCTACTGACTTAACAGCGCTTCGTTCATAAGAATCACGTTTTGTTCCAAATTTACTTGCACACGCGCAATGTCACTAGATCACAATATCACTTACATGCACGTATTACGATAACTCTTTGCATACCGAGTTATATGTTTCTTGAAGCGAATTATTCTTAAAAAAGATTTGAAAAAAATTGAGAAATTCAAGCAAGCAGTGGCCAGTCATACTTGGCGGGTTGCATCTTCCAGCTCAGACACTAATGTGTCTTTCGATGTTTTTCTAAAACAATTCACTCATTTCTACGATCTATATTTTCCACCTTATACCTCAGTGGTTAAGCGTAAATCTACTGAACTTCCATGGCTGACCAGCTCTAAGGAAATCGATTAATAAAAAGAATCATATGTATAAAAAATGCTTAGGGAAGACTGGAAAGAATGGTAACCATTTTCAAAAGTACAAAGCGTACAGAAACAAGCTCACCACCCTGCTTCGAGCAGCTGAAAAAATTATTATGCGAGAAGCTGGAATATCAAAAAAATAATTTGCATAAGGTCTGGCAGACTATCAATGTGATTATTGGTAGAAAGACTTATAAGGATAACGTAACTGAGATTAGCCACAATGGAAATACCTAATCTGATCCTGTGGCCATAGCTGACAGATTTAATAAATATTTCAATAATATTGGCCCCCAAGCTTGCCCAGAATATTTCGCCAGTTCCTGAATGCCACACTGACTACTTAAAGTCCAGTCTTCCTCAATCTATTTACTTTAACCCGGTTTCACCTCAAGAAATTATCAATATTATAGCTTCCCTGAAAAATTCGCACAGTGTAGGATTTGATAACATTTCGATATCGACGTTAAAACAATGCTCTCATGAAATCTCTCCCGTATTATCAGAGATTTTTAACCTATCGCTGGTTGATGGTGTCTTTCCTGATCAACTTAAAATTGCTAAGGTAATTCCAGTCTTTAAGTCTGGAGATAAACTTATGGTATCCAACTACAGACCAATTTCCATATTATCTCCATTTGCCAAGATATTGGAAAAAATTGTTTATAATAGGCTTCTTGGTTTTGTAACTCAAAATGATTTGCTTGTGGATAGCCAATTTGTTTTTAGAAAAAAACTTGTCTACTTATATGGCGCTGCTTCAGCTCACAGACAATATTAGCAAATCTATTGACGAGCATCAACTCACCATAGGAATTTTCCTAGATCTGGCTAAAGCGTTTGACACTGTTAATCATAAGATTTTGTTAGATAAGCTTGAACATTATGGAATTAGAGGCTCGCCTCTTAATTGGTTCTGTAGCTACTTATCTAATTCCATAAGCACAGGCCGGTCAGTACAGACCAGTGGAGAGAGTCGTGGGGGGAGAGCGTGGGACACATACGGGCATTGACCTAGGCTGTCCTTCGTGCCTCTCTCCCAATATTCTCTTCATCAGACAAGGTGGTCTAGCTGGTTCAAGATGTTAATGGTATGGACCTGCAGACCGGACCGGTTGAAGCTGGGCAGCATGACCCGAGACAGATTCAAACAGAGAGTGGCGCCGGACACCTACGGGCGTTTAGCCCAAGGATTTCGATGATGATGAGCTACTTATCTAATAGATTACAATAATTATGTTTCTGTTAATCACTCTTCCTCTGCCTCTCTATTTGTGAAATGTGGAGTTCCTCAAGGTTCAATATTGGGACCATTGTTATTTATATTGTATATAAATGATCTACAATCTGTGACTGCCTTGAAATTAATCATGTTTGCTGACGACACGAATATTTTTGCCACTGGGCACTGTCCTCTCATACTAGCTAAAACTCTGAATGAAGACTTAAAACTCTTAAGCCACTGGTTTGCCGCCAACTTATTATCTTTGAATTTAAATAAGACTAACTATATGATATTTGGAAATAAGGTGACTCTTGACTCAGATTTTGGCATATGTGTAAATGATGTGCATCTCCCTCGTGTACGTGAAACTAAATTTCTTGGTGTTCTTATTACTGAAAATCTTAAATGGAATAAACATGTGGACATTAGTGTGGTTCACAGATACATGGTAAAAAATAAAGTTCAAGCTAAAAACCAAGACACCCTCCCCGTTTGTTAGACCTATCAATAGTATTATTGAGACAAAATTTCAGCTTCCTATTCCAACTGGAAAGCGGTGCTCAACGACTGTGTTACTTTGCATGGGCCAATGCATTGACGTTAATGCAGAAATACATGTGTCGAGCATTATATTCCCATACAATCGAGTTTTATTTCGAAATAAATCAAACATTTCTGTAACTTGACAACATGTGTGATACTCAAAGAGTTGGTCAGCTTGAAATCGAAAATTTCAGTAGGTTTTAAATTTGGAAAGTGTCAAAAAATTTCAAAAAACATCATTAAATCCACAAATGTCTATAATTGTTCTTATTTTATGACACCAACAGCCGATGCAGTCTTATACTCAAGAAGGCCTTGCAGTTTGCAAGCACGGTGTCAACAGCAGATTTCTTGATTGATTGAGTGAGGGCAACTTTCCTATTTGTCTTGACCACTCGGAGAAAACACAGCTTTTTTCTTCATCAGCGATGAGTCAGTTGAATTCCTCGAACAACTTCACACTTCCCTCAGCCGTGTTGTTGACCACTCTCAATTGCTGACTTCAGTCTCTGCCCTGCTGATAGTCATCATTCTCAATCTATCGCTCTGGTGTAAGTGCAAAAAGAGAATCACCAAACTTCAGGTGTGGCAGTAGTGTCAGTGTTCACTGGGTTACAAAGTCGCCCAGGCAATCCCTCTTCTTCAGCTCCACATCACTACCCCTCAACATCCTTTCACCGAGGATTTGCAGTCATTACGTAAAGTATCTTCACCTTATCTGTAGCATGCAGTTGACAACATAACAGTGTCAGACCTCAAGCCTCATCTGAAAGGTACAATGTACTAGTGATTTTCTAGGACATTCATGGCAGCAACGCTGATCTCCTATAGATAGTAGTCACCTGAATCATAATTATTTCCTAGATGAATCAAAATTTACTGATCTTGTCCTGAAGTTTCAGCAGCAAGAGGAGGTTTTTGCCCATACCTTTGAGAGAAGAAGGGAACCAAATCAAACAAATGGATGAATCTGAGTTTCTTCCTACTTTCTTAGATTGAATACGTCACTTTGACTGCTAAATCGGTATGTTTTGATGGCATACAGTTACCTGGCCAATCAACGTGTATGGTAAATTGGGCTATCCAGTTTCTTATTGAGGGCTGACTTCCAAGGACAGCCATTGACACCTCAATGATTTCTTGGTAGTCATCTCTTAAACTGGCTTTATTTTCAGCAGACTACTTGAGAAAACCGAATGATCTCTCACGGGAGGCCTCAGTAATGGATACGACTTATAGAACTCGGATGTTGTCACGTGTTACACCATCCCACACATTCTTAAATCTCTTAAATATTGGATTATATTTTGAATTAGATGGACCACAACACAAATGGAAATTTTCCCTAAAATCAACTCCATCCCTATGACGACAGCAGGCCAGCCACATAAACTTGTTTCCTATTAAGTCTTCTTGAAAAACGTTTAGGCTACTCCTCTAAAACACCCGGTGTTGACATGTGTTGTATCAAAGATCAAGGCTTGAACATTATCAGTGAGTCTTCATATTAAGTTCAGAAGATAATGAAAGACCCTGGATTTAAATTATATCCGGCATAGAGGGAAAGTTGGGCACAATAAAGAGTTTATCCACACCATCACCTGAAACTAGTACTGACAGGCGGTCAACATATCCAGTGTGCTGCAAGTGGGTACAAATTCAGATCTTACAGTTTCAGCATGCTCCATCCTGGTCATCGTAAGCACTCCATGTGAATGGTATTCCGTGAAAGTGACAGGACAAAAGATCGCACACAAGCGCTGCTGTGCAGTGATTGACACCAACAATCTCAATGCTTCATGATCAGATCAGCGTATGATATGTCATTGCTATCAAGTATATTTGTCAATTGATGGCTAAACAGCAGTCTAGTCTTGACTGCGTTAAGTATAATAGCACAACAGAAACTATTTCAAGGTCATCTACACGTGAATGGTTGAGGTTTTTGATCAAGCTACAATGAATCAAGATTTCTATCCAATACAACTATATGGTAATATTTCTACGTCGTTGAGCACAATCTTCCAGTTGGACTAGGAAGCTGAAATTTGGTGTCAATAATGCTATTGACAGGTCTAACAAATTGAGAGGGTGTCTTGGTATCTAGCTTGAATTTTATATTTTTGAACCACCCTAGTGGACATGGTCACCAACAAAGTGTCCAAGGTTGTGGGCATTTTACGTAAGGTCAGACATGTGCTACCAACTGAGAAATTGAAGCTTTTATACCATACCTTACTAGAACCTTATATGAATTACTGTTGTGTTGTTTGGGCTTCTCCGTACAGATCCTGCGACTCGGACCGAATTCTAAAGCTTCAAAAAGCTGCCTTATCTCTAACTCTCCCTTTCTAGCCCATTCCAACCCTTTATTCGGTAAACTTAATATTCTCAAAGTTTATGACCTGTACTATTTGTCTATTGTCGTCCTTATGTACAAATTTGGAAATAATCTCTTACCCCCCATTTTTAAAAATTATTTTATGACTCGTTTAATACTCGTGGATCGAGTAAATATGTTGTTCCTTTTACCCGTACCTCCTGTCGCTTTAATTGCTTCCGAATTCTAGGTCCCCGTTTATGGAACTCTCTGTCAGATGATGTGAAGAGGGAAAATAGTGTATGTGCCTTCAAGAAAAATGTTAAAAAAGACTTTGTTTTCAAACTATTGCATATGTTGATTAACTTTGGTCTTTATACCTGCATTTATCTTGCAGCCATCTAGACACTGTATGTTAGTATCCTGACTGTTTATTATGATGTTTCCGAGTCTCTAATCCTTTGTAGACTGTGAGGAATTACTGCTGCAATAATATGTTGTTTCTAGTATTATTATTATTTTAGTATTATTACCATTTATTAATATGATTTAATATTACAATTTTATTATTATTATTATTATTATTATTATTATTATTATTATTATTATTATCATTTTTGCATTGTATGTTTATCCCTATTAATTTCAGTTATGTTCTAATTAATTAAGTATTAATTAAGTCTTAGTTAAGTATTGATACTGACTTGCACTAAAAATAGTCTTGGAGCTTGGGGTCAGGCTTATATAAGCTTTAGCTTTTTCCTGATTCCTTTTGCACTCTGTTTATTGAGGCATGTTTATACTATTTGACTTGTGTGTGTGTGTGCAATAAACAAGTTCATTCATTCATTCAATATGAAGTTGCGAAGCTCATTCGTATTTCTTACTGTCTTATGGCTAGAGGCTGAACATGAATATTCATTAGGCAAATTCAAGCTCATTGTCTGATTGGTTGCGGGACTTTCATGGATCAATTTCCATGTGTAGCCTACATTCATTAAATGCAAGCCGCTTCTCAGTGACGCGCAGCTACGCTGGTACCCTGTTTCTCTTTTAAATAGTAATAATAATGATCATCTGGTAATATCAAGGCTACTTGATACCAATTCTTTGATATGGAACAAAATTGTGCTTTTTTACTTTGTTTCTGCGTTTCGTGTTTGAATCGTCAAAAAACGGTGGTGACCTCCCTAAAAGTGTTGTAGCTTTTGTTCTGTTTGAAATATTTTGATGGAATCTGACCAACATGTGCATATATGAATTGTCTTTAAGCCTGTAAAATTTTCTTTCGATATTCTTACTTTTGGCCAAGATGTTGGCCAGAATAATTAGATTTGTTTTTTGTTACTTTTTGTTGCGTCGCGTTTTTGATTCGTCAATTTCTGAATTGTAAAGGGCTCAGCCGCCCCGGTCATGCGTTTGGAGAGGGCCACGTTTTTTGTTGCTACGGCCCTGATCTCCAGGATCTTGCTAAAGAGGTGTCTGAACACACATTTTGTTTGTCATTGACACGTTGGCCGTTTTTTTAGAAATTTGATTTTCATTGCTTAAATAGGAAATTATTAATCTGACAGATTCCTTATTTACCAACTTGATTGTCATCTTGCTAATTGACTTCACAGTGACGTGCAGCTACGCTGGTACCCTGTTTCTTTAAAAAAGTAATAATAATGATCAACTGGCAATATCAAGGTTATATCATGAAAACAATTATTGAGATAAGACGTAATCAATTCGCGTTTTTGCTACATTTTGTTGCGTTTCATTTTGAATCGTCAAGAAACGGTGGGTGGTCTCACTAAAAGTGGTATCACTTTTGTTTTGTTTGAAATGTTTTGATGAAATCTGGTAGTCATGTGTAAATATGAATATTCAAGCCTGAAAAATTTCAATTCGAAATTCTTACTTTTGGTCAAGATTATTGGCGAAAACCTTACGTATGGGGACTTTTTGGCCCACCCTGTATTCCATATTCTGTAAAGAATAACTCGTGGACAGAAGTCAGGTATGGAAAGCTCCATTGGCGCGAATCTGATAAATATTAGCGAATCTCTGACAATGTTGCATAAAACATCGTTCAATTGTTGTCCATTTTGTGCACCTTCTTGCATGATTTTGTACGCGCAAATTGGTTCCACACAGACGTAGGACTAATAATTATTATGCTATATTTTGCAATTCTTTGTTGTCCTATAGTGAGCTTCCTACTTTTCAGAGATCATCGCCAACTGCTATATCAATTCTGGCCTACTCTATTGGACCGGCGGCGCAAGGCGAGAGATGAACTGCTCTAAAGATTTTGTTTGGACTTTCGATGATACACGTGATATCACAATGAACAATATTTTTGTGCCATATCTCGCATACTGGAGACCAGCTCAACCGAACTGCTTACGTGGAATACAGAAATGTATTGAAATCAAGGGCATTACTGCCAGAACGGGCCAGTTAAACGACAATATGTGCGTCAGAAAATTTTGCGTACTTTGCCAGATATTGAGAAGAACCTAGAATGAAAATGTTTGGTTTTCATTTTCGTACAGGCTGTCATAATAATAGACAGGCGTTTAATATGTCAGAGCTGTTTGATGTTGCATGTCAATAAGACAAACCATTCAATCGTTTGCTTTTGTTTATGAAATAATAATTATTATTAAAGTCATTTGTATCTGTATGACCCGGAGCAACTGCGGCCCATGTATTGCAACCTTCGTAATACCTTGCAAATTGAGATTATGCTTTCTGCGAATATTTGGTTCATATAGCGTATGGGTAGATAAATAGATAGACAAACAGACAGACAGAGAGACGGACAGACAGATAACATAGCAATGACATAGAAAGCCCGGTACTGTCTAAGACAGACAGCCAGACATATAGATAGACAGACAGACAGACAGACAGACGGACGGACAGACAATAGATAGATAGATAGATAGATAGATAGATAGATAGATAGATAGATAGATAGATAGATAGATAGATAGATAGATAGTTAGATAGATAGATAGTTAGATAGATAGATGATAGATAGACAGATAGATAGATAGATAGATAGATAGATAGATAGATAGATAGATAGATAGATAGATAGATAGATAGATAGATAGTGTAACGGATCTGACCCCCGCGCCCGATCGCGGCTGGCAGGAGAGGGGATGGCGAACTCTCCCACCAGGTGGTAAGGCTTGCGTGTCGCTCCAGTTGGGCGCAAGTCCGGCCTCCGTCGTCTTTCGAAGGGCTTAGCAGTGCTCCCTCTACCGTACGAAGACCCGAAGACGCGGTGTATTTTCAGACGTCACAGCTCCACACGTCACAGCAGGCATGCACGTGATACACAGCAAACGATCGTACCCCAGCAGCGGACGGTCGTATACCAAAATGGCGGCTCCCACAGCGATGGCTGACTTCGGGGCGCCCCACTGCGACGAACGCAGGAACTACACGGCAGCGGCGTACTGCGGCGGCGGCAACGACGAGCTCCGACGACCGATACTCAGCGACGGCGACGGCAGCTCCCACTGGCGACTGACAGCTGCAACGACGACTGCTCCTTCTCAGCTGCGACGACGACACCCGGCGGCGGCGGCGACCGCTGCCCACGACGACTACTGCTCCTGCTGGCGACGGACGACTCGACTCCCGGCGACGAACTCTACAGCGGCGGCTGACGAACTTCTGGAACGGACTGAGCTGACGGACTGACTGCCTCCCGGTGACGACTGGACTTCTCTCCTGCTGGCGACGGACTGAGCTAATGCATGGAGGCCGCGGTCCTATTTATACCTGCCCGAGGGGACAGGGATCCGGACCGCGCTAGCGCCGGAGGAGGGAAGGGGGCTAGGCGCGCTAGACCCGCGCAAGACCCGCGAGAGATCCACGCATGCGCACTAAGAGGGGCTGACGTCACAGGGGGGCCGACGTCATAGGGGGCCGACGTCATAGGGGGCCGACGTCACAAGGAACTTTGGAGGCGAAGGAGGGGGAGAGAGGACTCTAAGCACGTGCCGACGACGGCGCGAATCGACGACCTAATCGATGCCGGCGACGACGAAAACAAGATCGCGGCGGCGACGGCGGAGGGAAGGGGACTACGGCAGCTGCTCAGGCGAATTGCGCCACATCCTCCTCCCACCACGATTCGAAATGTCTCTTATTTCGAGGGGCCAGGGCCCACGGGCCCTCCCAAAAACAAGGGTCCCACTAGACCGTCCGTATTATCAAAACGGCCAACGGGCCAATGGCAACAAGTCTGCCTTTAAACGACATGCAAGTCGTAACAATCAAACAATGCCAAAGTCCAACACGAAAATAACTATCGTCTCTGAAATGTTCAGAGTCTCCGAAGGATCTACTCATAGAACGCAGCCAACGGGCCATTACAACAAGACGCTAAGTCTAACATATAACATAGCCAACCGGCTAAATCAAACGAGTACGAGTTATATCAGAACACATAATTAACCGACGCTAAACTCTAGCGTACGAATGTCCAATGTCTAAAAGGGTCTCTGAGTTTAAGAGTTCATGATCATCGTAAAAGTCTCAGAGTTCAAGTCTCTCTTCACAATAAACCTCTATTCGTAACGAGCCGGACGACGGACCATTCGCTTCGGTCGGCCATCCTGGTAATTTGAAGTCGCAGGCGACGAAGCATCAACAGCGGCGGACCCGTTTAGCGAACGAGTGGCAATGTCGTTTTCTTCGTCCAGACCTTCGTCCAAACACGGACGCAGTTTGTCCACATGAGCGACGAAAGGCCGCGAGTGCCTTGACTTTCGTAGTCTGTAGTTGACATCGCCGCACTGTTCCATCACATGAAATGGACCCGTGTACATCCGCGACCATTTCGGACTGCGACCCTGATAGCGTCGAGGGGTGTAATACCACACCCGATCACCGGGAGAGAACTTCCTCGGCCGAACCCGCAGATCGTAGGTATGCTTTCGGCGTTCGGCGGAAACTCGTAGCTGCTCCCGTACCAAGCGATACGCGCCCTCCATTCGATCGGCCAAGTCCTGTGCGTGGGCCGCGTAGCTGCTTGCGCGCTGATCAGTCTCCGGAGGTCGTCCATAGACGAGATCGATTGGAGCCCTCGTCTCACGGCCGAACATCAGATAATTCGACGAGAAACCGGTGGTTTCATGCAAGGAAGCCCGGTAGGCAGCGAGGACATGGGGTAAAACCTCGTCCCACTCCCTCTGATGGCTGCTTATGACCTTACCTATCATGGCGTTCATAGTGCGATGGAACCTCTCAATAAGGCCATTCCCGCTGGGATGATAGGGGGAAGTCCTTACCTTATCAATCCCCAAAAGGCTACATAGTTCCCCAAAAAGAATCCCGTCAAAAATTGTCCCTTGATCGGTCAGGATTTTGAGCGGCACCCCGTATCTCACAATTGCATTTTCCACTAGGGCCCGAGCCACGGACGTAGCCTCCTGATTAGCCATTGTAATGGCTTCTACAAATTTAGTAAACCCGTCCATCCCCGTCAAAATGTAGACATGGCCCCTACGACTACGCGGGTGGGGACCAGTAATATCGATGCTAAGCCATTCCCACGGCTCTCCACATGGCAAGGGTTGCAAGGGACCTTGCATGGGCGGATGACCTCGGTGGTATTGGGCACAGGGAGAGCATCGCTGACAAAACCTCTTCACGGCTCCCGACCAACCAACCCAGTAGGCTCTGCGTCGGACCTGCCACCTAGTTCGGCGCACACCCAAATGTCCACCGGTTACCCTTGTATGCGCGAGATTGAGAAACTCTTCTCGCTTAGTCCTCGGCATAAGTAACTGTTCCACCCCTTCTGGGTTCGGCGGTAGATCACTCCATCTTTCAAAGAAAGTCTCTCCTTCTGATGTCAATAGACCTTAATGGCTTCGCTTTCCTGGAGGAGCTCCAGAAAATCAGGCGCCTCCGCACCTTCCTCTAGCCAAGTGCGTACTATTCTCAAGTCGGGATCCTCCCGCTGAGCTTCCTCCATCGAGTCCGGAAAGCTCGTATCGGCACCTGGCACAACCGAAGTCGTTGTCTCCGTTACGGCGGCCACCGTCGTCAGGTCCTCCAGTCCACATTGCCGATACGGCCGTCGGGAAAGCGCATCAGCGTTCCCATGTTTTCACCCCGGCCGGTGCAATATCCTAAACTCGAATTCCGCGAGACGTTCCAGCCATCGGCCCTACTGGCCAATGGGCTCCGGAGTCCGTTGAAGCCACTGCAAAGCAGCGTGGTCGGTTCTCAAGACAAAAGGCCGACCCAACAAATACTGCCTGTACAATTTGGTAAAGTACACCACCGCTAACAATTCCCTACGGGTCACACAATAATTCCTTTCCGCGGCGGACAGTAGTCGGCTCCCGTACGCGATTACTCGCTCTTCTCCATCTATGCTTTGAGAAAGCACGGCGCCTATTCCCAGATCACACGCGTCACAATCTAGCGTATAGGTCTCCTCATCCCTCGGTAACGCTAAAATCGGAGCGGTCGTTAACGCGGCTTTCAATAACTCAAAAGTCTCCTGACACTCCTCATCCCACTTGAACATCCTACCCTTCTTCGTCAGGGTAAACAAGGGGCAGCTAAAGTCGAGAAGTCTCGCACAAATCGCCGAGAGTAGGCGGACAACCCGAGGAAGGCGCGTACATCTTTCAATCGCTGCGGCGTGGGCCAATCCACTACATCCTTTATCTTGGAAGGGTCCATAGCCACTCCTTCCGGCGTCACTATATGTCCCAGAAAGCAGACAGTCCTCCTAAGCAAATGACATTTACTCGGCTTCAGCTTGAGATTCGCTCCCCTCAATCGCAGGAACACTTGCTCTAAGCGGTCCAAATGTTGCTGCGGCGTATTCCCAAATATAATCACATCATCGAGATAGACAAGACAAACTTCAAAGTTAAGACCAGACACCACAATATCCATGAGACGCTGGAACGTGTCCGGAGCATTACACAGCCCGAACGGCATGACCCTCCATCGGAAAATTCCCCGTCGCGTAACAAACGGAGTCTTGTCCGCATCCTTCGGGTCTACTGCTACTTGATGGTAGCCACTCCGTAGGTCTAATGTGCTGAACCAGCCTCCACCTGCAAAGGCGTCCAAACATTCATCTATCCTCGGCAGCGGGTACGAGTCTTTCCTCGTCCGATCATTCTACTGTCAATAATCTATGCAAAACCTCAGAGTTCCGTCCTTTTTGCGAGCCAGTACTACGTCGGCCGCCCACTCGCTAACCGCAGGTTCCACAATTCCATAAACAAGAATACTGTCCAACTAGTTATCAATAACAATCCTATGCGGCAGCGGGTGACGTCTTAACGGTTGTCTCACCGGATGGGCATCTCCTGTCTCAATCTTATGTGTACACACCGACGTCTTCCCTAGGTCCCGGTTGGTGATGGACATTACATCTCCGTACTCGACCAATAAACTTCTCAACCGTTCCCGGATTTCCGGCGACACATCCTCGGGCAAATCTGCCAACATCAACTCACTAGGCGAAACGTCTTTATTCTGACTAATCTTCCCTTTGTCCATCCGAATCGGCTCAACTTCCACCGGATGCAAACCTGCAAGGAACTGATCCTTGTTAAACTTAACCGGACTATCATTCAGGTTTACTATTCTCACATGCGCATTAGTTTTATCGCCTAACACCACACGGGCAATGTGAACTCCACGACGGATTTCGTGAGCCTCCGTCATCCACGCGGGAGCTACCGAGGTCAAATCCCCGTATACAGTTTTCACGGGCACCTCGCATTGGTATTTGGGCTGTAGTTTTATCTCCTCGGCGACCATTACACGCCGGCACCACATTGAGCCATTCCCTCTAACTAAGGGGATACGTTTGCGTCCAATAAACAACCCCGTTACCAAAACTCAAGCGACAACGATGCTCCCTCAGGATATCCATTTCCAACATTGGTTCGGAAATCTGGTCGGAGACTAAAAAGGCAGTATGGACCTCAAAACCATCCCAAAACCTGATGGGTAACCGGACCTCACCCAGGACATTAATATCAGAGCCATTGGCAGCCATCAAAAAGCGAGCACAAGATCGAAGTTCTAACCCCTCAACGGATGAGGACGGAACCAGGCTGACTTCGGATCCTGTGTCGATGAGGCACATCTGCGGTCGGTCGTTGATCATTCCACGAACGTAGACGGCGTTGCTGCTGGCGCGGTCGGGCAGCTTCGGACGTGTCGTGTGGTTCACTACCACAGATGTCGATGGCGCGGCTGCATCTCCTTCTGTCGTTTCTTCGTCGTTCGGCCGGTTTCGGAAGCGTCGCGGCTGACGGCAGTCTCGGATCACGTGACCGGCTCGGCCGCATCCATAACAGGTCACGTTCCTCCTCGTATTCTCCGGCTGGCGATCACCAGATGGGCGGTTCCCAGGACGTTGATCTCGGCTCGGTCCATCGTCGACGATCGCAGACTGGTTGCGCAGCTCCCGGAACTGCTCGTCCATCTTTCGCTCCATCTCTCGCTGCCAACGACGCTGGTGGTCGCGCTGCGTCGTCAAGAAGCGGTCCACGGTCGACTGGAGCTGGTCGCTCGGATTGACTTCTTGCGTTCCACGGACACGGGTCGACGGTCTCCGACGATCGTCATTCTCAGAGGCTCGCTGGTAAGCCTCTAAGCGTAGAGCGGTCCGATAAGCCTCGTCCAAAGTCTTCGGCTCACGCTCCCTGACTTTCAACGAAAGCTCCCTGTCTCGCATAGCTTCCAGGAACGAGTCTCTCGCGATGATCTGCGTCGTCTCGTTGGAAGGAACAGGGTAGGCCAATACAACGAGTCGGCGGATCTCGTGTAGTAAATCGCTCAAACTTTCTCCGGCCTCTTGACGTCGATAATACAGCTGAGCACGGAACATGTCAGCTTGGCCGTCCGTCCCGTATCTCTGTCGGAGACGCTCCACCAGTTGGGCGTAACTTACGTCAGCTTGCGAACCGAAATCCCAGAGAAGTTGCGTCGCTGCCTTCTCCAACGCGCAGCGTAGATGATCCACCCTGTCCGAGTCTGTCCATCGATTGTGGCGAGCACATACCTCGAACTGCACGAGAAAGGACTCCAGGGACCCAGTCCCGTCGAATCGACCCGGCTTCATCGGCGTTGGTCGGTTCCGAAGGAGACTTCCAAGGTTCTCCAACAGCGCCATCGCCGAGTCCGTTGTCTCCTTCTTCACACGGGGGCTCGTCTCCATCAGCTCATCACCATCGTCAGAGCTGAGTTCTATCAGTCGGCCACGACTCGGCTGCTTCTCCGTCGTCGCTCCTCTCACTTCACGCGTAGAGACATCGTCGTGCGGAACTCGAAAGGCCTATGCTCCATAAACGTGACCTCGTCGTCCATCATCTTCGGTAGACTCGTCTATTCGTCGGCTGGAACAACTGCGTACCCCACTTCTGGTACCAGTGTAACGGATCTGACCCCCGCGCCCGATCGCGGCTGGCAGGAGAGGGGATGGCGAACTCTCCCACCAGGTGGTAAGGCTTGCGTGTCGCTCCAGATGGGCGCAAGTCCGGCCTCCGTCGTCTTTCGAAGGGCTTAGCAGTGCTCCCTCTACCGTACGAAGACCCGAAGACACGATGTATTTTCAGACGATATATTGTCACAGCTCCACACGTCACAGCAGGCATGCACGTGATACACAGCAACCGACCACACGTCACAGCAGGCATGCACGTGATACACAGCAAACGATCGTACCCCAGCAGCGGACGGTCGTATACCAAAATGGCGGCTCCCACAGCGATGGCTGACTTCGGGGCGCCCCACTGCGACGAACGCAGGAACTACACGGCAGCGGCGTACTGCGGCGGCGGCAACGACGAGCTCCGACGACCGATACTCAGCGACGGCGACGGCAGCTCCCACTGGCGACTGACAGCTGCAACGACGACTGCTCCTTCTCAGCTGCGACGACGACACCCGGCGGCGGCGGCGACCGCTGCTCACGACGACTACTGCTCCTGCTGGCGACGGACGACTCGACTCCCGGCGACGAACTCTACTGCGGCGGCTGACGAACTTCTGGAACGGACTGAGCTGACGGACTGACTGCCTCCCGGTGACGACTGGACTTCTCTCCTGATGGCGACGGACTGAGGTTATGCATGGAGGCCGCGGTCCTATTTATACCTGCCCGAGGGGACAGGGATCCGGACCGCGCTAGCGCCGGAGGAGGGAAGGGGGCTAGGAGCGCTAGACCCGCGCAAGACCCGCGCATGCGCACTAAGGGGGGCTGACGTCAGAGGTCCGCCGGAGGAGGGAAGGGGGCCAGGCGCGCTAGACCCGCGCAAGACCCGCGAAAGATCCACGCATGCGCACTAAGGGGGCTGACGTCACAGGGGGGTCGACGTCATAGGGGGTCGACGTCATAGGGGGCCGACGTCACAAGGAACTTTGGAGGCGAAGGAGGGGGAGAGAGGACTTTAAGAACGTGCCGACGACGGCGCGAATCGACGACCTAATCGATGCCGGGGACGACGAAAACAAGATCGCGGCGGCGAAGTAAACAAGATCGCGGCGGCGACGGCGGAGGGGAGGGGACTGCGGCAACTGCTCAGGCGAATTTCGCCACAATAGATAGATAGATAGATAGATAGATAGATAGATAGATAGATAGATAGATAGATAGATAGATAGATAGATGATAGATAGATAGATAGATAGATAGATAGATAGATAGATAGATAGATAGATAGATAGATAGATAGATAGATAGATAGATAGATAGATAGATAGATAGATAGATAGATAGATAGATAGATAGATAGATAGATAGATAGATTGAACTGATAGATAGATAAATAAGTTTGCATGCCTCTCAGACTGTCTATCAATCTATCAATTCGTCGATCCATCAATATATCCATTATCCAATTCGTTTTAATTTGGTTGTACTTAATAGGACAAATTAGAGATATTTTACTCTAGAATAATGATTCAAACATATTTTGTTCTTGTATTCAATCATTCTGGATATGTATATTGCGCCCCGTAAAGGTTACTACTGAGGAGCATTTTTATCGGAGCCAGAGTGTTCTTGGATCCCGAGCGTATCTGCTCCGTCTCCGAGGTAACGTTTTTGACTCCCGCGGACTTATTTGACCCAGCATGGGCGGTAGTTATGGCCTAGGTGTATCTCTTGCTCGCAGCTTAAATCTATCCTACTCCCGAATAACGATTTAAAACGCTAGTCATAGGTCAGGCGTAAACCTTTATTCTGCGTATAAGGCTACTCCCATTCTGGGTTAGGTGTAGGGGAGGGTGGGGCAAAACGCCCCCCTTAAGGAAAAACTGGGTGTAGAGAGCAAAACACATTAATATCTAATGTTACTTTTTTATCAACATAAACATCTGCACTTAAGCTACAATATCACTAAATAAAAAAATTAAATGAATTCAAATTTCGGCACAAAATTGTCTGAAAGTGTTTGGTCCAAAAGGGGCGTTTTGCCCCACCTAGGGGGCAAAATGCCCATAGCCTGGGCATTTTACCCCAATGATAATGTATACTAGATAATTGACTAGCGTACATGTACGTGCATGTACGTATGTATGCATGCATGCATGCATGCATGCATGTATGTATGTATGTATGTATGTATGTATGTATGTATGTATGTATGTATGTATGTATGTATGTATGTATGTATGTATGCATGAATGTATGTATGTATGTATGTATGCATGCATGTATGTATGTATGTATGCATGTATGTATGTATGTATGTATGTATGTATGTATGCATGTATGCATGTATGCATGCATGCATGCATGTATGTAATGTATGTATGCATGTTTGTATGTATGCATGCATGTATGTATGTACACATGTATGTATGTATGTATGTATGTATGTATGTATGCATGCATGCATGTATGTATGAACGCATGTATGTATGTATGTATGTACGCATGTATGTATGTATGCATGCATGCATGCATGTATGTATGTATGTATGTATGTATGTATGCATGTATGTATGTATTTGTGTATTTCTGTAGTATGTAGGTATGTATGTCCAGTCATGTGAGGTAAGACGCCCAGTCACGTGGGGTAAGACGCCCAGCCCCGTGAGCATCTTACCCCCCAAGCAGTAGTAGTTACATTCCATACTCCTCGCCTAAAACGACTACTTCAATGGCAGGTTTAAGTTCAATGTAGCATACCTAAATAAGTATGAATCCAACAAAGCATGGATCTTTCGGAAAAAGCGAAACTAAGTAATTTTAGCAAATTAATGAAAAATGGGAACCCTTACATCAGCTTTCGCAAAAATCGATTTTTCCTGATAACGAGTGACCTGGTCACAGGGAAGACGAAAGTAGGATGTCTTTCAACCGGAAATACATAAAACTAAACGGTTCTAACTAAAATTTGGATTCGGTATTTCAGTTGACTGAAATAATGCCTATGGGCATCTTACCTCCCATGGGCGTTTTGCCGCACCCTCCCCTAAGTCTCTATTCCCTAAGATGGCGGCAGTTTGTGAATCGAAACTCGCTGCATTCGACTACACTTTCGTGGGCGGAGACCTGGGCGGAGACTTGGGGGGAACAGAAAGACGGCTATGAGTGTCGCCCGAAAAATTTCCATCTTTTGCCAGCCAAAATTTCTGACGACCTTTTTTTAGTCATCCGGCGAAATCTCGACGAAATTTTCTATTTTCGCCGCCCGAAAAAGTTGACGACCTTTATTAGTCGTGACGCTCAACGATTGGGGAGGAGACAAATGCATGGGCCGTCCCACCAGCACCTCCATTGGGGGGGACCGTCTCCCTGTCCCTGTCTCCGCCCATGTACACTTTACATGTCAGAACGTGCTTAGAACGTCTGCAATGAACTCGTATCCTTCGTCGATGTCGCAAAATATTAAAATTTGGCCAAATACCCTAGGAAATTGCATTCGAAGCGCCGCGTCGCAGTATAGGCCTACCAAATCGTGGGTCGCTTAACTAACGTATCGACCCTTTTATTTGTTGCAATTAGTTTGTTCTAGCGACAGCCTGCTAATTAAACTCCACAACAGTGGCGTAGCAATAGGTGGTGCAGCTGTGCAGTGCAAAAGGGCCCACGGCTGTTTAGGGTCCTCCCCGGTGGTCAGAGTTAATTTTTTATTTTAAGAATTATTCAGAATGTGTTTATATCTACATGTACGGCGGTGGCGTTGTAATGGATTGTGCAGACTGCACTAGGGGCCCCTGGTGGTCAGAGTCAATTTTTTTACATTCAGAATGTAATCAAGTCTACATGTAGGCCTACTGTAGTTTTCAGTGCTGAGGTGGTGGTGGATATTGACACCGAGCAGAGAAGAGCTTCGGATGATGGCATACCAGCTGCATTACCAAAGGATTCAGTAACCAAGGCATCTCAATTATTTTTTGCGCAAGGGATTTCGCCCAAGCGAACATTTTTACATCTCGGAATTTTTTGTTTATTCTTTTAGACTTATCATAGCAACCGAGACTTGAGTCACTTTACATTATACCAATTTATTATATTGTTTTTCTTTTAGTCAACTAACCCAACTGTTTGACATAATTATTTTAAGCGTGGATGATGATGATAATTCACACTTCAACAGATAAATCAATTTTTGATAAATTTGTCAGGTACAGAGCCGGTGTGGCATGAAATCTTGTCCGGCATGAAATTATGTACGGCTCCGCCCACTTCCGTTGTCAAGACAGTATTTCATGCGGCTTACGTATGAGATATTAATGTCCGGCATGAAATCGTGTCCGACTCCGCCGTTATATGTATCCCGCTTTTCCAAGCAGTATTTCGCGAGATATTGTCCGTTTGAAAGGGTACATCAGTAACACTTGCCAAATATATATTTTTGTCATAAGATTTTAGAAAACAAGGGCGTGAACAGTGAAATTATTGTTGTAAAGCACCATGCTTGTAGTTGCCTATGCGATAACCCTATTTCTATTTTTAGATAGAAATTCCCATCGTAGAACAGGCTCAGTGGTTACGAGTAGAGGCGTGTGTAAATATGGGTTAAATCTGAAAAGGACTTGCGGCCTTCATAAATGCCTCAGCTAATTTCACTGCTCCATATTTCTGTTTATCTTAAGTATCCATCCATTCGGATTTCTAAATTATTAGCCCCATGCAGCATTAATTTTTCTTAAAATCCGACTTCTACATTGGCGTGAATGCTTTCTATCAATGGTGTTCCCATTTAGGCAAAATTTTCTCTGGTGTAAATAACTATTATACTCCAGAGTCATTTATTTTCATCAATCCTACTTATATTTTAGCAACAATTCTGCTCACCAATCCACCTTGTTTGCAACCAACGCCAAAACCAACGCACTAGTTCCCAAAGAAAAACTTACATTGACAATAAGTTCCTGCGATTTCAACCAATTCATAAGCTGGAGCTAATAAATCGGGTATGTGAGAGAACTTTGCCAATATTTCGACCACGATAACTTCGTATTTGTTATTGTTGCAGTATTCTTGCTAACCAATTTCATCATCTCCGAAAATGCGGGGCCCTAAAACAGCGGGCCCGGATGCTGCAGAACCCTTAGCACCTACCTTAATGCGAGCCTGTGTGAAAAGGTTTACTGCTTTTAGTATAAACTTAGACCTCTTTCATGCTATATGGACCGAGCAGTTTTACTTTTTGCTAACGCAAAGCATGGTTTCACAAGGTCTGCGGTGCAGCAAAATTCGTATTTGATGTCTACTCGACACATTCAGCACAGAGAAGAAAATCATCTTCAAATACGCCTTTTGCTTCAGCACAAACATTTGCTAGTTAAACTACTGAAATTACATGCACGTATAATTGATGGATAGTAAATCTATAGGCATACGTAGGCCTATGTGGCATGTGCGCATTTCCCTCTCATGCAGGCAACCGTTGTCTTTCAAATCCTGCGAACGTTCGATGCTCGCCCTTTAGATTGTCGCCCATTGTTTGCTCGCCCTTTCGACGTCGCTCTTTTGATAGGACACCATCGAAAGTTGGTATTTTCCAAAGATAGCCTATGAGGTAAAAACTAGCTCCATGCCGTAGCGGGGATGGTTGTAACACATCAGGTGGGGGTTAGAATCATGGACGGCGACTTGGGGGACAGGGGGCGGTCCCCTCGTTGTCTGTGGTGGGGTGACCGTCCGTGCATTCGTCCCCACCCCAATGCTTGTGTCAGGACACGCAAATGGTAAATTGGTGAATATACAGGGTGGCCCAGCATAAATGTCCCGACTTTGCACGCATATAACTTCGCCAATTTTAACAGTTATTTATACTTAATGCATCAAATTAAAGGTATTTCACTCTAGTATTAACTCTGAAAAATTCGAACTGATACTAGTTTAGGTTTTAATTATATACTTCAAACAGCGCTAGCTACCATTTTTTGTCATTACTGACGCATTATGACGCCGTTTCCCCGGGAAATTCTATCGTTTTTTGCTAAAACGCGCGTAGACACGATCATTTTGGGTGTTTGTAGGGTCCCTTCCATGAATATCTTCTAATCGCAAAACCACGTACTTTCAATTTTGCCAACAGCCGTGCACTGCCATGCGCTGCTTCAGACGCTGCCAGCCGTTTCTTTGCGTAAGAGCTGGAGAGTTCGCGGGACTTCTCGTCGACAAATTACTTTAACTTTAGGTCTATAATCTTTTCCAATACGCTATTCAGTGCTTCTAAGACTGCCTGTTTTGCGCTGAATTTGCATGCAGGGCCTGCCCTGGTCATTGTCTTGACTGCAAATGTACGCGGTCACACACGAGCAATGTTAGCGGATGTGAGCGCCGTGCGCTCCGATTCCCATGGTTTGCGAGTAGAAAGTCCTGTTTTATCAATTTTCTGTAGCAGATAATACAAGGTATTGTTTATTCCATCCTCTGTTAGAATATTCGTTAATCATTTCAAACGAATTAAATCCCTTTTCAGTTCGTAAAATTAAGATCGAAACGCGATTATCGTCTGTCAACGGCGCCAGGTTGTGTCACAAATGACAGCAAAATATGGTAGCTAGCGCTGTTCCGGGCATATAATTAAAACCTAGACTAGTATCAGTTCGACGTTTTTAGAGTTAATACTAGAATGAAATACCTTTCATTTGATGCATGAAGTGTAAATAAATGTCAAAAATTGGCGAAGTTATACACGTGCAAAGTCGGGACATTTATGCTGGGCCACCCTGTACAGGTAACTTTATAAGAAGATAAGTCCATCCCCATCAATAAGAAAGGGGGAAAGACCGAAAGGTTATCAGCCATTTTGGCAGGAAAAATGGACCAAATGAGTTGAAATGACTAAGAAAAAGGTCGTCAGAAAATTTCGTCGGTGAAAATGGAAAATGTCGACGGTCAGCGACTCAGCCGTCCGCCCAAAATGTCGTGCCTCGGCGATAGGCCTAATTGCCCTTCGGCCGCCTCGTTTTTCTGGTCAATTTGTCATTCATTAAAGCATTCGGCCTATTGTCTTTTCCTCGGGATCCGCGTTTTCGTGCTGAGGCGACTTTGAGAGTCATTCTCCGAGAAGCGCTATAGGCCTATAGTCTAGCCTAAATCTATGGGCACGTACGATGCTACTGCCGTTGAATGTATAATGCTCATAATTATAGGCTAGGTCTACTACGTACAGCAGATCTCGAGATAGGCCCTGTTAGCCTAGCTGCCTAGGTCATCTGTCTGAAGTGTGATTAGGCCTATAGCCTACTCATTTTCTAACTTCATACACACTCACTTTCAAATAGCCGCTAAAGTGGAATCTATATCTTTATATTTTATTAAAAGTTAATTTTACTTAAACCCATAATTTTGGATGATATAGGACAGGGGTCTCAAACACGCGGCCCGCGGGCCGCATGCGGCCCGCGAACCCGATTAATGCGGCCCGCGAACGGCTTCCTGGTTTTGATTTTTTTAAGTTATAAATCGGTTTAAAAGAGTTTTACAGTTCTTTTAAGATTTGAACCAATGTTTAAACTTCTTTCTACTATTTTTTATTGGATATGATTGAGTCCACAACAGCAGATATAGGCTAGGCATATAGGCAGATGGACTTACCGGTAGTGGACCTTCAGTGCGATGCAACGCCGAAGCAGAAGAAAGTTTGTATGCCGGTGTCGCAAAATATAGTATCCCGGAATAATCGTATCTCCCCAGATGATGAGAAGTTGAAAAATGTCCCTACCGCGTGTGCTTAATTTTGCTTTTTTTGTTAACTTCCAATTGCTTGGTTTTAACAATGACACTAACAGGTATACGCCCTATGTTTATTCCTACAATTTTGGTGACTTTGGTTTAGATGATTTAGAACACGTAGAACACTTAAGAACGCTCAGAGTATCTAGGCAAACTAAATTCGAATTGAATTACTCTGAACATTGCTTAGGATAGCCTACTATAAAAAAATTAGAGTCATTTTAAATTTTGATTACAACATAATTTCCTCAATTATAGCGTCCACGCATTTTTCGATAATTTGGATAGAATGGTTTCCCAATTTTGTTTGTAGTAGGCCTACCATTATACAGGGGCTTCTATCCCTATACATGGCGGGCGCAGCTTGCGCCCAGTGAAAAATAGGGGGGGAATCAGAAGACAGCCAAAATTCACGTTGGTTGGGGGGGAAGGTCGGACATGGAGGGCAGCGTGCAAACTAGGCATCACTAAAGGAAGATAGTAAAGGAAGATCCCCCCAGAAAATACTTCCCCTCCATATAAATTTGGACAAAATGGTAGGCCTAATAGTTTTTAGCAAAATGTATACACTTTATACACTTCGAGTTTTTAGTTAGGCTACTATCTGAATTTTTGAATTGCATGAACTGCTATAACAGCTATAATATACTATAAAAATCCTGTTACATGACTATATTATTATGTCTTTTACTATTTTAATAAATAATACAATCATATTATAATTGAAAAAAATAATGTTAATACAAATACTATTTTGAACAACTAAATGGCTTCTCTCCAATGTTATCTTTCAAATTTCAGACCGTCAAATTTGGTCCTTGAACACTTAGTAAAGCAACATCATGGGCTTACAATGTGGGACCTACATTGTATTTTATTGTAGGCCCCTATAGCATTGTGCTCTAAAAATTTATGTAACGACTCTCGAGTGCACACTGATCAGAGGCGCAAAACATATGGCTGCCCAATTTTGGCAGCAATTCCTCCACTGAAACAGTAGAGTAATTTTGCTAAGAGGACAGCTTAAAATGCTGAAATTGCCATGCGGAAATCGCAAAAATTTCTTATGGGGAGGGGCACATTCCCCCCTCTATACCAGGTCCCTTCATTCCCATACTAGAGGAGGGCATGCGCTAGATTGCATTATATTGCATACATAGAGGAAGGCCGGTCCAGAAAAGGGGGGAAGAAAATGGATTGCGCCCGGATGCTTAGGGGGGATAGAAGCCCCTGCCATTATAGTTACACTTAAATATAATATGTGTATTTTACAGAGCTATATCGTCATTACAGTATTGTAGGCTGCAATGACACAGAACTAATTCCAGTTTCACGTGCGCGATTAGCGTATATTTTTATGTTGCGGCCCGCGAGTCATTCAAAATTTCCAAATGTGGCCCACATGCTGACTTGAGTTTGAGACCTCTGATATAGGATTTCGACACATAGGCCTTAGTTTTAATAATATTATACTGCCGTGCTAAGCAAAAAGACAGTAACTCAGACTGTAACGGTAAGGAGTTACTGTCTTTTTGCTTAGCACGACTATAATAGTCATGCATAGCTAGGCTATGCTTCGTATTATTGGTCTTGGTAGGCTGAATAATTATCTTGTCTATTTTGTGTCTTTCCCGGACAAGATCTCATGGTGCTATTAATACTGTAGTTTGACAGTTGCTATCTGATGTCATCGGTCACGTGAACCAATGACAAGGCTTTCCGGACATTATTTCATGCCGGACATTATTTCATGCCACACCGGATTAAGGCATGTTCGACATGTTCGGCCGAACAGGGGCCCCCACACTTTAGGGGGCCCCCACACATGCAATATCAATCTTTCATCATTGCTAATTATAATGGCAAAAATGAGTTTAAAATCTATAAAGAAAATTGTCAAATTTTTCAAAACTACTGACTTTAACATTATGCAACTTTTGCACATGTGTGGGGGCCCTTATTGCAGTTTTCATTGCCAGGCAGATTGATCTTAAAATCAGTCAGATATGCTAGTACGAGCTATACGTTTTATTGCTTATTTAAACACTTAATGCATCACCTGATCGAAACTCAATGCTATACTGCGCATTATGAGATGGTGTCATTATAATATTGAGTAGACCTACATGCAGTACCAGTACGCACTCTACTTTTGCGAATTCAATCAATCTCATAAATTTTTATAGAGGCCCTTGAGACTTTTACTCAGAGGCGCTCCCAACGCAGACGTTATCAAAAAGAAAAGTTGAGAAGACGAAAAAAGAGTCAGCAGAGTCACGGGAAGCGAGAGAGCCACGGGGGCTATTCCAGGTGACTGTGCCCACTACCGAGAATGCTCGTCGTTGCATGGTCACAATACTCAAAAAAGAACAAGGAATTCTCCACGAGCAGATGAGCGCAGTGAATGGCTGTCCAGAGAGACAGGCACCGAGGTGAAAGCTCACATAGATCTAAGCAGAATGGAGCTTGAGCCAGTGTCTACCACTGGCATGACCGCGAAAATATATACTATTTTAGTTTGTAAACAGTGTGAACGCCATGGACAGCGGGGCAAATCGGGGCAACTGCCCTGCATGGTAAAAACCATTTGCCCTGGCCGTTATTCCGCCGCAGGTCTACCAGAAATTTTCGTAGCCAAGAATTTATTTGGGTATAAACACTTGATGAACAATGATAATATTGTTATGACAACGCATGAATCACTTTAATATTCTTAAACCGTAAAAGATGTATCGGTTCTTTAAAGCGTAACCGCTACACAAAGCCAAAAACGTCAAATTTTCAACGCAAGAATTTCATGGGAAAAATAATGTCCTACTTTGTTTCCACCCCGGCACAACAGTACACTCGCCTTGACCCCCCACCTCACAAAAACGCTCTTGTTATCTGTATCTATATTTTGTATTGATGAAAAACCTGGAATAGCATTCCTCTTTGCAATTGTTCATTTTCTTCTCTTCATCTATTCAAACTTCGGTTTCTCCCCAACATCCAACAAAGAGAACACACCTAACATTCTGAATCACTGATCGTCAAATAACTCTAGTAATGATGGAAGTGTACACTTGTTTCTGTCTAATTTTGCTCTACTTTCCTAACCCACCTTTCGTTTGTATTATACTAGCTAAGAATATGCTGCTCAGTTATTTAGTTTCACTGTGAAACTCGAAAAGTCATCAGGTGGTCCTGGATAGAGAGACCTTTGGCCCTTTTGGGTATCCTGGGAAGCCGACATAATTGTGAAACAACTCTAATGTAATTTGTGATCTGTACTGAATGAGTTGGTGGCAGAGTAAACTGTTGGGCTATGTTGTCTCTCTAACCAAGAGAGATGGATTGTTTATCTTTATGTATCACGGAGTCGTGTCTCACTCTGATCAAGTATATTGTTTTCTCCAGCGTCTCTTTCATAATTCAGAGGTATGAGACTACGAGAACTGTCCATTCATTTCTTCAAGTTTTCAGAAGGCAGCTCTTCGAGATAAATACTCAGAGGTTCTGCAGACTCCGGCACGGTCAGATTGCTGAAGAATGCGTCAGATATTGACCCAGGTATGAAGCGAAACTCGGGAGTCACACCGCCGTGGCTACCACGGAAAATACGTGGCTTTGCATGATGGTGCAAGGATCAAACGGGACGGGGCGAATTTCCAGACTTTCCTGTTGAGCGCTGGCAGCGACTACTTCGAGTACCCGATTGCTAGTGAGATCGAAATCTCATTCATTGTACAATAGTAGATGCAAATATGATGATTGTAACCTCAATTTTAGCCACGCCCCCTTAGGCTATAGGCTGCTAGGCTCCGCCCACTTAGGCTAAGGACTCGCCTACAGGCTGCCGGGCCTCAGGCACAGCATCGCTGAGAGCCGGTGACCAGCATCGCTGAACGCCGGTGACCAGCATCGCTGAGAGCCGGTGACCAGCATCGCTGAACGCCGGTGACCAGCATCGCTGAAGGGCTGCGACCAGCATCGCTGAGAGCCGGTGACCAGCATCGCTGAACGCCGGTGACCAGCATCGCTGAAGGTCTGCGACCAGCATCGCTGATAGTTGGTGAGTTGGGTGACTGTCGGACAGCATCGGTGTACGCGCCTTACGAGTATAGCGAGGCCGTGGGTGAACGAGTGTTCGTCGGACGCGGGAGCATCGGCGCATCAATTTGACAGAGTTGGTGGCGCGTCTTTCTCCCAGTAGGAATATTGCTGCGGAGGTTAATCGGAGCTCCGGCCGTTGGTGAGCATAGTTACGACCGGCCGGTCAGGGCATTGCTACCTACCGTCTTGGGTCCTGGTGTGGAATATTTCCTGGTGAATTTGTTGTCGTTTCTGTTCCCTTGGAGTGAGTTGGTGTGGTCACCGTCTAGTCCCGGTGACGCCGCCTGGTCAATTTGTCCGTCTTTTCCGAAGGTATCATGCCATTCTGGCGAGGCCTGGGACTCAGTCCCTTGGAATGGCCGTGGTTCAAATCACTTTGGTCTGCAGAGTTTCGCGAACGTTCGGTGTTACCCGTCGGTGGCACTAGTTCTAGGGTTGCTGTCTGTTGTATGTTACGCCAGAAAGGAGATCGGCTGGGCAAGGGAAAGAGGCCCGTGGCCGTGAAGGGTAGCTCCAAGCGAGCATGCCACCCGTGTATCG
>OX457046.1:10375211-10495211 GCA_949752735.1 Lumbricus terrestris
CGTCAGACATAACGGGCATAACTGACTTCGGAGAATCATCAGAGAAAAGCGACAACTACGCTTCGACACGCATTGCAAGAAAAATATTGGTAAGATGCTTAGGCCTAGTATTACAATTACGATGATATAGTTAATATTATTATCGTTATAGTCAATAATATTTTTAATTACCCAAATGATGTAGCTTAACGCTCAACAGCTAACGTGTAAAAACTTGCGTCACAGCTAACCTGGGGTCCAGCTGGACCCATTGTATTTTTTTAATATTTGAATTTGTAAACACGATATCGATGATGAAAATAAATTCCCCACTATTCTATAGGCAAATTGGTTATGTATGTGTACTTGTTGTAGCGTCCCTTCAAGATTACTACTCAGAAGCGCTCCCAACTACATCGCGGGCACTGAATTGGAGTTTCACGCTGAGACTCTGAACAATTGCTAGTGAAGGACTTGCCCAAGGTCCATACGAGGGGGCTTGAGGTGGATTCTATGCCCTACTACAAAATATGCAAATGTCTGCAAGCAGTAGGGACGCCAGATGGGCTAGGGTCTAAGCCCCCTAAAAATCCGGGTTTTTACTTGGAAAAATCAAATATTTCCACGTTAAGCCCCTCCTAAAAATGTGAAATTTCCATGAGATTTCGACCAAATGACTAAAAAAAAGTCATCAGAAATTTTGGCGAATGAAAATGAAAATATCCTCCGCGAGGATTCAGCCCCCAAAAAACGGAAATCCTTGCCCCGCCACTGTTTGCAAGAACGTAACTCCTTGAGCACGGTAATTAAAGTTTATGTACCGGTAAGTCTATATCCTATTGTCGTAGTGAACATTAGGGTTAGGGTCAGAGTAAGGGTTAGGGTCTGTCTATCTGACCCTGTCTGACTGTCCGTCTGTCTGTCTGCCTGTCTGCCTGTCCGTCCGTCCATCCATCTGTCTGTCTGCCTGTCATGTATGTCCATATTCTGTTGGTCTATCTGTCTGTCTGACTACCCGCGTCTGTCTGCATCTCTACCTGCCTGTCTGTCTTGCATGCCTGTCCGTTCGTCCGTCTGTCAGTCTTCTTTCTGCCTGTCTGTCTATCTGTCTGTCTATCTGTCTGTCTGTAGTCTATCTGTCTGTCTGTACGTCTGTCTGTCTGCCTGTCTGTCTGGCTGTCTGTCTGCCTGTATGTCTCTGTCTGTCCGTCGTCTGCCTATCTGCCTGCCTGCCTGTCTGTCTGTCCGTCTGTCTGTCCGTCTGTCTGCGTGTCTGCCTGTCTGCCTGTTTATCTGTCTGTCTATCTGTCTGTCTGCATGTCTGTCTGCATGTCTGTCTGCATGTCTGTCTGTCTGCTTGTCCGCCCGTCCGTCTGTCAGTCTTCTGTCCCCCTGTCTGTCTGGCTCTGTTTGTCTGTCTCTCTCTCTTTCATTCTCTCCCCTCTCTCTGTCTTTGTCTGTCTCTCTCTGTGTGTCTCTCTGTGTCTGTCTTTCTTTCCGTCTGTCTGTCTGTCTGTCATTCTGTTTTTACATTTTTGGTATTGAAATATGAAAAAAACCTTATGAAAATCACACGTAATTTTTGGGGTCCGCATGGACCCAGGAGGGGAAAAAATTAGAAATTTTTTTTGCACCGTCTTTAAAAAAAAGTTTTTCCAGAAAAAGCACCCTAACATAAAAGCAAACAAATACATAAAATATTAAGGTTGCAGCCACTTCACGAATATAAAAAAAATACATGATGAGCATGCTTGGGGTCCGCATGGACCCCAGGTTAGCTGTTGAGGGTTAAATAGCTTAAATGAGTTCGCAGCATACTCTGGTGAGCTGCAAAGTCATATTTTCACCTGGATTTAGGCTACCTATTGAAAACCTGCGTACGAATATCGTGAACGTCCATTGTTTTTACTCCTTTAAACATCGGGTTTGCTCAAATGCATTTTATCGCTGCAAAAAGCCGTCCTTTTCCGCCTGGGTTGGATCCAGGGCGTTCCTGAGTAGTAACATTGAAGAGACGTTATATAAATCTTCATAGTGAATAACCATACATATACCTCGTTGAAGCAAAAGTTCAATACACTGTGTCCCAGTGAATTTTGGAACACTTTCGTAGACATTACTATTCTATACACTCCCCCCGCTTCCGGGTTGCGACTTAGATCGCTGGAAAAAGCGATCTTCGCGTACGACGGACTAAAAACCCGTTTCGGTGACCGCGCTTTCTCAGTGGCACCGGTTAGGAGGGGGTAATTTGAAACCTTTACACCGGCCCCAGATGCTGGAACAGTCTTCGTCCGTCCTGCAAGCGGCTGGCTCAGTTGACTCCTTCAAATCTTTAGACTAAAATATTCCTCAAGGCCTATCTTGCTGCTAGTTTTGTATGCGTCATTGTTTTTTTTATTATTATTTTTTTATATTATTTTTATTATTATCATTATTATTATTATCATTATTATTATCATTATTTTCCGAAGTACACATGTAGTTCGAATCCCAAAGGCAGTTAAGATAACGCATGCAAATAAAAACTAGATCTATAGAATCAGGAATGAACAGTCAATCAGATAGCAGTGGCTGCTTTTCGAATGCGCCTCTGCAGGCAGCAGCGTTGAATCGCTGGATTGAGAATGAAAACCGTTATTATTATTATTAATTTATTTTTTTTATTATTTTTTTTTTACCCGAGGTACCTAGGATCCCTCGGGATTTCAAAAAATTATGCTTGGAGCTGTTATTCATTGTCTGGAAATTCAGGCCTCGTCCTCCGCAACAATATTAAAAGGACCACGAAAAGCGATGGCATTGTAGCGCTGAATGCAGATGGAAATGCGCTGGAAGAGAAAAGTCGTTTCTCGCGGCTCTCCAGAAACGACCGAGAGACGCTGACCAACCTCGCGGATGAAGCAGACCCCGGCAGAGTTGATGGGCCCCAGTGTTTCCAGGGCAATGGAATTATTATTATTATTATTATTATTATTATTATTATTATTATTATTATTATTATTATTATTATTATTATTATTATTATTATTATAACACAATCATTTATTAAAAGACCAATCGAGCTTAAAACCAAACTAAAAACAAAAAGTATTCAAGCGTAAAGTGCATTGTTCTCGTCCCCGGTAAGTGGTGCAAAAGAGCCTCTATATGGAACAGCATTAAAACGTTGCGTGCAGACAGAAAGTCTCTGAAAGAGATAGACAATTTCCCTTGGTTCGTCGGAAACAGCGGCACAACGGCGGCCCAACTCTAATAAAAAAAATCGCAACCCGCGCGACTGATGGGGCACAACGGTTCTAGGACAAAATGGTACGGACAAAACGGCATGTTTAAGTGGAAGCTGGATGAGGGTATTTTATTGCTGAAATAGAGGGTGGATGGCTTTTTTGTGGCTGAAGTAGAGCTCTAGTGAGGAAAAAAGCTTGAGATAAGGAGGCTGGATTGGCAAAAAAATGCTTGAGAAATGAAAGCTGAATTGATGTCTTTCATACATGTGTTTCATGATGTATCCAGCTTCAATTTCAGTCATTAGATTCCTTAAATCAACCTCTATTTGTAATGCATCTTTAATTAATCCAGCTTCAATTTCAGCTTTGAAAATAACCTGACACAGCTTCTATATCTAAAGCGTTATTTTCATCAATCCAGCTTCCATTTCATATATAAAAATATCCATGCAGAACCTTCTTCCAGCTTCCATTTCACATGCGTCTTTTCATTAATCCAGTTTCTATTTCATATATAAAAATTCACTAATCCAGCTTTCATTTCATCCATACCATTTTGTCCGTACCATTTTGTCCGTACCATTTTGTCCGCTACCATTTTTGTCTGGTCACCGGCCCAACGTTTCGATTGCAATTGGCACAAACTCATGGGAGACAGGAAGCGTCGAGCATTTGCTGCACTTTCGATCGGCCGCATGTTCAGCAGCACCTCCGGAAACCGTTGATGACAAATGTAAATAGGAGACAGCACATGTGTGGATGGCTGTGAAGTTACAGGCAATATATTTTACTTCTGGCCCATGGGAAGAGAGTGTGGTCTTTTGCCGTTCGTTCTAATCAGGCCTGGAGGCTCTTTAGAACTGGGGATGTCAGCCTTCGCGAGTGCCCTCCATACCAAGTCGTTGACCGCAAAGTGTCGAGCTGTTCTTCCAGACGATCGTCTGCAGACTAACCCGTGGTGTCCTCTTGAGTCGGCGGTCTCTCCGCACTGACACTGGTGCGGTGTACATAGATCCAAACCCAGACGCAGTCCAACGGCCACCCGGATTGCCTCATTGCTTAGATCCAAGCCAATTAATTATTATTATTTTTAATACATTTTTTTAAATTTTATGCCCCGAGGTATTTAGCATCCCTCAGAGACTTAAATATTAATTAAGAACAGTATAAAAACATCTGGAACGGCACCTAAAGTTTTTTTACTTTTTACATATAAATTTTAGTTTCTAAAATCTTAGGGTCGCCGGTCCATGGCCCCAGGTAATCCAGCAAGGTGCCCTGATAGGCAACGGCGTTGAAGCGCTGGATAGTGATTGAAGTGCTTTGGAACAGAAAACCTGTTTCTCGTATATCTCCAGGTAATTTCGACAGCTGGTGTCAGGAAATAGAGTATCCCTCGTATTAATCGTATCCCCCCAAATGAAAATAGTCGAAAAAGCCACTTCCGCGTGTATTAATTTTTGCAAATTAATTTTCATCTGCTTTTCTTTGAACAATGCCACTAACAGGTATGTTTATTCCAACTAGATATTTTGTTTTGCTTTGGTTTTAGAGCAGGGCTGTTTTAAAGGAATTTTTAGAACTGTAGGCTACAACTCCTTCTTTCCTTTCCCATCGTCCATGGTAAATTGTTTCCAATCGGACCTTTTTTGCTAGTTTTTATTGTACAGAAGTGCTTTTACAACAGCTCAAATTCTTTTACAACTGCACATTTTGTGTACAACTGCACGTTAAAAAGCCCTGTTTTAGAGCACTTAAAACATTTTAAACACTTAAGAACACTCAGTCACTAAATAAATTCGCGTTGCCTTTCTCTGTACATTGCCTATGACACTTAAAACAATTAGAGTCACTTAAAATTTTGATTAGAGCATAAAATGTTTAATTATACGTATTTTTCAAAAAGGGGATAGAATGGTTTATACCCCGGATAGAATATACCGGTTAATTCCATCTGGGGGTAGATTAATTCATCCCCCCGGAGAGCTTTTAGGGGGATATTCCGTTTCGTGTCACCGGCGTCCAATCTCGGACACAAAGGCGAGACCCTCATTGTTGATGGGCCACATTGTTTCCACGGCTAATGGGACGAAGACGTATGTCCTCTGAAGGTCCAAGTACTTTGAAATTTTCCCTGTGGCGGCTTTCTCTGCTGCTCTCCCGGCTTCGGTCGCGTTCTCGAGGACGTACGAGGCGGCCACCGTGTTCACCACTGTCGCACCCCAAATTAACGCCCTCCCGTCAATGCCACCTTCGCTCACTTCAGTTAATATGTCAACCAAATAGCACCAGAAAGCGCGCAATTTTGTGGTGATGTTATTTTGTTTACTTGACTCACTAAATTGATGGCTATGATTAAGGTTATGTCTGTCGCTTTCAGTTCCACATCTAGCCGGTCCTTTATGGAGAATCTTCATAGTTTTATCATTAAATTTAACTGCACATGCTGTGCCACCATCAAGTCTTTCGTGCCTGTCTCTTCTGACCTAGTGTTTTTCCACAAGACCCAAAAATGTGACGGGAGGGCTCGAAACCCGTCGCATAATGATTTCGACTTTTTATTCAGCCATATTCTACAGTTAATCTGCTTCAAAATACTTTTTACAGAATAAAATATCTTTTTTCTAACGGAAGTTATAGTTATATGCTTTTGAATCTGCAATTTGCTAAATTATTACAATTGAGAAAATCGAATTCAAAGTTTTGGGACATTTTGTGTCATGAAAGTACTTATAAATTATAGTAACCATTACTTGAGTCATCTGAAATTTGGCTGGTCAATATATGGCTATATCCTGTATCAAATACATCAAACGACATGAAAATCGAGCTACTAGTTTCCAAATAGTGATGAAATTACAGGCAACTGCTACGAAGGATACGATTGAATGTGCAAATATGAAGCGTAAACAAACGCGCCGTCCATTTCGCGACGACCTGCAGATACTTCATCATAGACATGACCCACGCTAAATGAGGTGTAATACTTCTAACAAATAATTGACCAGTCTCTAAGACAAGTTTGATTAGGAATATTGTATTCCCATTTATGATTTAAACAAACAGAATCAAATAGGCCATGTGCGACTGATAACAACGGCGGCGTTTTGCTCATGTGAGTACTACCCTCTGTATACTGTATATAGGTTACCTCAAAGAAATGTTTACACAACAGCTTACGGCGATCGAACCATGGATAGGCCCAATAACACGAATAAATTATGCCCAATTTCAATGTTGACTTTCTCTGAGAAATTAAGCGAGACTCTTCAATTCCAATAAAGAACTTGAATTATATAGACATAGCCTATGTGCCTATATAGACGCTTTGAGGTGGGACAATAATGTTAGGCTCTCAAAGCCAGTACTAATTAAACTTCTTGCAGATCAATAATTGTGTTGGGTGGGTGGATAGATGGATGATGGGTGGGTGGAGTGCCAGTTTAGCTTTATTATAATTGATAACGCCGTCAATGTTTACCCACGTTACACCGCTATCGTATTTATCTAAGAATGCATGCAGCTTGTCTTTTATCGCCATTTGAGCAGTCAATCAACTTCGCAATTTTACTTTCCATGATGTAAAATAAAGTTTATGCGAATTGTTTCCGACGCTAACGCAATCCGAACGAAAGAAAATGAGCACCAAAAATACCATATCTGCGAGATTCGATATAGATGCGCGTAGCAGCGCATGCGCAACATGAAGGTCAGGGTCGCGAGATGTCCCGTAAACCAATGACACCTTCCGAAAACTGGGTCGGAGGCGTGGTTTCAACTGTAGTCAAGAGGACATCTCAACAACAATCATAATTTGGATAAAAAATACCTCTCATTTAAATAGATGATACAGTTTATCCGGACCATTGAGTAGTATTTTGAATGTATAAATTATTAAGTGTTACACAGGGCTACAAGAAATAGTCTGGTCGGCGTGTGAAAACTCGGTCGTTCATGGCGAATTTTAACTTTGAAAACGTGCTCATTGAGCAATTTTTCAGAGCAAATCTTGACACCGCGTTAAAAGTCATCTTTTTACCACAAAATATTTGAATTCAAATATATTATAATTTCAGATATTGGAAGCTGACATATTTTTCAATACAAATACGCAATAAAATGATATTTCATATTTTTTTACCCCTCTGGCCTGTTTTGCCTTCTATCTCTCTATCTAGATCCCGACATACGACGGGTTACGAACTCTTCCGACACCCCATGATCTAATTCCTCCTGGTATTATTAATTCTAATGATAAACTGTATAAGATTCTAATTAAAATAAATTGAACACAGTTGTATGTTGTCTTTCTAACAGCGAGGAGAGAGAAACATGTTCATCTTTCACACTGCACTGATTTGGTTTCTTCTGCGGACCATTTACTTTGTGGAAGCGGGAACAACCACAAGTAAACTTTATTTTACTGTTGTTTCCTCTGCTCGTGTAGGCTATTTTGAACTGCTGACAGTGATGCAACCAGCGGGTGCTGTGGAGTGCTTAGGTGCACGCCCACGCAATTTTTTGAAATCCGATGAGTTTTTTGGGGTAGGGGTTCTCCTTCGCTCTTTCATTCTTTCAGATTACACGAACAAACAATGAAGAAATTGCATCATAATTTTAGTCAAATGCATGGTTCATAGAGCACATGATTTCAGTGTTCGGTTTGGCTGTCTGAGTTTGTCTGAGTCTTGAGAATTTGCCTAGTGACGGATGGAAAGTCTTAGCGATAGACCCTTGCGTTTACATTGCATTGCATCACCAATCATTTTGATTTAATTGATAGTACCGTGTGTGCTATTTTATTAGCGCGTAGTTAAGAATTGTTTCCTTAAAATAAATATTATAGCCTACTATGGTTATACAACAGTTTTTAATCTAGACATCTCTAGCGGAGAAAGTTCCCCATAAAAGAAATTTCTTCCCAGAAAAATTTGACAAAAATTAATTATAGTAGTTTTTAGTTGCTGTTTACATTATTGTATTACATAAACTGCTATTATAATTATACCATGATCTTATTTACCTCTATATAAATAAAAAGTTATCAGTTATTATTATAATATAATTTTGATACCATACTTCAATATCATGGTATTACAATAATTATGTGGGCCTATAACTTACTAGTTAATATTTGTACAAATAGGCTACTATTTTTTGTGCAACTACACGGTTTCTGTCCAGTGCTCTCTTTGAAATTGCTAAATTTAGAAATGCCTTGTTCCTTGAAGGTTTGCACCGTTACTACATCACTTCCAAATTTTAGTAGTTTGTTAGGTCGTGCTTGGTTGTATACTATTTATATTAACTTCTGCCAATTATTGCGGCCTGGTCTGCTATTCAGGACCATCTTGGGCAGTAAGGATAAGCTGTTTCCAGTGCTACAGGGTTGTTTTTAAGGAATTTTTAGAACTGCACAACTCCTTCTTTCCTTTCCCATCTTCCATGGTAAGTTACTTCCAATCGGAGGAAAAATGACCTTTTTGCTAGTTTTAGCTGTACAGAAGTACTGCTACAACTGCACAAATTCTTTTAGAACTGCACATTTTGTGTACAACTGCACGTTAAAAAAAGCCCTGCAGTGCTACAAAGTAAGCTCATGTATACCTAATTATACGTTTAAGTCTGCAGTTTTTCGTTGTAATAGTCCAGCTTCAGAAGAACTGAATTGCCGAACTTGATACGATTTTTTTTATTGCAATTATAATTATTTATTGAGCTCCATGGGCGGAAACTTATAGGCATAACAGGGGGAACGATCTCCCAAAGTTTGTGGTGGGAACGGAGATGTATGCTTAAGCTTATATCCTCAAATATAATATTCCTAAATATCAGTATATTGTCTACACTACTATCCACTGTATTTCGATATTGAGCAAGCTTAGGCCTACTTTTGTTAAAATGCTACCATTACAGTGTGCAAATACAAAAATCTTAAACAATGGAAGAGAACATTTATTGAAATCTTAAACCACGTCTCTGAGTACTGAAGCCAGGAGTATTTTTTGCTAAGATGGCAGCTTAAAAAGCTACTATTACAACAGAAAAACCAAAACATCCAAACGAATGGAAGGGGACATTTTTATTGAAGTCTGAAACCATGTTTTCAGCTATGAAATCATGAGAAATTAATTTTTTTGACAATACAGCTTAAAATACTACTGCTTACCAATACAGTATGCAAATAAAAAAAATTAAAAAAAACAATGGAAGAGAACATTTTATTGAAGCCCTGTGTTGCATGTAGCACGTCTCTGAGTACCGAAATAAAGAGTTATTATTTTTGTTAAGAAGCAGAGCTTTTTAACGTGCAGTTGTACACAAAATGTGCAGTTCTAAACGGATTTGTGCAGTTGTAGAAGCACTTCTCTACAGTGAACACTAGCAAAAAGGTCATTGTCCTCCGATTGGAAGTAATTTATCATGGTAGATGGGAAAGGAAAGAAGGAATTGTGCAGTTCTAAAAATTCCTTAAAAACAGCCTTGTTAAGAAGCCAGCATAAGAAGTGAGTGTAGGACATTTCCCCCCTGGACAAAACCCCCCGGACAACAACAACCCGGACAACAACCCCCCGGACAATTCCCCCTGATTTAGCCTAGGACATTAACCCCCCGGACAATTCCCCCCCTTGCTGCGCAAATAGCCTATTTCTGCAGGTATAATTTGCTCAAACTTAGGCTAATTATTCAGTTCGCGGTGCTGTCTGTGTCAACTAGTTAGTGTCATACGGATAAACGCCTGTCACTGTCATTCAGGCTTGAACTTATAACTTGTTAGTGTCGTTCACTCACTCCGATATGAAGCTAATACCTGTTGGAGTAATTTAGGACAGCATAAATCGTTGTCATCAATACAGCTTCCATTTAGGCAAAAATTCCTTTCATCCAACTTCTATTTAAATAACAATTATTTTTATCCATCCAGCTCAAATTTAAGCAAGAATATTTTCATCTATCCAGCTTCAATTTAAGCAAGAATATTTTCATCAATCCAGCTCAAATTTAAGCAAGAATATTTTCATCAATACAGCTCCAATTTAAGCAAGAATATTTTCATCAATCCAGCTCCAATTTAAGCAAGAATATTTTCATCAATCCAGCTCCAATTTAAGCAAGAATATTTTCATCGATCCAGCTTCCATTTAAGTGAAATTTATTTTGTATCAATCCGGCTTCTATTTAGCGAGAATTCTTTTCATCAATTTAACTTGCGTACTTAGCACAGGCGTTTTATAGTACAACCACTTTTACGAGGGAAATTGTCCGGGGGCTTATTGTCCGGGGGGTTGTTGTCCGGGGGGTTATTGCATAGGCGGAGACCTGGGCCGAGAATTGGGGGGGACGGAAAGACGCGAGATTTTCGAAAAAATTTCTGACGACCGGCGAAATCTGTGGGAAAAAAAATTTTCGCCGCCAAAAAAGTTGATGACCTTTTTTTTTTTTTTTTTTTTTAGTCATCAGGCCAAATCTTGACGAAATATTTCTATTTTCGCCGCCAAAAAAGTTGATGCCCTTTTTTTTTTTTTTTTTTTTTTTTTTTAGTCATTAGGCCAAATCTTGACGAAATATTTCTATTTTCGCCGCCAAAAAAGTTGATGACTTTTTTTTTTTTTTTTTTTTTAGTCATCAGGCCAAATCTTGACGAAATTTTTATATTTTCGCCGCCCAAAAAAGTCTTGACGCTCAAACATTGGGGGGGACAAATGCATGGGCCGTCCCCCCCAACACTTTTATTGGGGGGGACCGTCCCCCCCTGTCCCCCCTAGGTCTCCGCCCATGGGTTATTGTCCAGGGGGGAAATGTCCGCGCCCCTAAGAAGTTCGGTCGCAGTGTGGAAATCCAAAACATTTAAACAAATAAGAGGCCACAATCTGATGTCCTCAACTATACTGCCTGAATGACAGTGAATTTTTGACAACTATACTGCATGACTACAAGCATTGAAAAATTAGCAATTTTTGAAAAGTGGCTGCTTAACCCTCATGCTACCAAGCTTTTTTGCAACATGGATTACCACCCCCTGGATTTTGGATTTGGTTTGAGATATCATAACTTGCAATACACCAATTGGTAGAGAATTCATTTCTGCACAAAAGTTTTATTTAGGTTTAAAAATATATGAATCTATTTCGAAATTATACAATTTTTACCCGGGGACTCTTTGATTCCACAAACATGTACAATTGTACATATGCATGAACAGAATATTAGATTCTGTGTGTTTTGAACACGTGTGTTAACAATTATGTATGTATGCATAATTTTATATGCATGAATGTATGCATGCATGTATGTATGTAGACCTATGTATGCATGCATGTACGAATGTTTGTATGTATGAATGTATGTACGAAGGCATGCTGACAATGTTTACACAGAAATATCGATTTGCGTTGGAAAAACCCCAACTTGTTCACACATTTTAATTTATTTTGAGCATTTCCGGTCATCAAAAGTCAAATTAATTGGTATGACTTAATAGACCTACTTGCCCTCTATAGAATGGCATAATTTATTTACCTACAAAAATAAATTATGGATACGTTATTGTAAAGGTCCAGACTTTTTAGCCTCACGTATCACGTAATTGCGGCCCAAACGGTAAAGCGCCAACCGCTGTGATCTAGCGGGAGCGAGTGGATTGCCCATAGCGACCGACTGGTAATTAACGCTTGAGGAGTTAAGTCCTTCCCTTTTGACGTTCTGAGTTATGGCCGATAGGTCGTCACATGGCCAGTTTAGTTAATTATAGTGAAATCTGACTGTTTGTTTGCGAGTTTTAATTAATTACATACGCCGCGAGTGGTGTCTAAGTTGCGTGTGTGTTTCGGTGTTGAATTGATCAAGCCAAAATCTCAACACATCAAAACATTCCTCTCAATGAAACAACGCTTAATAACGACTCCGCGTATATGTACATTAATGACTCTGCCTACGACCGCGTAGAAGGTCCATCCAATCACGTAGAGATAGAGCCTAAAATTACATCTGAGCCTGACGAAGAAACACGATCGGAAGCCCAATTAGGACTCATGCAATTGTGGCACGCTGCCGTCGTGTCGGGCCAAATAGAACCAGACGGGGGCAGGGAGCTGTCGAACCCAGCTCTACCCTTGGCGGCGGGCGTTCTCAGATCGAGAACCGTCGACTACATGTCCCTTACACCACTCGAGCAGCATCCTGGTACGATACCTGCAATTCCTCCAATATCTGACTTCTACTCAATGAATCGTTCCGTTCCAAGCGCTGTAGGCCTACTGTCCACAGTAACTGACTCTCTAGATTACCAGGCTTCGACTCCTGCTCACATTCATCAGTCTTTAGCTCCCTCGTTCTCCCAGTCCGGTGACATTAGACCGACGACGTGGATGGAGAACTTTACAAGTGGGCCCAGAAGAATGGGTCCAGCTTTTACAATATAATAGAAAAAAACATGAAATGTTTACAAAAAAACCTATTTTTATAAATTTTAATTTATTTTGAGCACTTTCTGTTTCAGAAGACAAGTCAATGAACATGGAAATGTAGAAATTCCTCTATAGAACGGTATAATTTGTGTCTCTTCATGTTAAATGACGGATAAGATATAGCCGATAATCTAAGGAGGTGTTATCCACCCCTCTGGTACCTCTGGTATATCGGGTATAACTCTTGAATGGTATGGAGTATCATCGCAAATTTTACCTTAAAATGTGTGCAAATGAACCCACTACAGCTACCTAAAATGTCAAACTTTATTCCAAACGGAACAAGTTTTATGTGGCAATAACCTAGGGGGTGGCAACCACTCCCCCCTTTGGTAGCCCGAGGGTTAAAAGTCTATCAATGCAGTATGGAAATATAAAAAAAACTGTAAACATGGGGAGGGACATTTATTTAAGTCTTAACGCATGTCTTTCAGCAAGTAAATTTAGAGAAATTTCGTTAAAATGACAGCCTATAATGCTGCAATTGCAGTGTGGACATTTTAAAACATTTGATGCCGTGGAGGGTCATATCCAAAGACAGTTATTGGCAAAATGTGCAGTTCTAAATGGATTTATGCAGCTGAAAAAGCACCTCTGCGCAGCTAGAAAGAGCTTGTACACATGAGTCTGGCAATCTAGAAGATGTCAACGGTTAAAAATGCCATGATTTCTGGGCTCCGCCCCAGACCCCGCGTGGGTGCATACGGAAGACGCTGTCTGAGTAATCCATGTCATTGTGATTATTTTTACTTTTCCTGGTTTAGTCGCAGTCTAAATTGCTCGTATCGCTTCAGTAGTTTCGCATCCTGCGCCGCAGTGACTGCATTTCCTTCGAGAGTTACGGCCAGTGGTGAAAGCAAGGGGGTTAAACCCCCCATTGGCTCCGGGGAAAAGTTTTTTTAAGGTTATTTTTCCTTTTAAGTAAGAAAAAATAGCAAAAAACAGGGTTTCCGGCCATAACCCCCCCCATCAAAAATTCCTGGCTACGCCACTGGTTACGGCATCCATAATATATCCCAGAACCAGCGGTAATGATAGATCATGAATAACTTTTATCTATAGCGGAAGATAGAAAAGTAATGGACCCAGCTGGTCTCCTTGTTGTGGACCGACTTGCGAAGATATTTTTTAAGCTTAATGACCAAACTGAAGCTCTGAATGCTGCACGTATAACAGAATGGGGCAAGTTCATGGCGGACGTCGTCAATGGAAGAGAGCATTATATACCTGTACAGACGGTTGAAGGCGCTCTTAAATTCTAGTTTTATTAGGATAAATCCTGCTGGTAATGCTTCCAGGAAACGTCGCACCTCGTGAACCGCCGCTACTCCACGCCAACTCCCACAGGTCTCGGTGAGAGGTATCTAGGAGCCTCTGCGATCGCGTGGATTTTTGCACAATTTGATGCAAGTCTGCGCCATTAGAAACCTATCACAATCGGCTGCAGACCTCCAGATTCTTTTATGAGTGTCATAAAAATATCTCCAAAGAGTACAGGTTTAACGAGCTCAGTGCATTCTAGTTTCAGAAAGACATCGACCAAACCGGTGATTGAGGATATCCGCTCTGATCCGACTTCTGTGCAGCTCACTAGGTCCGAAAGATGCTGGAGTCGAGAGACTCGAGACTGCAATATGACAAAATTATATAATACTTTTCTGGTAGGCACTTGATAGAACAATTATTTAATGTTGCAGGTGCTGGTTGCCCGCGATTTTTCATACGATCACTACTTCAAAGCTCACAATACTGTTATGGAGTAGTGAACAACAGAGTTCCGTTTAGGATGGGCAACGCATTATGTGACGGCATGGCTGCCGGCGCAAGGGCGGCCTGGTTGTCAACTGATGCAGAATGGAACAACATGAAATCTACTTTTCCTGATTTTGTAGTGGATACTGGTTTGTCGAGTTATAAATAATTACTTTGTCGCTCACCAATAAGAAGGAGTTAAAAATTAAAAAGAGAAAAGATTGTTATCTATCACGTTCATACCCACTCGCACCCAGCATATACGTCGTTCTTTTCTTACGTAGCCTACTTTGAAATGCAGCGTATACGTAAGCTGATTTTAAATATAGCCTACCGTCAGATGCTAGGCGAACGTAAGGATCGCGGAGAAGCGACTTGCTTGAATGCATCTCTGAATGATGAGAACCTTGCGGTGCTGTCGTTTGAAGACTTACATGTTCTAGTAAACTTCCGCTGCATATCATTTGTCACTAATCACTTTTCCCTCCGTGTCATTTACGTCGAAATTTGTCATCCGACGCCACTTTTCCGATCTTGTTTAATAAATCAGACTTGTCTGGACAATAACAGTAGCCTATAATTATTTTTGTGGGGTACAATTAGTGAACAGAACTCAGGTGTGGAAAGATTCATTGATGCGAATTTGAAATTGGTGTGTCTCTATCATTGTTGCATAAAAAATCTGCTGAAGTTTCTGTTGGTGTTTTTGTGCACCTTGTATGATTTGCTAAGATCTCACTCGGAAATTAGTTCTACTATCAACAGTGCAAAATATAGCAATTTCTTGTTGTCTTACATTGAGCTTCTTACTCTTACAGATATAACAGACATTTGTCGCAACGACACTCAATTATACCTTTGGACAAGTGGCGCAAGGAAAAACCACACTTGCTCTGCGCCATTTGTTTGGACTTTCAATGATACACATGATATCCCGATGACTCTCACAAAATGGCAACCAGGTCAACCGGACTGCACCGTCAATTCAGCATGTGTTGAAGTGAGAGCTACTGGAGGCTATTTAGGCTTGTTTAATGACAACCAATGCGCAAGAAACTATTGCGTTCTGTGTCAGGTTTTGCGAATAATCTAAGCTGAAAATTCCTGATTTTCATCTCCGTAGAGAGTGTAATTTACAGGAAAGTCAATAAAGAACAATGCTGTATGATGTTGCATGCCAATAAGACAAACGATCTAACTCCATTGTGTTTTTTAACGAACTCATTTATCGCAGTAATGACGGTGCAGTTGCGACCTATGTTACTAGGCCGATTACAAAATTCATGCAGTCTTTCAGATTCAGATATGATGGGCTGAGAAATGCGAGTCTCAGACTGAAGATGTTCATTGCCTGGTGATAATAATTTTTGTTTAATTTAAGAAAAGAGACCAATTCAGGTGACACACTGCTTCACCCAGTTACACGTCAAAGCACATGAAAAAATCAACAACGGCAAAATTATTGTAAACATAACCCGCACTCGATCACATGACTGTCCGTCCGTCCGTCCTTCCGTCCGCCCGTTCGTCCACCCTCCCAACCACCTACTGCATAGTCTATAATATATCCATATCTAAATTTATATCTATATTAATGTCTATCTCAATATCTATTATCTACGTCCGTGTCTATATCTATACCTACAGGGAGGGCCATAAAAAAGACCCCCCCTAGGTTTTTTGCCAATATCTTGACTAGGGTGATTCAAGTTCTGTAGGGAAAAAATGAAAGTTAGAAACTAAAAGACGCTCTTTACTTTTTGTGTTCCTTTTAGTTGGTGGAGCAAAACTGTGAATTAATTTAGCAATTGGTTTGTATTTAGTTCTGCCTCACGGAGCTCAAAGTTTTCAAAGATTTATTTAACTTAATTTTATTTGCGTGTAAAACATTTTAAATTAGTTACCTAATTTTTTATAATATAGAACTTAAAAAAGTATATAAATTGAGCATAAACAATATGGTGAAGTGTGTAAACAACCAAATTTGTTAATTTGTCATTATAATTTAGGCAATACAAATTATTGCAAAACCATTAAAAATGCGAAATGCATGTTAGCATTTTGAATACATAGCAACAACAATATTATGGCTGGAGCCAGGCCAAAGACTTCCATTCATCTTAAAAGAGATCTTTAAGAGACGTTTTGAGGTAGAGCAATGCCTACAATCTTGAATGTTTGCAGTTTTCTTTCAAAAGAAAGAGACACTTTCTCAGTAGGTGGTAGTGAAAATGTTGGTCAAGACATCGAAATCTGTGGGAATGGCTAAAGTAAGATTATTCCAAATGCAGTTCTAAGAAACATTGTTCGGAAACTGAATGCATGAAGCCTACTAGAAAAATACAGATGCATCTGATGTAACAAGAATTGTAGGTGAAGAACACAGACAACTGACAAAAGATGACTGTTTGCAATCAATAAATATTCTCTTTCATATTGGTCATTGTGAGGCCATGAGTAGGCTCTATAATTAAAATTGAAGCAGACAACAAACTTGGCTATGAGAATATTTCTTGTGGATCAGCAATCAGGAACAAATTATGCAATGGTGCAGTTGGACTAGATACAAATTTGGCCAATAAGAATAAAAGAAAATAGAAAAGAAATGAAAGAAATACGCATAGCCTACGGCATAAACAAATGGAAAAACACAAGAAGCATTGGAATAGCCTATCTAAGTCACAAGTAGTTGTCTACATCATGTTTTGAAGGTGAATCAAATCATAGCGATTGAGCAGATGAGTAATATAATTATTTGAATGAACAGTTCTGAAATTTTGTGGAGGAACATTTTGCGAAAACTCAATTTCCATTGACATCTGCTATGAGAATAAGAGAAAACGAGAGAAGTTTTGTTCTTTGAATATCATTCCAACAAATTGTACTTCTGCATTGGGTCAAGCAAATATCACCATTCACCAGCAGAAAGGCAGACTACATTTTAGCAGCTGGAGGTTAATTGCAAAGATAAAGTAGGCTATCCAAGTTTCCACTGTCGTTCAGCGGCATTTGATTTCAACGTTCGTCAAATATTGAAGTTGGCTTTGCATGTAAGGCAACTGTGTTGAAAGATTATAAAGAATTGTTTCAGCTTAGTCTAATCCTTCTTGGACAGTTCCACCACTTAGGACATAATTGTGAGTGCCGAGTGCACTTAACCATGCACACTGGATGGCTGAACTTAAATAAAGTGAACACAAAATGAAGTCACTGGTTGATTAAAATATGGATTATTTTTAACTTTACATGTCTCAATGCATATGATGCACTGTTGCTCCATGTAGTGATCTGCTCTTGATACAAAAGATTTTTGTTATCTGCATCCAAAGTAATTTTTAACTTGTAAAACTGGTTCAAAAGCAGTTGACTGTTACTTAAGGTAAACTTATGGGGCCCTTTTTTATTGGTGAGGAATTGGCACCGTTTGGCTTCTTTTCGTAAACCGTTTGAACATAGCAGTCAGACACGTCATTTATTCAAGAAGATGATGATAAATGGTAAGAATCTCCAAATATTAGGATTCTAATAAGGTTTTTAACAATCTTTAACTTGTTGGCTGCAGTTAGGAAGGAGGGATCAACATTCGACTCCACATTGACGAAACGCAAAGATCAAATTCGAATAAAATCAATTAAACTTTCAATTACTTTTAATAAATTAAGATATATTGGCATTTAAAACAATAGATAATAGCTTCTTAGGTAGTGTTGCATCATTTTTATTGGACTGTATCATTAAGTTTTTCAGAAAATATTTATTTACTGAAATGCAATTTTTTGACAAATCACAATAAAATTAAATAATTTCAAGGTCGATGAGGCAGAACTAAATATTATCCGATTTCATTCAAAATTTGGGGGGCATATTTTATTACCAAAAGGAACATAAAAAATCGAGAGCATCAAAAAAATTCGATATTTTATTTTTTTGAATCACCCTAATCTTGACCTACATGTAAAGTAAGAATTTCGACATGAAATTTTACAGGCTTATAGACAATTCATATTTACACATTATGGCCAGATTTCATCAAAATATTTCAAACAAACCAAAAGTTATGCCACTTTTAGGAAGGCCACCCACCGTTTTTTGACGTATCAAAAACGTAACGCAACAAAAAGTAGGTTTTTGCCAATATCTTGACCAAAAGTAAAAATTTCGAAATGCAATTTTACAGGTTTATAGACAATTCATATTTACATATGTTGGCCAGATTTCATAAAAATATTTCAAACAGAACAAAAGTTGTATCACTTTCAGTGAGGCCACCCTACGTTTTTTGATGATTCAAAAAAGTCAAAAAAGTATGGTGGCCTCACTAAAAGTGATATAACTTTTGTTCTGTTTGAAATATTTTTATGAAATCTGGCCAACATATGTAAATATGACTTGTCTATGAAACTGTAAAATTTCAATTCGAAATTCTTGCTTTTGGTCAAGATATTGGCAAAAACCAACTTTTTTGCGTTACGTTTTCGATTCGTCAAAAAACGGTGGGTGGCCCTCCTAAAAGTGGCATAACTTTTAGTTTGTTTGAAATATTTTGATGAAATCTGGCTATAGTGTGTAAATATGAATTGTCTATAAGTCTGTACAATTTCATTTAGAAATTCTTACTTTTGGTCAAGATATGGGCAAAAAACTTAAGGGGGGTATTTTTTATGGCCCACCCTGTATATATCTATATAATAAATATAGGTCTATATCGATATCCATATATATATTTAAGTCAGTACTCAGTATCTACAGGGTGGGCCAAAAAAAGACTCCCTAGTTTTGTGCCAATATCTTGACCAAAAGTAACAATTTTCAAATGAAATTCTACAGGGTTATAGACAATTTATATTTACACATCATGGCAAGATTTCATTATTATAGTCATGGACATACGGTGGAGGGTAAAGGGGTAAATACCCCCCAAAAAATTTCCTCGCGCATATCTGTTTTTCGCGCAAAGCAATAGACGTTCAGGAAACATTGAACAAACTATTGGAAGTTCAACTCTTATTAGCACACCACGTGATCTCCGTGCTCCAGCTTCCCTATTTGGGTTAATAGGTATGCAAGTACTAGCTCAAAACCACAATGGATGAAGAGAGCGGAAATTCATGACAAAAAGGTCAAAATTAACGGAAACATTTAGTGAAAATGTGCGAAATTCACAAAGTGAAATCTAAACAGAGTTATTAGCGTTTTAAGACAGATTTCATCAATAATCGATCACGCTAGCGCTTTAGTAAAGAGTCTACAGTACGAATGACGCCCAGTAATAATTTCTGCGGCGCCCCGAAAGGCGCGGGTCACGTTTGGATTTTTGGAGAAGCGATGTGGGGTGGAGGGTTGGCGAAAACCCGAAATTTAGCAGTCAACGATGGGCACCAGAGTGGAGCAGTGTTTTAAACCCTAAATTTCACTTTAGAACTCGAGTTATTAGCGTTTTAGGACAGAAGCGTTTTGAGACAGATTTCATAAATAATCGCTCACGCTTTAGTAAACAGTATCGAGCTTTAGTAAAGAGTATACAGCCCGAATGACGTCATACAAGCCGAGTAATAATTTCCGTAGCGCCCCGCAAGGGTGGGTTACGTTTGGCTTTTTGGGGTAGCGGGGTGGAGTGGAGGGTTGGCGAAAACCCGAAATTTAGCGGGCAACGATGGGTAACACAGTGTTTAAAGGTCTAAATTTCCCGGGCAACGCCACGACCGTCTGAATCATTTCGAAGGTCACGGCAACGCCGGGTAACACATCCAGTACTAGAATAAATTTAAACTATAAATAATACTAAAATCTAGTAATTAAACTAGACATAGACTATTATAAAAATCACACGTAAGAGTATAGACTGCGAACTCCCTCTGAACTCTGTTAGGGCAGGAACACATCAAACAAGTAGGGCTAAGCCTTATAGGCCTAGGCCACGACCAAAAATAGACCCCACACAATTAGCACCCTATAATTCTGAGACATAATCACCCTGAACATTATCCTCCACGGACAATAATCCCATCACCGCATTTTGTTTGCCAAGTCACAAACCTATTTTACACGTAGGCTATGGCATTAACTATATTTGATACAGCAACGAAAACTGGACATTTCAGCTGTATCACTTTTAGACCTGTCACTGTTAAGGCGTAGACTTAAACCTTAAACCTTGTTAGTGTCATTGAGTCACTCCGATATAAAGCTAGTGCTTGCTGCTTTTATTTAGGACTACAATAAAGGCTTGTTAATATATAAGTGTAAAAGAAGAGCAATGAAACTGAATTGAGGCTACAGGTTTGTAAGGATTTGAACTATGGAGAAAGTTTGAAACGTGTAGACCTATAGACTGATAATATTGAAGAGGAGGCGCAGAGGTTTGCCTAACAAACCTAATCAAAGCTTAGCATTGCACGATTATCACAGATATAATGATACCATTAAGGAGATTAATAGTCATGGTGAAAACATTACGGAACCAGCACATACATGTATAGCTGAAAAGTATAATCATTACTTTTGCAATATGGGCCCCCAACTTGCATCTAAAATACAACCGGTCCCAGTGAGCTATACTGACTACCTCAATGCACCTGTTCTAAATTCTATCTATCTTAACCCAATAATGCCAGGTGAAGTTAATATATTATCAATTCCCTTGACTCTTCTAAAAGTTCAGACCCTGATGGTATCCCCATAAAAATACTTAAGACTTGCTCCTCAGAAATCTCACCAGTATTAGCTGATATCTTTAATGATTTCTTAACAACAGGTATATTTCCTGACCAGCTAAAAATAGCACAAATAGCCCCAGCCTTCAAAGCAGGTGATATGCTTCAGGTGACAAATTACCGACCAATCTCAGTGCTGCCCCTCTGTCCAAGACTTTTGAAAAATTGGTCTATGATAGAATATTATCATTTACAAATGCAAATAAAATACTTGGTGATGAGCAATTTGGTTTTCGAAATAAGCTTTCTACCCACATGGCTTTACTTGAACTCACTGATCGAGTGAGTAAATCCATTGATGATTGCAACCTAACAATTGGCATTTTCTTGGATCTTGCGAAAGCTTTTGATACGGTAAATCATAAAATACTCCAACATAAACTCCAGTATTACGGAATTAGAGGTACACCACTAGACTGGTTTGCTAGCTACCTCAGCAATAGAAAGCAGTATGTTTCGATCAATAAAACATATTCTTCTATGATAACAGTCAAGTGTGGAGTCCTTCAGGGCTCTGTCTTGGGACCTTTACTGTTCATTCTTTACATCAATGACTTACAAAGTGCCACCATACTGAAGTTAATTATGCTTGCAGATGATACTAATATCTTTGCCACAGGATCTGACCCAGGGGCTTCTATCCCTATACATGGCGGGCGCAGCTTTCGCCCAGTGAAAACTAGGGGGGGGATCAGATGACAGCCAAAATTTACGTCGGTTGGGGGGGGAAGGTCGGACATGGAGGGCAGCGTTCAATCTAGGCATCACTAGGAGGAAGATCCCCCAGAAAATACTTTCCCTCCATATAAATTTGGAAAAAATGGTAGGCCTAATAGTGTTTGACAAAATGTATACACTTTATACACTTTGAGTTTTTAGTTAGACTACTATCTGCATTTTTGAATTACATGAACTGCTATAACAGCTATAATATACCATAATAAAAATTTCCTATTGCTTGATTATAATTATGTTTTTGCTATTTTAATAAATAATACAATCATATTATAATTGAAAAAATAATGTTAATACAAATAGGCCTACTACTTTGCACAACTAAATGGCTTCTCTCCAATGTTATCTTTCAAATTTCAGACAGTCAAATTTGGTCCTTGAACACTTAGTAAAGCAACATCGTTATTAGGTGGGATTACAATGTAGGACCTATGCCTACATTGTATTTTATTGCATTGCATTGTGCTCTAAAAATTTATGTAACGCTTCTCGAGTGCACACTGATCAGAGGGCGCAAAACATATGGCTTCCCAATTTTGGCAGCAATTCCTCCACTGAAACAGTAGAGTAATTTTGCTAAGAGGATAGTTTAAAATGCTGAAATTGCAATTCGGAAATTGCAAAAATTTCTTCTGGGGAGGGGCACATTCACTCCCCATACCAGGTCCCTTCTCGGCGCTATACACATGCTTCGGCGATCGTCTGCTGGATGCTCGTTTGCCCCCCTCCAAAAACCTTAATTCCCACACTAGAGGAGGGCATGCATGCGCTAGATTACATTATATTGCATACATAGAGGAAGGCCGGTCCAGAAAAGGGGGGGAAGAAGATGGATTGCGCCCGGTTGCTTAGGGGGGATAGAAGCCCCTGATCTGACCTTCCCACATTAACAAAAACTGTAAATGCAGAACTAAATACTATACAAACTTATTATCGCTTAACCTTCAAAAATCCAATTATATGATTTTTGGTAATAGGAAAAAGGAAAATACTGGTTACAATATATCAATAAATGACATTGAATTACCTTGTGTGCAAGAGGTAAAATTCTTAGGGGAACTTATTAGTGACAGACTGAAATGGAGCAATCACATTTAATATGCTAGTAACCAAAATATCCAAAGTAGTGGACATGCTGCGAAGGGTTAGCCATTTTCTGATGATGGACAATCTGAAATTATTGTATCAAACACTGGTAGAACCATATCTTAGCTACTGTTGCATAGTGTGGGTCTCCCCGTATGAAACGACCTGTCTTGACCGAATACTTAAACTACAGAAACAGGCAGTTCGGATCATCACCAGATCTGCGTTTAAGGCCCACTGAACGCCCCTCTTTGCCCAACTGAGATTCCTGAAAATTCATGACCTACATGTATGTTATGCTAAAGTCATGTTATTCATGTATAAATCTAAACAAAAAATGCTTCCCTCGTTGTTCAATGACTACTTCACGCTGGTATCCAACATACACACCTTTAATACTCGTAGCTCCCATAAATAGGCTCCTACGCTGTGCCTTTTGCCCGTACCACTTGTCGCTACAATTGTCTGAAAGCAACCGGACCCCGGCTGTGGAACTCCCTGCCCATGGAAATCTCAAATGAAAACAGTATTTTTATATTTAGATCCAAGATAAAAAGATTCCTACTGTTGAGATACAACTCTGCCGATTAAAATCACTACTATGCGAAGGTGGGTGATGATGATGACCTAGATTCTTGAATGAAATTATTTTTTATCCGTGCCCATTTTGAGCAATGACTGTTAGTAGGCCTACTTTGCTGGAATAGGTTTAATTGCACAGACAAGATAGTTTACTTTTTCAAAGAAAGTACTATTTGATGTTAAAAATGCTTTGTTGCCATATGATTTGACATAAAAACAGTGTCAGTGTTACTGCCGTTGCTATTGATGATATTGTCGATAAAGCCCATGGTGTTATTTTTATTAACTCATTTTATTTTATTTTCTGTTATTATGTATTTTCACCATTAAAAGGGTTGTTTGGCATTTACACAGCAAACTGCTATTGTATAATCGAAGATCCACTTGCATATCATAATTGACGTGAATTTTCGAAGTATTCTTCACCAGACTGTCACTGTTGTTAATTATGCTTGCTGTGGGTGTTTATGGTGATGAGGTGCAGTTCTGCTGTTATTATTTCATTGCTGTTTCTAATAATAATATTATTATAGACATTATTATCATTATTTTTATTGTCATTTTATTATTACTATTATTATTACTCTTATTATTTTATTACTGTTACTAAATTATTTATTATTAGTGGCATTAATATTTTAGTGTAGTAGTATAAGTATTAGTATTTCATTATTCGTACTTTAATGAATTATTAGGTTTATCACTGTTGTATTATTAATTAAGTCCTAGTTAAGTTATACGTATCCTGTGAAAACATTCATGATTATTAATTGGGAAGAGGTGTCAGAATAGTATAAGCCATTAGCTTTTGCTGGCACCTAATTGCATTGCTCTGTACTAAATCACTCATGATTATGTAACCTGAGTTGAACGTGCAATAAAGTATCTATCTACAGTATCTATAGAAGAGGGAGAACAGAGAGAGACCGAGACAGACAGACAGGCAAGCAAACAGTAACGATAGGTTCATTATATATTTTAGCGGTTTTTTACTTCTTACCACGACTGACAGAATAATAAATAGAATAAAGCTACACCATAATGCATTCAAGTTGCAGGGGATTCTTTTTGAAGGAGGATGATTTCGTACGACTCGTGGGAGATACTTTTGCACGATGGGAGACATAATATGAAAATCTGGACGGTTGGCAACCATAATATTATTATGGTTGCCAACCGTCCAGATTTTCTCTGGATCGTCCAGAAAATTAATAGCAGCCGGTGACACGAAACGGAGTATCCCCCCTGAAAGCTAACCGGGGGGATCAAATCAAATCAATCAAATCAAATCAAGTTTATTGCTCCCACAAAAGAAAACGAAAAACAGCAATTACACAACTTTGAATTGCTAACATAGAGAAGAAGATTAGGTATAATTACAGGTCAAACGGTAGTATTACAGGGAAGCAATAGGAGCCCCAGAAGGGAAGATCCCGCTAGGTAGGGGCCCTAGATAAATGATTATTCATAACCGAGATGATGAGACGTATGACGTTAGGTGGATTAGTAGCATAAGTGGGAGATTAGCATGTAGGTGAGTACTTAACATGACGGAGTAAGTTTTAAGCACAATGAAACATAAAAAGAAAGACAGAGAGAGAAAGGAAAAGAGTAAAGCCATTATCTAACCAATAGCAAACGACAGTATTTGGTTTTACATAACATTTTTCCCTGCATGAGCACGTATCAGACGTTTAAAATGAGTGAAGGCCATGCCCATCTTAAGACAAGGTGGCAGACTATTCCATACTAGGGGTCCTTGGTATTTTATAGAAAACTTACGTGTGTTAGTTCTAGGATAAATGCTTATGTAGTCCCGTTTGTTTCTGGTTGCGATGGAGTGCTCTACTTTATTAAAATAGGATACAAAACAGGGTGGAAGGAGTCCGTTATGGAATTTGTACATAAATTCGGATGTTTGGGTGAATTTAATTTGACTGATGTTAAGAAGATTAAGATCTAAGAAAAGAGGTTTAGTGTGGGCACCAGCAGGCGACCTGGAAATGAGTCTGATGGCCTTTTTTTGAAGTATTTTCAAGCTAGTAATATGGGACTCATATGTTGCGGTCCAGATGAAATTACAATAGGTAAAGTAGGGGTATATCAGAGTAAAGTACAGGTTTTTTAATACAAAGGGCGGAAGCAAGTATGCTATGCGTCTTATTATTCCAATGCTCTTAGAGACTTTTTTAGATATTTCTGATATATGGTTATTCCATTTTAGATGTTCGTCAATATGGACTCCAAGAAACTTTGAGGATGAGACAGAAGGAATTAACGTGCCATCTATTTCCAGTTTCAGGCTCGAGGCGGGAATTAATTTCTTACTGGATCTAAATATGATGCAATTGGTTTTGGATATGTTGAGTGATAACTTATTTGATTTGAACCAGTCATTAGTCTTGATAAGTTCTTCATTTGCCAATGAAATCAGTTGGTCATAAGAAGCATTGGAAAGGAATGCATTGGTATCGTCTGCAAATAGTATAAATCTTAGTATACTAGTCGAGTTGGGAAGGTCATTGATGTATATTAAGAATAGCAGAGGTCCTAGTATCGAGCCCTGGGGAACACCAAACATAATTAATTGGAAGGTTGATAACTTACCATTGCATAAAACTTGTTGGTAACGAGTGTTCAAGTAGCTTTTAAGCCAATTCAGAGCCTCATTTCTTATTCCGTAGTGCTCCAGCTTATGTAGCAGAATTTTGTGGTCCACGGTATCGAAAGCTTTGGCAAGATCCAGAAATATTCCCAAAGAAAACTCATTATTGTCTATAGCCTGAGATATTTTATCCTGTATATCCAACAGGGACATGGAGGTGGAGTGCCCGGGTTGGAAACCATGTTGAAGGGGATACATAAGGTTATTGTGGTTTATAAAAGAAAATAGTCTATCGTACATTATTTTTTCAAAAAATTTTGAGAAGAAAGGTAGGATTGAGATAGGTCTGTAGTTGGATATTTCGGTTCTGCTGCCTTGCTTATGTATTGGTATTATTTTTGCTAATTTAATTTCAGAGGGTACCTCTCCGTTTCTGAGAGAACAGTTTATTATTTCAGCAAGCGGAGTAGCCATCAAGTCCAGTATGGGGGCCAGTATCTGGGGATTGAGGTCATCTGGTCCAGAGCTATGGGTTTTCTTTAGGGTTTTGCTGATAGATAGTATTTCATGAGTATCCGTTGGTAGGATGACAAGAGAGTTTAAGGTTGAAGGGGGCATGAAGTTATGAAAAGAGTTGCTGGACGGCGGAATTTTCAGCGATAAGGATTTAGGTAAATTTACAAAGTAGTTGTTAAAGAGTTCAGCTATTTGCTCAGGGTCACTAGTTGAGTTCTCGTTAATAAGTAGTTCTTTAATATGAGAGTTTCTGTCTTCAACGTTGATTATAGTTTTAATTATTTGCCAGGTTTTCTTAATGTCTTTAGTGTGTTTGCTGAATTCACTTGTGTAGTAATCTTGTTCTAGTTTGATGCGGATTGTTTTATAATTGTTACGGTAGTTATTAAATTTAAGTTTATTTTCCGGTGTGGGGTTCTTGATGTAATTGATGTAAAGTTTTTCCTTTTTTTTGATTGATCTTAGCAGGCCAGCCGTCATCCATGGGTGTTTGAAAGTGCATTTTTTGGACGTTTTCTTAGCTTTTAGGGGAAAGGCTTGGGTGTAATTAGATGTTATTTCACTCAAGAAAGCAGAGTAGGCCAAATTGGTGTTGTTTTCCTTACAATTGAGGTAGACCGGACTCCAGTCGACATTTGTGAGTAGATTTTTAAAGGTTAGAATGTTTTCTGGCGTGAATGTCCTAGTCATATCAGTCAGTCCTGAATAGGTAGTAGTGTCAGTTATACTTTCTATCCAGGTGATGATTGGCAAGTGATCAGAAATGTCGTTAATTAGGATTGCAGATTCAATGACAATATCAGGAGCATTGGTGAAAATGTTGTCAATAAGTGTACTAGTTGTAGCAGTGATCCTAGTCGGACGAAGAATCAGAGGAAGAAAGTGATGAGTTGACATGCAATCCATAAAGTCGTGGGTGGCACCGTGAGTGGTAGATGATAATATGTTTATATTGAAGTCACCAGTTAAAAATATCTTTTTATCCCCATGTCTTCTATTAGTTAAGGAGTCAACTAGTATCTCAAAGTCTGAATTAAATAGGTTCAGGTTGAAGCCAGGTGGACGGTAGATAGCGCCAATCAGAAAGTCCACACTTTTCTTACATATTATATTTACGAATAAAGATTCAAACTCTTTTGAAGAGCTGGTATTGGATACTATTCTGAAGTCCAAATCACCTCTAATGAATGCACCAACCCCTCCACCACCACCCTCTTCCCTGTTTACATGAACAAACTGATATCCCGGAATGGCAATGGAAGTAGCCGTGATTTCAGTTAACCAAGTCTCAGTGACGGTTAGGACACAGACAGGTAGCTGTTGTAACAGCAGCTGTATCTCAAGCAGCTTAGGGATTAAACTTCTACAATTAATGTGCATGATTGTGAATGAAGTAGAGCCTGTGTTGAATTTATGGGTGAGTTGAGAAGGTCCATAGTAATCACAATCTTTTAAAAGGTTGGAGATATAATTAATATCAGGGTCAAGGTCCGCATTATTAGTAAGGTGCCTATTGTTGTCTTCTGCCTCTACTATCTGAAGCCTGGAGAGTTTGTTAGTCCTAAAAACCTCGAGATCTGCACTAGGTGAAGGTGGTTCAGTTTCAGTTCCTGTGCTAAGTCTAGAGGGGTTTAATTGTGCAGTAGCATTTGCAGGATCAGTAGGTGAAGAATAGTTACATTCATGGCATAGCCAACTTGGAGGAGTGGGGTTGGGGAGGTCTATACATCCTACATGAAAAGATCTACCACATTGGGTACAAGCACAGTGCCCATCCCCATAGTCAGTCCGAGACGCGCACATGCAGCAAACATAGTAATGTTCATTCGATTTAGGAGAGGTCATTTAACAGCTAAAGAACAAACAACAAAGGTTAATTAAAGAAACAAAAAACACAGAAACAGAAAAGGAGGGAAACACGGTCGAAACTGTCGACAGTGCAGAAAATAGCAACAAAAAGAGTAACAATGTAGAGCATACGCTGGTCGCTGTATCAGTATAATTATATACAATGTGGGACAAAGTGTTCTTTCTTTAGTGCACGGTTGCAAGTAATGTTCAATGCTAATCACATGGTACATCAGCCAATGCGATACATACTAATATCAAACAATTGTACAAGCATATTCGTCTGTCAGTTAAACAGGGTGCACGCTTTTCGTAAGCCGTCTTATACGGCGATCTTTGAGGTAGTGCTAATATATAGGCCAACGTTTAGAAGACGCACGTGTAGTTGGGGAAGATCATTTAAAGCACCACTTAATCAACATTCGCGCTAGCATAGATCAAATTAGCCTTGCGCCTTGTACATGTAAATATAGGTCAAATCAAAGAATGCTTAACCATTGAAAGAAAAAACCATAATGGTGTACAATCATGAGGACAACATCACAATGAAAAAAAAAACGTTTTGCTAAGCTCCAACCGGAGCTTTGTGCCTTGTTATAGGCAAGTGATGAGTGTTCAAATAGTGAGAAAGATGGAATTATATTTTATGAGAAATCAACATTCATATCACAATGCAAAGAAATGTACCAAAACTCTAATAATTATGTGCAGTGTAGAAATTCCATAGCAGTAGGCCTAAATATGCAGCATATATGATCAAGAGGTAGGCTACAGATCTCGAAAGATGCATGCACAGGCGATGCACACGTAAATATAAACAGTGTGGATACAAGAATCATAAGAACTAAATAAAGTAATATATCATATATCGTACGATAATGATATGAGAGTAGTACAGTACCGCTCGCAAGGCACATGATCGAGACAGGAGCAGAGTTCACAGATCATCCAGTGACTGGAGGGATAGGATCTTCCTCGGTCTTTCATCCAAAGAGGTTGTGACACGAAGAAATACCCTCCCTCCAGCCGTCCACGAAGAAACTGCACGTTTTTCCTTTATCAGATTTCTTGCTTTTGAGAAGATTTGGGCATTAAGTTTCGTCAAATTTTCATTTATGTAGATCCTTGTAGAGTTATTGGAAGAGGTGTCACGCAAGATTTTGCGTGATGCATAGACCATGCCCCTAACGTGCTTGCTGACGAACTCAACAACCAACGGTCGGTGTTTGTCCATGCCCCTCTTTGGTATTCTGTATGCGTTAGCAATGTCGGAGTTTGATATGTTGAGTTTGAGGCGATCTTTGCAAAAAGCAGTCACGAGCAGCGCTGATGGAGACTGTTGAGACGGCATAGATGCAGATTGAGGAGCACCATGCCACGCACCCATTTGGTGGAATTCAATGGGGGCTTCGTCAAGACCATGAAATATCAGACTGTTGGATTTTGAGTTGGTTTCCACCTCGTCCAGTCGCGCCCGGTCAGATTTTAGACTGGTTTCAACTTCAACTAACCGCGCCCGGTCAGCATTCAAGCTGGTCTCAACTTCATCTAACCGCGCCCGTAGGTTCGTGTTTTCCAGCTCGAGTGCAGTTATTTTATGATCTTGCGCTTCGCAGTGGCTCGCTATGATGGCTTTTGTCAGATTCTCCACAATTCCCTCCAATTTTGTCATAAATCCGGCTGCTAGTTTGTCAAACATCGCCTCGAAAACAGGTTGTAAGCTAGGCATAAGATGGGTGACTATAGCGTCCAGTACCCGGGTGTCTTGAACAGCGTCAACAAGGTCGTCGATTTTAGGAGCCTTTTTCGACATTTTTGCCACAGAATATTCACAGATTAATCCTTGACACAGTATCTCCTTATAATCCACTGCGGTAACTAAATTTGCTTGAGTTAAATACGTCCTACATGTGAAATTAAATCGAAATATATCAACAGCGAACACGCATCGACTCGTCACTCGGCCGCCATTTTGAATTAATCACCATTTGTAAGTAATTCATGGTGTCATGAATTAATCTATCCCCCGGATGGAATTAACCGGTCTGTACTATCCGGGGGGATAAACCATTCTATCCCCTTGTTTGAAAAATGCGCACAATAAATTTTTTTATGCTGTAATCAAAATTTAAAGTGACTCTAATTGTTTTAAGTGTCCTAAGCAATGCTCAGATAAAGGCAACTCGAATTTAATTAGTGACTCTGAGTGTTCTTAAGTGTTTTAAATGTTTTAAGTGCTCTAAAAACAGAGCAAAACAAATTATCTAGTAGGAATAAATATACCTGTTGGTGTCATTGTTCAAAACAAAGCAGATGAAAATTAATTTGCCACAAAAAATACACGCGGAAGCGGTTTTTTCGGCTTTTGTAATTTGGGGGGATACAATTAATACGGGGGATACTCTATTTCGTGACACCGGCGTACAGAAAATGGATGAGAAAAAATAAGAGCACGGAAAATTCCAAAGTTGCAACTTTCATCAAAGACAACAGCTTTACTGAAATACAATAATTTATGAATAAAATTTTAAGAGTCTAGTACTTACAAATGGTGAATTCTAGAAGGTTCATTGAATGTCCACACGCAAGATTTAGCCTACTTGAATCAGTGGTTCAATTTTTTAAATGATGTTCTAGAAAAATCTAAATATTGAGTTTTGATGACATGTTATCGTTCAACAGTTTGTTAGAACTCATTAATTGGCACATGTGGAATTACAGTTTGGGGAGGTAATTTATACAAGGAGTGGCCTAAGCCTATTGTATCTTAAGTTCTTCCAAAACTGAAGACAAAGACAAATTCTACGAACGTACGGTAGACTTTTTAAAAATCGTGATACTCCAAATTTCCAGACACAGGCTGGATACGTTTTTAGCAATTCCCATCAGCAATGCACATGTTGAGCGTATTTTCTCACCGACAAAAAATCTGTGGAATGAAAACGTAACAGGACGAGGTCTGAACTGGTAAAGCCTGAACTGTGTGTGTGAAAGTCAATTTCAAGAAAATCTTGCGGAGATTTCTTTCTTTCATTTTGTTGGGGCAGAAATGCAGGAACGTCATTTGGGGGGGGGGGGGTAGGGGGCATTTGCCCCCCCCCCCCAAATTTGAGAGAAAAAAACTATTTTTTATTTGTATATCTGTGCATTTTCTCATTTGATGAAAATAAGATATCTTTATTTTTCACTAGGAATCTAGGAAGAGAGCGTGCGGGCCGCGATTCGAACCCCGAAGGTGGCTATTTCAGAGATTTAAAATCTCTGGCTAGCACGGTCCGTCCACGGGGACCTAAATGGCGTGGCGTCCATTCAAACGGGCGAGCGGTGGTGAAGGATCTCACCTCAGAGTCGAGGCCATAAAACAGTCGCTATATATATGAAAATCCGATTACATTTACATCAGTGCCTGTATACTGTGCATAATGAGTCTGAAGTGTGAAGTAATCTTTTGGATATTGCCTACAGGCGCTGTCTCATCATTTAGGCCTACACCATTAGCATTAATTTGTTGTTCCCTGCAGTTTCAATGCACAGGCCTAGCCTACATTTAGCCGTACGATCGAATATATTGTTAACACTAACCTATAGCGTTTAACTTAAACACAGTATGATCGTAACCCCCAAATTTCTAAAGCACCACCCGAAACCCAAACACCGGGCACCAGCTTATTCACGAACGCTGTCTGGTCCTATACTTGTATCATCGTGGACTGGGAGCGTCTCCGAGTGGACTTGCTGAAGGGTCGCCATATAAATTCTTGAAATGAATGGATGAATAAATGCGTATGATTCTTTTGGAAATTATACACACTTGCGGAGGGGACACACAGTTATAGTGGTTATATATATATATTTATATATATATATTATATAAGCTTAGGCCTAGACTAAATACGAAGCATAAGCTAGCTAAGTTTTGCCCCCCCCTGAAAAAAACTGAAATGACGTCCCTGCAGAGATATTAGCTCAAAACAAGCAAAAGTGAACATAGCTTCAAAGAAGAGCAAGATGCTAATGTATTTCAAGTTTGAGATTTGATTCTTGTTACATTGGTCGATGAAATAATATTTCTCTAGTTCTTCCTGTGCCGCATGTGTTCCATTATAACTTCTATGGTATCCATATAACGGGACAGATCATGCACCTTGCATGTGTTGACATTTTCTATGTAGGCCTAAGTTCTAAATGTAACATATTTTGCGAGATGCACACTAGGATGACAATTTACTGAGTTTCACTCTTGTAGGCTCCGTTGCAGCTGGCGCCTCTGGCTTATGGTGCTCCGCCAAAGTGGCCGGATCCTAATCGCTGCAATTTCCACAAATCGTTGGGTGCTGCCGCCATGTCCAGAAATTTCATAATCCACAGTTGGCAACCTTAGGGGGACAGTCCGTCCCGTTCAGATTCTTCCGGCCGGATCCTCTGTTTCGTAAAGGGAATACGATTATAATACGGGGGATGGGCTTACTCTATTTCGTGACACCGGCGGAGATTTGGAAACACCGTCAGGAATGCTAATCCTCAAAAATATCTGGTGGCGGCACCGCCTTCCTGGTTCGTGAGCCGGCTGTCGTCCTAAATTCTTCTCGCCACACCTTCAGTTCTTTCGAATGTTCGTCCACAACACTTCGACTTTCCTCAGACCTACTCACAGTTTTCAACATCTACCGTCCTCCTTCCTCGTCTAAGTACTCCTCTAAAAACTCAGTCTTTCTTGATGAATTTAGCTCTCTCCTCTCAGTTGCTGCCACTACTCCCAACGAATTCTTACTTACTGGCGATTTCAACGTCCATGTTGACGATCCATCAAACTCTCATGCAACTGACTTTCTGAACCTCCTCTCATCAGTCAATCTCGTCCAACATGTCAACTTCCCGACCCACATCAAGAATCACACCCTCGACCTTGTCATAACTGCCAACACCTCCCTCTTATCTCCAAAGCTATCACACTCTATTCTCAACATAACTGACCATTACCTTATCATTGCTGACCTTGAAATCAAGCCCTTCGCTCGGCCCCCTCCTTCCACTCACTCTTTCCGTCGCGCAGGGTCCATTGACTCTCAGGCCTTCATGAAAGATATTCTGAGCTCTCAACTTGTTCTTAATCCTCCTTCTTCCCTTGATGACCTTCTTTCTTGCTACAATTCGACTCTTTCCAACCTCCTTGACATTCACGCACCACTGATCACCAAACCCAGCTCACATGCCGTCAACCCTTGGTTCACCTCCTACCTCCAAGCTTTCAAAACCTTCCGTAGGCGACTTCAGCATATCTACAAGGGCGCCACTGACTCTCTGTCCAGAGAAAAAGCCCTTTCCAGCCTAAAATCAGCCACACACAGATACCACAAACTCATTGCTGCTACAAAAAGGAAATACTACTCTTCACTCATTCACTCCAGCTCCTCCAACCCTCGACATCTCTGGAGAGCTGTCAACTCTCTTCTTCATCGCAAATCGTCCTCACCACTGCCAAGCTCCATTCCATCCCCCTCTATGGCCGATACATTCTGTTCATTCTTCTCTGACAAAATCTCCTCCCTTCGCTTCACATTGCAGTCTCTTCTTGATTCACAATCCTCCAACACTGATACACCTCCATTTCCAAATCCTTCTTCTCCCGTCTCTCAATCATCGCTTCCAACGCTCCATCCCGCCTCTGAAGCCGAAGTGTCACTCCTGCTAAATTCTCTTCCTAACAAACAGTGTGAATTAGATCCTATCCCAACTGCTCTCCTAAAAGACTGCGCCTCCGTTCTCATTCCCATAATCACTAAAATTATCAATCTTTCACTTTCCACTGGCAACTTTCCAATGGTCTTCAAGCAATCTCTCGTCACTCCTCTTCTGAAAAAGGCAAATCCTGACAAGGAAAACCTATCAAATTACCGACCCATCTCCAACCTTTCTTTTCTATCTAAATTAACCGAACGAATTGTCCTTTCCCGGCTAAACGATTACCTCGCTTCTAACTCACTCCTCAACCCCCACCAATCCGGCTTCACCAAACACCACTCTACAGAAACTCTACTCGTCTCTCTGTATAATAAACTGGTTTCTGCCGTCAGTCATCAGCAAGTCTCCTGCCTCTGCCTCCTTGACATCTCCGCTGCATTCGACACCATCGATCACAATCTCCTTCTAAATCGACTTTCTTCTTCTTTTGGCGTCTCTGGCACCGCTCTACTCTGGTTCCAGTCCTATTTGTCTTCCAGGTCCTTCTCCGTCAAAGCCTCCGGTCACTGTTCACAACCCCTTCCACTATCTTGTGGCGTTCCTCAAGGCTCCGTCCTGGGTCCGTTGCTCTTCATTCTCTACACCACTCCTTTAAGTCATCTAATAAAATCCTCGTCTGTTGACCACCATCTCTACGCAGACGACACACAACTCTTTATATCGTTCTCCCCAGGCTCTTTCTCCACCGCCATTGCTCAACTTCTCAATGTGGTCAATCTGATCTCTCAATGGATGTCCTCAAACCTCCTCTGCCTCAACCCATCAAAAACAGAGTTCATTATTCTTGGCCTTCCTGACCAAATCAAGAAAATCCCTGACCCTTCAATACACCTATCGACTAACTCTTCAACTCTCGCCTTTACTTCCGATGCTCCTGTTCGCAATCTTGGTGTAATGTTTGACTCGCATCTCTCCTTCTCTAACCACATCTCTAGCCTATCACGCTCCTGTTTCATGCACATCCGGGACCTCCGACGCATCCGACCTATGCTTGATTTCAAAACTGCTTCAACCATTGCTACGTCCATCGTCCACTCAAAGCTTGACTACTGCAACTCCCTGTTCTTAAACCTTGATTCCACACAACTTAAGCGCCTCCAACTCATTCAAAATTCTCTAGCTAGAGCCGTCACCAGAACACCCAGACATCATCACATCACCCCTGTCCTCAAGTCTCTTCACTGGCTGAAAATCCCAGAGCGAATCCACTTCAAAGTTCTCTCCTTAACTTACAACTCTTTACAATGCTCCCAGCCCAGTTATCTTCGCGAACTCTTCACCATCCAGCCTACCCGTTCTACCCGATCATCCGCCTGCCTTACACTTTCTCGACTCCCGGTCACAAGTCATCTCAAGTTCTCCAACCGAGCCATATCCATCTCAGCACCACGCCTTTGGAATGATCTGCCTTCTGAATTCCGATCCTTTTCAGTCCCTTCATCATCATTTCTAATCACACACCATAACCTTCCTCAGGCTCCTCTGTCCATCACACCTCGGGCTTTTCATTCGAAACTTAAGACACTCCTTTTCACGATCTCTTACCCTATCTCAACTGATCCTCCACCCTCCAATTCCCGGCCCAGACGACACCCACCTTAGTAGCTGTTCCGCCCCTCTGACCCTATGGTAACTCGACCCGGACCACCACGGACTACTCTCACGGACAACCCTTCTAACACAACGCATTTATGATCCAATGGTAACTCGACCCGGACCACCACGGACTATTCTCATGGACAACCCTTCTAACGCAACGCAGCGCTCGTGAATAAGCTGGTGCCCTGCGCTTGGCTTTCGAGTGGCGCTTTAGAAATCTCGAGTTTACGATTACGATTACGATTACGATTAACTATGTCATTCTCGTTCGGTTAACTGTCACTGGGAGTTGGGGTGTCTGGAGAAAGCGACTATTAGGCTACATATAATTTTATTGTCAAATATACAATACAGTAGGCCTATGTGTGCAGTGGCGTGGCCAGGAATTTTCATGGGGGGGTTTATGGCCGGAAACCCTGTTTTTTGCTATTTTTTCTTACTTAAACGGAAAAATAACCTTAAAAAACCTTTTTCCGGAGCCAATGGGGGGGTTTTAGCCCCCGGAAACTCCCCCCTTGCCTACGCCACTGTAGGCCTATGTGTGTGCTTGCGTTTGTGTACGCGTGCGCCTGTTTCTTTCAATAAAGGTATTGGCATTCTTTGTACTGTTTACCCTCAGCTAAAAATAATCTTTGGCTTGTAGTATAATTACTGTTCTGTTCTGCGCTGTTCTCAACCATCCTCGATCCCAGCCAGTTTGTTCTTGGTCTTCCTCTATTCCGGTCTCCTGGCATTGTGCCCTGCATGATGTCTTTCTCAATGCATGTTCCCTCTCTTCTCATGATGTGTCCAAAATATATCATTTTTCTTTCTTTTACTGACTTCAGCAGATTTCTCTCTACTCCTGCCGCCTCCAGCACCCATTCTTTGTCCGTTTTCCGTCCATGATATTTTCATTATCAATCTCAGACACTTCATCTCAAACGCTTCTATTCTTCTCTCTTCCTCCTTCCTCAGTGTCCAAATCTCACAGCCGTATATGGCCACTGGCCATACCAGTGACCTCCATAGCTTTATCTTCGTTGCATTTGTTATGTCATGACTCTTCCAAATCCGCTTAAGGTCTGTAGCTATTGCACATCCCTTTGCCAATCGTGTTCTGATCTCTGTGCCGCAGTCGCTGTCTTCATCAATCGTCGAACCCAAGTAGACCTACGTGTATTTGTCCACCTGTTCCAGTTCTTCCTGGTTGATCTTAATTTTACATTGAGTTGCCGTGGTTATCATGACCTTCGTCTTGCCCGTGTTAATCTGCATTCCATGTTTCTTGCTCACCCTGTCCAATATCTCAATCAATAGTTGTAACTCTTCCTCCGAGTTTGTCAGAAGAACAATATCATCAGCGTATTGCAAGTTTGTCAACCGCCTTCCCCCTATTTGCACTCCTCCGTCATATCCCTCCAATGTTTCTCTCATCACTCTCTCTACCAAGATGTCAAACAAACTTGGAGACAAGACACATCCCTGTCTCACTCCACGTCTGACTCTAAATTCTTTCGATAGAGTTCTTGCCACTTTCACCTTTTGCTTTTTGCTTTTTATACAGTTGTGTTAGCAAATTTATTAAAATTTAATGTCCTGGGAACCCCATTTCTATCATTGTCGTCCACAAGGGCGGATACAGGAATTTTCGAGGGGGGGGCCAAAATTTTTGGTCTTGTGAGACAGGAGAAATTTTTTGGGGTCATATCGAACAATTTTCCGGGAAAAAATACCATTTCATCCGCCCAAAAAACTGTGTTTTTTTTGTTTTTTTTTAGTCATCCGTTCATTTTCCAGGAAAAGAAGATGCCATTTCCGAACGGGGGGGCCACGTCCCGTACGATTTTCTAATAGGGGGGGGCCAGATGTCCTGTTTTTCTCTCCCACTACATGTCTTTAAAAGAAAATGGGGGGGCCACGTTCCATGTAATTTTTAAATGGGGGGGGGGCATGGCCGGATTGGCCCCCCCTGGATCCGCCCCTGGTCGTCCAAAGAGTTTCATGAGCTATTGAGTCGAAGGCTTTTTTAAGTCGACGAAACACATGAAAAGGGGTTGTTGGTGCTCAATTGCCTTTTGCATGATAATTCGCAAGTTCGCGATCTGGTCCCTAGTACATCTGGCTCTCCGAAAACCCACTTGTTCCTCTGCCACTTCTGACTCTGTCTGGTTCCTTATTCTTTCTAAAATAGTCCTCAAGATAATTTTACTAGCGTGTCCGACCAAGGCCACTGTTCTGTGATTCGAGCATTGTCTGGCATCTCTTTTCTTTGGTATGGGAACGAAAATGGATCCTGTCCAAACATCTGGCCATTCCCCATCCTTCCATAGCGCCGTGCAGATAAGATGCATTTTTTCTATTGACTTCTCCCCTCCATATTTGAACATAGCTCTGCGGGAACTCCATCTAGTCCTGCTGTTTTGCCGCTAGCGACCTGCCTTATCGTTCTTGCCACTTCTGATCTTAGGGGTGGCGGTTCTCTTTCGTATTGCCATATGTGTTCCTTCCCTTCTTTATCGTTGTATAACTCTTCACAGTATTGCTTCCATCTTTCAGCTATGCCTTCCGTGTCGGTAATAATTACTATCATGTCCTTAACATAGGCTATGTCAAAACGGCGAGTATGAACGACTTTGTAATGCAGGTGGCCGGCTGATAGAGCAAGAGAAATCAAAAATAAGACATGAATAAACGGCTATGTCAAAAACGCGAGAATGAACGACTTTGTAATGCAGATGGCTGGTTGATAGAGCAAGAGAAATCAAAAACAAGACATGAATAAGCGGCTATGTCAAAAACGCGAGAATAAACGACTTTGTAATGCAGGTGGCTGGTTGATAGAGCAAGAGAAATCAAAAATAAGACATGAATAAACGATGAGGTTGGCTTATCTGACATCGCAGAACAATAATGTACACATGAAGTTCTCTAACTCACACAATAGACCAGACATTTAAAGATTTTTGTTTTGATAAACGAAATAACGGATAGTTTGTATATGACAGGTGTTTTCTGGTGAAGCTCAAGGATCAACTGATTCTCTGTGAATTGCACAAATCAAGGGATGGCTCGAATCCTTTAAAATACTCGATGGCTATCCGTTTCAAGCACACCAACCCAGACCATCATATTGACGCAGCGCGAGACGGACAGAGAATAATCCGAAAAAACGAAGAAGACTACGCCTCGACCCGCATCGCAAGTAACTCATTGGTATAGTATTACAATTGCGATGACACAACGAATATTAGATCTATTATTATTATATAGTGAATAACATTTTTAATGACCAAAATGACGCCAATCAATAATAATTCCTAGACAGACTATAACCTGAGTTCAAATTCTGTTAACTGCGTGCTTGTATTACCTCGGCCATAGCTAGGGGGTGATTGAGACGTTTGAACACTCCTCTAAGTGAAATAATACAAACAATGAAATAATGGGAATACACAAGGTCACATAATGCAAGAACTACAATGTATTTGCCGAATTGCCGTTCAGGGCCATCTCTTAGAGGTCACGAAGCTTCTCTAAACCTCTTTGTCAGTTTATTCGGTTGATTGTGGGCTTGCTCAAGATCGAGTAAGCACCTAGAGGCTACAGATATAAAATTCTGGTTACGATGTTTGTATATTTGCATCGTGATTATCAATATAGATTGATAAATTTTCAAATAGAGTCATCCTCGCTCAACTGAATAAATTGTGCCTCTCACCGTGATACCCACCTGAAGTGCCTTTCTACCTCCTTCGGCTTTTCTGGCTAATTTGCGTGCTCGGCTCACCTTCATCTCCAGGACCGTCCCCGGAACGTGTGAAGCTGCAGGGTAACCTTGGGTTCCTGCAAGTTTTGATTTACCACAAGGTTATTTTCTGTGTCGTTTGCTTTACATTATCTATACTGCAGATCTTGTCCCCTCTTGGCGGTTGGTGCTGTCTTGAGTCAAACTTATGCAGACGGCCATCAGGCACAGGGCCTAATTTTTTAAATTCCCCCGATCCTTACCTTAGACCTTAGTCCTTCCCGTGCAGCTCTGCACATCGGGCAATGCAGTTTCTCCATTCCACTCTGTTCCTCGCCACTTCCACAGCATCGTTCCACGTCATCTCCTGACCCTGCAAATCCTCTCGAATGGTCTCCATCCAGTTTAATTCCCCCCGATCAGTCTCTTCTCGATACCATGGCGGATTAACAGCCAGACTTCCTTGCTTTTCCCGCATCTCTGCTTTTACGTTTGTCCACCTTCATTTAATCCCCCATATTCATGGGCGCCCGCAGGAATTTTTGCAGGGGGGGGCAAAATTTTTAAGTTGGTCACGGTTAAATTTCCTAGTCGCAAGAGCTTAAAAATTGCAAAGCCGGAAAGTGAGAATATGGGTATTTTTCAAAGAGGTTTCTTTATGCATATTTCTCAGTTTCATTTTGTGTAGGCCTTTCATTTTCAATATGAATAGTTTTCTTAGAGTGAAGAAATTTATTAAAAATCAAAAGTAGAATGCTAAAAAATAGGTTTTTGAAGGAGCGCTATTTAATGAATGAATGAATAAATGAACGAAAAACAGGCATCAGTTTTAAAGGGGCAAGTGCTCCATCAAGTTGCTTCTATATTTTAATCGTAATTTCGAAACTTCCAAAGTCAATTGTAGGACACCAGCTTATTCAGAAGCGCTGCATCGAGTCATCAGGCTGTTCAAAAGGTAGTCAAGAAAGAGATCCGAGTCCTGTATCCAGAGTGTCAGATGCTAATGCAGGTGTCGTTTAGGAAGGTGGAGGATCCCGAGGATCCGAAGAATGGGGTATCAACTATTGGTTTTGGGAGACAATCTCGTGGCGTGATAACCAGAGTCAATTATCCAAGTTTCTCTACAGCTTGACCTACCTAAATTCTGTACTAGCTGGCAGCATGAAAAATGGACAAAATGCAGACTGACTTAAAGCAGACTTGATTCCATATATAACGCTGGTGAATATGTAGATCTCCATTACTTAATTTCAATGGATTGTTGATAAATTTAAAATTTTTACATTGGTGTAATTTATTTAAAATTAATTTTTGCGTAGTTGTGAAAAATTGCATTAGCCTACAGCGAGATTCCAGACAAGTAGGCCATAATCGATAGGAATACTATTTGTATGGGCACCCACGGGAGGGTTAAAAGTCATTGTTACCGTTTTCAGCAAGAGCTTAAAAAATGCAAAGCAGAAAATTAAGAGCTTTATTTCGAAAGAGATTTCATTACTTTTTTCTGACTTTCCCTGCAGTGTATCATTCGTAACATTAGTATTTCAATGGGAAGAAATTTCTTATACCCCAAAAGTAGTAGTTAGAAAAATAGGTTTCAATTTTCCAGGGGGGGGCAAGTGCCCCCCCTTGCCCCTATGTGCGGGCGCCCATGCCCATATTGCTCGAGTTCAGCTCTGGGTTCTGCCATTAATAATTGTAAAACGGGGTCACTTTGGCCCATTTTCAACTTGTTTTTATAATAAAACGATAATGTGACTGAATATGGCTGATCTAGCAATTTCATTAGCAGTGCATAGGGTTAGAGAGTAGAAGTGTACAATAAAAAAATTGTTTGAAAAAAGTTGAACCTTTATTTTTTAACTTTTGGGGTGAGCCAAAGTCACCCCATCAGGTGGGGTGACTTTGGCCCACAGTGGTTTTGCCGTTATTGGACAAAGTGGACCTATTGCTGGGGTGACTTTGGCCCAAGGAATGTGTTTTAAAAGATATATAACTTATAATTAACACAAAAATGACACTGGTACTGGTACTGGTACTTGTAAAAGACGTGTAAAGGACTACTGCGAAGTCATACGACAATTGAATTGTTCGTGAACTCCATTTGCTTCTCAATCTCAGTGAATCACTTTGAACAATATCTACACTTAAAACTAACACAAAAATGATCTATGGTAATGTTACTGGTACTTATAAAAGACTTGTAAAAGATTAAAGAAAAGTCAACTGACTAATGAAATGTCCACAAATTCCATTTACTTTCCAATGAATGGACTTGGAGCAATTCTCGTGCAGATGTTTTTTTGGCTGTGGAATTTTCAAAACTGCTGCTGTATGGTAGAATATCTTATCCACATCTGCAGGTCAGCTCCAGTTCATATCACTTCTAGCTAAACAGCTGATTTGAGTTCTTCGTTTATTTAGTGCTTTGGCCATACCAGGGAATTGTTCAACTTCGTACATGTGACTTGCCCTATACAAAGTCACCTTTCAAGAAATTGGTACGGTATGCTCAACCAAAAACCAGTCAAAATATCATAGAAAGTGAAGTTTAAGCAAATGCATTTATTAATTTTGACAGAAACATCATATATACATCGTCAACAGTAATTTAGAATATGGGCCAAAGTCACCCCAAATTTGGGCCAAAGTCACACCAAAAAATGTTCTTGCATTTTTAACTTACTTACTAGCGTCATCGCGGAACAAACGGTGCGCCATACACATGCCATCATAATGTACATTGAAAAGCTTAATGATTACCCACGGTATTATTAACGGTATATTTTACAGAAATATAATTTTGCACATTTTAAAATTTTCACATTTTTAAGGCTTACAAACAAATCCGGAAAATTCCAACAAATATTACAATGAAATCAATCATTTTTTTTTAAATATTCGCGATATAATGACATATCATCAGCTGTAAAGCAATTCAAAATCACGTGATAACTACGGAAGCCCGGAGGTGTGCAAACTAATTTTTCAATTTGGGCCAAAGTCACCCCGCGGGCAAAGTCACCCCGTTTTACGGTATATCGGATGTTTTCTGGCAGGGCTCCCACGTATTTTGTGTGATCTCATGAGACTTCCGAACTCGGCCACTTCTCTTTGCCCACTCTCCGCTGCGTAGACAGACATTATCCCGCGAAGACCACAATGGCCAAAACGCGAGTCTTTGCTGTCATTTGCCCGGCCCAGTGGAACTAACTTTCTGCTTTGACGCGTTCATCCTTATTAAACTGAAGGGCCAAGTGCCTCTTTTTACTGTCGCACGACGGCATCGATACAATAATAATTGTCATTGCCTGACGTCTGCAGCTTGCATGCTTCGGTCGGTGGTCCAAGCAATGAACCGGGCCATGCAGACCTTTGAAGTTTGGATGTCTTCCAGCCAATGCAACTAAGCCCAACAAGACACAATACATGTGACTAGGCACTCGCCAACAACTTGTAGACCTATATAACTTAGAGACTTGCAACCGTTACGTTTGCCTCCTCTGTTCGGAATTTTGTTGTTACGCTTAGTAAGAAGCTCACTCTCGTACAGACCACCAATTTACTTTGCCTCGACTGCTATTAGCAGCTACGTCAGCTTAGGTTGGTATCTCGATCTCTAAAGTTCTGCTACTGCAGCTGCCAGTTTCGTCCATGCCTTTGTGATATCTCGCCTCACCTATAATAATATTGTAGAGCCAGGGCTTAAAGTGTGCCTGAACGGTCATGGACGGCGTCAATGCACTTTTTAAAATCTGAACGCCGTCCAGCCACTTATTGGCGAGCACAGACTGGAAAGGTAAGGGGCGTCCAGGCACTTCTTTTGGAGAGGTAAGGGGCGTCCAGGCACTTATTTTCCCACACTTTAGGCACTGCGTAGAGCCCTCTATGTTGTGCTCCCATGGCGGTCCAGAATGACCGGGTTCTGCGCACATCGTCACGTCTTATTCGTCATAATTATCTCTACTCTTAGCCAAGTCTTGAAGTGCATGTGGAATGTACGCCACTGGCTTTTCATTCCGGAGCCGATCGCCTGCATTTCTGCATTGCTACGGCGCAGCAGCGAGGGTCGACTCCCGTGTACCTGCGGGAGTTATACTGTCCCACCTCTGCTCTCCGATAAGCTGATCAAGCTGAACTCTTTATCCATCGCTCGTGGACTTCCATTATCAGTCGATGCTCTTTCGCTGACACTGGTACGAATTTCCTGTTGTGTTCCGCCTGGTCACACCACTATGCTCCTTTCAAACACAAGAGTTTGCTCGTTTTTTTCTTGTTTGGACTAGTAGCGCTCCAGAGTATAGTTGTCCTGGAAGTGTGCTATATAAAAACTTAACATCAACATCATCAATAATAAATGTAGCAACAACAACAACAACAATAACAATAACAATAGCAATAATAATAATAATAATAATAATAATAATAATAATAATAATAATAATAATAATAATAATAATAATCATAATAATAATAATAATAATAATAATAATAATAATAATAATAATAATAATAATAATAATAATAATAAAAGTTTATGAGACCATGCCTGACCTATATCCATTTATACATCAGTGATATGCAGAAGAGTCAATGTTTCAATTCGTGGAATTTGTGGCCAGATCACAGATAGGGCCACAGCAGGGGGACCCTTTGGTTCTTTTGCTTTTCTGTCTGCCACTGCAGCCTGCCTTACGGTCACTGACATCCGACTTCAGAGTTGGATACCTGAAGACTGAATCAGGTCGTTAGGAAGAAGAACGAAGGACGTGGGCCACGACACGAACATCATATTTGGGTCGGAGTCGACACTAGGCCTACCGCTGAATAGACAGAAGTGCGAAATCTTGGGTGGTGAACATACAGGGTGGCTCAATAAAAAAAATGTTCCACCGGATAAAAGGCGATAACTTCGCAACCGACTGACATTTTTCTGTGAAAATTTTCCATTTTGCAGGGAATGTATTTCCAACAAACCCTGAAAGTTTCCCTCGAAAAAGGTGCACAAGCGACTACTCGATTCATCTAGCTTGATCTGCCAGAAACCATCTTTCATGACAATAATGGTGAAGACGGACTTCCCAGATAATTTAGCTAGGACATGACAGATCTTTCTTTCAATACTTCAATCTTCTTAATCTGAAACTTTAACTGCGTCAGTTAGCTACACCGGTAGGCGAGAGCGGCATTCGTCTGTTGGTTGCAACGGACTGCGGTTCAAGCCCCGAGCTGGGAGTTAACATTCAGAGATTTAGATATCTCGGGCTAGCACGTGTGGGACGCAGGGGTGCAATCTGCTGCGGAGCGACCTTGGGCAAGATGCTTACCCATCATTGTCTGTGGGGAAGGCAACGGGAAACCACCTCACTCATCTCATCCCCAGGGGCGTAAAGTCAATGGACCTGCCTACGGGCAGAGGACCATCATCATCATCATCATCATCATCATCATCATCATCATCATCATCATCATCATCATCATCATCATCTCTGTAGCTATCAAGTTTCTCGACTGTCTATTCTGACCTCGCGTCCTGCTACTCGCCACATGATGCCACTGCTGTTTTCCTGTCACAAATTCAGGTATTATTATTTCTAATGATGAACAATATGAGATACTGATTAAAACAAATCCAACACAACTGTTGTCTGTTGTCTTTTTGAAAGAGAGGAGACGGAACCATGTTCATCCTCCACACTACACTGATTTGGTTTCTTTTGCGGAACATTAACTTTGTGGATGCGAAAGCTACCACAAGTAGGTTTAATTTTACTGTTGTTTCCCTGCTAGTGTACTTTAAACTACAGTAACTGATGCAGCATAGGCCTACTTCGAAATAAGAGGTGATTATAATTGGAAACTAGGTCTACACTTTCTAACCATAAACCTCAGCGAACATTGTGTTCACGCATTCTATGACAGCTATCATCGCCAGTGATAAGTTAAAATTAAAACCAGAATATTTTTAAATGAAACGATTATGACCAGTCGATCTATTTAAAGGACTCTGAAGCTCATGCTAATTTTATTATATGTTATCATAAATTTATTATGTTATATTATGTATATATATTGTAAGCCGATTGTCTAGGAGTAGGATATAGTAAACAGATGAAAAGTCACTCGAAAAGTCTAAAGTATCGTTACACTATGTACATAAATTGAAACTATACTCACTGTGCATTGAAACATTCCAGCTGAAACGCACTTATACTAGTATTTACTAAATGCGTCATCCACGATTGGGATACTCAAACTCGACCTCGAAACGGGATCACCATGGGTCTGTGCATGAACCAGTAGGCAATGCAAGAGCTCACCAGCGTGACACCAAACCGGTGCAATTCCCACAAAGCTTAACTAAGACCGGTCTCGGCCCTATAGCCTCACGAGCACTTCTATTGTTTTGCACTCATATCCTATCCCTTAGCTCCGTAGAACGGTTGCGACTTATCTAAGGGTTCACGTGCGAATGAACGATAAAGGAAACAGAAGACGACTCCCAACAATTATTATGTAAGCCTATATATTATATATTATATGTTGTTGGGAGTGATCCTTCCATTCCGTCTTTCATTCATTCATTCTTGCACTGTCAGATAACCGCACCCCATTTTAGAATGTATAAATAAAAGTGTTCCTGAGGATAGGAGGACCGGTCTTAGTTAAGCTTAGTTAAGCTTCATAGTTGTGTGCCATTGTGTGGCCTTATGGTCTTGTACGGACCCATGGTGGTCGCGTTGTACTTGGATTTTGAGTCTCCATTATTGTGGAAGACACTTGTAATAGATAATTATTATAGCATCAGTGCGGTTTCGTTTTCCGCTTTGCTTTTTGTTCACTATGCAGTAAGTATCGATCCAATGATGTGTAAATAATGCAAATAGACTTTAAACTTTTTGAATGACTTTCCCTTCCGTTTTCATACACATACTCATGACAACTAGTTTACAATATATAAAACTAGCTGTGGTACGAGGCGTGGCAGGGGAAATTTAGGATTCGACCCGCTCCAGGCCACAACTTAACCACACCCCACCCCATCCCATCCTCCGATCCACAACACTCCAACACACTCGGACCTCCACCGGAACGCCACCCATAAAATTTTCCCTTCCACTCCCACCTCACCTCACCCCACCCCTCCACCTCCCACCCTCCACCCACCCACTCCACCCACCCCTCCACCCCACTCCTTCCATCCCATCCACCCCAACCACTTCCATTCCACCTCCCCACCCTCCACTCCCACCCCTCCACCCCCACCCCACACCCACCAGCCCATCCCCACCTGACTCCGACCTCCACCGGTACGCTACCCGTGAAATTTAGACTTTCCTGAAATTCTCCCCATCCCCCACCCTCACCACCCACTCCCACCCCATCCCACAACACCCCACCACACTCCGACCTTCACCGGTACGCCACCCGTGAAATTAGGTTTTTTGGAAAACTTTCCCCACCCCACCGCCCCACCCCACCCCGACCCTAGCCCTGCCCCACCCGGCCCCTGTTGGTCGAGGTGTGTGCTGGGTGAAGGCGAGGTGGCCCGTGTAAAAATATGTCTAACTGTGAAACTATGGCGCGGGAATGCAAATTTATTGCGAAAATAGGGTTTTCACCCCCACCCTGGCCCCCATGGTGGTAGAGATTCGCCAACCGCTCCACTGGGTCGTTCTGATGGCCCTCTGTCTAGGTACAAAGTTTCAGCTCAATTGCTGAGTTTTAGCGGGGGAAACATTGGTGGTTTCGCCCCTCACCTTGGCCTCCATGGTGGTAGAGAATAGCCAACCCATCGTTGTGGAGTCTCATGTCGAGACCTGCACAGTAGTGAAGGTTTAGAGTGAAAAGCTAAAAAAAACTGTGGATATTCATCCCGGCCAAGCAGACAGACACACAGACAGACAGAATTTTCTTTTTTTAAGCTTATAGATTATATTCTCTAGATGCGAGCACAGAATGCCGAATTCGTTCTTAAAAAGTTTTTCCATGCGATAATTATTATGTTAATCCACAGAGACCTTAACCATGCAAGTCGAATTTAGCGGTGCTCATAATTACATGTATAATAGTTGTATACAGAGTGGGCCATAAAAATACCCCTGCGCTTTTTGCCAATATCTTGGACAGAAGTAAGAATTTAGAAATGAGAGTTTACAGGTTTAAAGACAATTCATATTTATACATGATGGCTAGATTTCATATAAAATACTTTGAACAAAACTAAAGTTATCACTTTCAGTGAGACTACCCACTGTTTTTTTTACGATTCAAAACGTGATGCAACAAAAGTAGCAAAAACGATTTTATTAAGTCATCTCTTAAATAACTGTTATCAAATGAACTTGACAGTGCCTCCCAACTTGGATTCAATGTGTCCACCACCAATGCTCAAACTTGTAACGAGTTTTGTTGTAAAGTTCCTGATAACCTTGTTGAATCTATGTTGATATGTTCCAGAGGCAAATATTCCCAGATCATCTCGAATGCGACCATCAATTCTCTTATTATAGCTCTTGGGTTTTTTTGATAGATCTCCAGCATAGTTCTCCGAAATTGATTATCAATCCATCTGGTTCAAATCCGCAGATTTGGGGTAATTGGTTTTTCTCAATGTAACCCGCACAATTGAGAATGAGCCGATCTCCTTTCATTATCAGCATCTGTCTTAACTCTCAATTTAACTCTTAATTTTTTTATACACTCATTGTTTATCAGAGTAAGGCTTAATAAGTGGTTTTAATGGAATGCCTATAGCTACAGGACCCTTTACTCATGAAGTGTGTCTGAGTACACATTTTGTCTGTCATTGACATCTTGCCACTTTGATGTTTAGAAATTTCAGTTTCATTGCTTTCATAGCAAAAATTATTAATCTGACAGATTCTTTATTACTAACTTGATCGTCATCTTGATAAGTGACCTCACAGTGAAGTGCAGCTACACTATAGTATCCTGTTTCTTTAATAAATAATGATAATACGGATTATCTGAATATGTCAAGTTTATTTGATAAGAATTATTTGAGATGGGACTAAATAAATCGTTTGTTATTACTTTTTGTTGCGTTACTTTTGGAATCGTCACAAAACAGTGGGTGGTCCCACTAAAAGTGATATAATTTGTCTGCTTGAAATATTTTGGATGAAATATGGCCATTAGACCTATGTGTAAATGTGATGCGTTCTGAGATAAGGGCCCATAACTCTCTCCCCAGTTACGGAGAAAACTGGCTCTAAAGCAAGCGTAGGTCTATTTTGGTTAGCCTATAGTATGAAAAAACTAATTAGCATCCCTCTTTGTCATCGATAATTTTTCAAAAAATAATTTTTTTTTATCTATAAGATTTTCAGGATTTTATCTTCTATACTTGCAGAACACAATAAAAGCATCAACTCCATAACTTATAACTAATATATATATATAGCATGCTTTCAAAGATTGCTGAAAGTTTAAATTGAAATATCTCGAAATTGTCATTTTCGCATGTTCTGTAATCGAAAAATTAAAAAATATACTTTGGATGGAGATATCAACTTCATTTTTTCTGTATTTTAATGAGATATTACTCAGGCATATGAACCAACACTTAACTCCATTTGAGACTTATGGGCCCTTATCTCAGAACGCATCACAAATATGAATTGTCTTTAACACTGTAAAATTTTATTTCAAAATTCTTACTTCTAGCCAAGATATTGACAATAACCCGTTGGGGGTCTTTTTATGGCCCAACCTGTATAGGAAGTGCGTCACATACGATAGCGGCATTGTACTCACAGGTCCACTGCAAATTTCCCTTTAACGTTTGATGATGTCGGCCCAATTCACAGCTGTGGCATAGACTTAGGGCAATGTCTCCCTGATATAACCGTTGAAACGCATATTGTCATCATAATTTTAATAGCGCTGTCGCCCAAGGCCACTCGCACCACAGGATCTTTATGAGTTCTTGCTATTCCGCAATGGATTGAAATCTCTTTTTTTCAAAATCCAGACTAATCTGCGTTACCTCCGGCAAAAATATTGCGAATGACAATATCTGTAAATATAGAAAGAGTTACTTGAAATAATATTGTGGAAATTGAGACGATACTAGCAGTCGTCGTCGTTGCTGTTGCTGCTGCAGCAGAGGTCGTTTTGTCGTCGTCGTCGTTGTTGTTGCTGTAATTATATATGCTAAGAGTATTTATTTTTATTTTTATTATTATTATTTTTATTATTATTATTATTATTATTATTATTATTATTTTTACTATTTTTATTATTATTATTACTATTATAATTATTATTATTATTATTATTATTATTATTATTAATTTATTATTATTATTTTCATTATCATTATCATTATCATTATTATTTTTTTCCTCGATAAAACCAGATTTGTCTGGAATGGACCCTATTCGTCAAGGTCCCAGTTGGAAAAGGTACCCCTAAAAGCAACATAGTTGAAGCGCTGAATCGTTAGCGACAGGCGTTGAAACAAATATGACGTTTCGCGGACGTCCCCAGTTGCGGTGCTTAGGCCTATGCTTTGTCCCAGAGCAGCAAGGAAAGTCAAGCCCTCGTTGTTGATGGGTTTATTATTATTATTATTATTACTATTATTATTATTATTATTATTATTATTATTATTATAAACTGGTCCGGGACAAATTGCATTTACAATTTCTAAGACTATGGGGAATGAAGCACCTCAATAACAAAAAATAATAATGATACTTTGTGCGGGTATAGCTCATACGCAAATGATAGAAAAGTTTCTCAATGTTGCAGGTGTTGGTTGTCCTCGACATTTCATACGATCGACACTTCATTACTCACAATACTGTTACGGAGTCGTTAACATGCCAGTTCCGTATAGGTTCGCTAACGGAATGTGCCGCGGTCTCTCCAGCAACGCCAGGGCGGCCTGGCTGATAAATGAAAGAGAATGGATACACATGAAATCTGCAATTTTTGCATTTCTAGACGATCCAGGTTTGTCGAGTTATAAATAATTATTTTGTCGCTCATCAATAAGAAAGATCGAGTTAAAAATTTAAAAATAAAAGATTGTTAGCTATCACGTTCATACCCTCTCACACCCAGCATATAGGCTACGTCGTTCTTTTCTTACGTAGCCTACTTTGAAATGCAGCGTATACGTAAGTTGATTTTAAATATAGCCTACCATCAGATGCTAGGCGCACGTAAGGATCGCGGAGAAGCGACTTGCTTGAATGCATCTCTGAATGATGAGAACCTTACGGTGCTGTCCAACCCCATATTCCAACCGTTCGACACACCCTGCCCCATCCCAACTCAGGCCTACCACCCCCCCATCTCCCGCCATCCAAGCCGCCCCACCCCGCAAAAGGTTCAAATGAAATTCGTGGCAAAAATTATGTTTCACTTTGATTTCACCTTGGCCCCACCGCACAGCATCCTACCTCGGCCCCATCCCACCAATGCTCACCCATCCCCGCCATACCCTGCCCCCACACATCCCACCCTGCGGTAAAACGGAACAATTACATAGGCTTATCAGAACCCAAATTTACGTTGAAAACATCATGCCACAGAAGGCCTAACACACTTTTCAAGCTGTCCAAACCCCAAAACAAACCACCCACAATAGTACAATAGTTCTCTAAATAGAAGCTGGATTGATGAAAAGATTTCGTGATTAAATAGAAGCTTAATGGATTAAAAGAATTCACGAATAAACAGAAGCTGGATTAATTAATAGCTGTCTAAATGGTAGCTGGATTGATAAAAAACTCGTGAGTAAATTGAAGCTGGATTGGTGGAAAGAATTCATGATTAAACTGACTGAGACTACTACACTGTGTCTAAAAAACTGTGCAAAGTTGTTTTTGACAGAACTTCGTCAAAATACCACCAATCTTAATGACCTTTCGTGGATGCCTGGCAAAATGGCTGAAATGTTATGCTATAATATAAATTTTCCGCCTCACCTGACTCCTATCACCGCTGTACCTTGCTAAACGCAGTGGTACCAATTTTTCATTATAACGGCATCTCGATGCACTGAAATCCATTGCCATGTCAAAGTGAATGGGGTGTATGGCTCATCGAACGCGTGACAGCGTTTCATTCCTGACTTCAACCATCCAACACTGTAATCGTCGAATTCAGCGGATCTTAACACAGTCGACTATCACAGCCGTTTTAAGGCCTAGACACGCGAGGCACGTGCCTAGGGCCCCGTGCAAAAGGGGGCCCACGGCGACCCAAATAGACCACATCGCAGGAACATGTTAAACGAACTTTGACGTAGGTTAAACTTAAATATATTTTAAGCTTGTAATCGTAATCGTAATCGCAAACTCGAAATTTCTAAAGCGCCACTCGAAAGCCAAGCGCAGGGCACCAGCTTATTCACGAGCGCTGCGTTGCGTTAGAAGGATTGTCCGTGAGAGTAGTAGTAGTTATTGTGATAATTATGCTGGCTGTATCAGCAGTATGCTACAATAATCACGGTATACTATAACAAATGTAACAAAATGACACACATGCACATTGCACAATGCACATAGAAGGCATGAATGCAGTAGCCTACTCTATATCTGAGACTGAGAGATTGAGGCAGAAATCGGGTTCCGTTCAGTATTTGATCCAGGCATCTCCCGGTGTGGTGGGGGAACTCCACCCAGAATTGACCACCCAAAACATTTGACCAAACAATAATAGTTTAAATTGCTGTTTGCATTATTGTATTAGCCTACAAGAACTCTCGTATATAACCGTCATATTATTTACTATTATAATGATCATGATGATAAAATCAACTAATATAATAATTATTATACAGTGTAATATACTTTCATATCACAATGAGTATAATTTGCTGTTAATATTTGTACAAAGACTATTTTTGTGCTTCTAATAATAATTATTATTGGCGTCTTTCCAGTGCTACCTTTCAAATTTCAGACTGTTAAAATTTCAAAAATGTTTTGTTCCTTGAACACTTTGTAAAACAGCATCATTACTACACGGCTTCCCATTTGGTAATTCGTCCCTGGTCTGCGTAACATTTGTAACAATTCCGAGAACTGTCTTGGTCAGCAATGGAGGACCTTTTTGAACAAAGGGGATAAGGTAATTCCAGTACAAGAAAGTAGGACTTATATAATTATTATATATGTCTGCAGTTATTCATCATACTTCGAACTCAACGGCAACGCTCGTGAATAAGCTGGTGCCTCGCGCTTGGCTTTCGAGACTCAGTGGCGCTTTAGAAATTTAGAGTTTACGATTACGATTACGACCGTCCAGAAGCAGTTAGAATTTAACTGCTAACCTTGAAACATAATTTTTGTAGTGTAATAATATTATTATAGGCTACTTATTACAATTTTCGACCACTCATGTTATCAGCACTGCAATAGTCGAGCAATGTTGTCAAGATGACAACTTAAAATGCCGTCATTGCAATGTGAAAATTCAAAAATTTCTGGTGGGGAGATTCACATTCCTTCCCCATGTCCCTCCCCTCTCGGCGCCACACTTCTCCGCCACTCCTCCGCCCCCATAAACCTTGATTCCCCCCCGCCCCTTAGAGGAGAGGGATTAACTAGAGTCTAGATTATACTCATGGCAACGTTTAGAATTTAGACTTGTGCCTAGGGCCCAAAACTCCTTAAAACGGCTCTGTCGACTATTGTCACTTGCATGGAGTGTGCTGCAGGAAAAGGTTCACGGCCCCAAAATAGCCAACGTCGACAAACTCAAAACGCGCTTGCTCGTCCGGTGAGTGAGCGCGATTTGACCAGTCGATCGTTGATGCTGCATCTATTCTATTCTATTCTATTCTATTTGAGATTTATAAAGCGCCTCTCACAGTACAATCTAATCAGAGGCGCTCCCAGTGCAAAGAACTCCTGGAAAAAGCAAAGTCTTAAGACAACGGGCAGAAAAAGAAAAGCCTCCAGACAAAATCTGGACACGAATAATAGTAGGAACGCCATTCCACAGTAAAGGGCAGACAGAGGCAAAGGCGCGATGTTGGGCTGTGGTAGTCCGAGATCGTCGTACAAGAAGATCATAACGGTCTAAAGAGCGGAGAGGACGTCCACCAGTAGCAGAGAAAGGCTTCCTAATAAGATCACAAAGGTAGCGAGGCGCTTGACCGAAAAACATCTTATAGGTTAGAAAAAAATTATATTGAATCCGGGCAGTCAAAGGAAGCCAGTGAAGGTGCTCAGTCATGAAACTCGAAATGTGAGAGAAACGAGGGAGGCGGGCAATCAAACGTGCAGATGCATTAAGTAGCCTACTGACTGGAGAGGAGCCAGGCGGAGTTTAGGTAGGCCAATGAGTAACGAGTTACAGTAGTCAATGCGGGAACAGATGAAGGCATGGACCATAGAAGAAAAAATCGATGAAGAGACAGATCGCCCAATGGCACGTAAGCGTCGCAGATGATAGAAGCTGGACCGAGAAATACTAGCAATATGCGTAGAGAAGGAAAGAGTATTGTCAATAGTAACACCCAGGTCACAGACGTTTGTCACAAAAGTAAATTGAGGAAAGTGCTTGGCAAGTAAAACGTAATCAAGCTTGTTAAGCTGTTGACGAGTGCCCAACCAGATCAACTGAGTCTTGGAATAGTTGAGCGAAAGACGATTTGAGGACATCCAACAATTGAGATCAGCAGAAAGAGATTCAATAGGCTGACAGAGAGCTAGCTTCTATCATCTGGGAAGAGGAGCCATGAACAAAAGTTTGGACATCATCAGCATAGAGGTGACCAGAGGCCGAGTGTTTAGCAAAGAGAAGAGGGATATCAGCAGTAAACAAGATATAAAGAAGTGGACCTAGTACGGATCCTTGAGGAACTCCAAATTTAACAGGAACCCATGAGGTGCGAGAATCATCTAGTATAACCATTTGGGTACGGTCAGTAAGATATGAACGAAACCAAAGAAGAGGAAGGCCACTAAGACCAAAGAAGTTTCAGGATGATGTAGTAGAATATCATGGTCTACCGTATCAAATGCTTAAGATGCATCAAAGAGGAGAGCCAGAAGAGTAATCTGTGATTTATCCATAGCAGAATAGATGTCAGAAAGAAGAAAAAGAAGAGCAGTTACAGTCGAGTGGTGAGCTCTAAGGCCAGATTGTCTTGGAGGAAGAAGGCAATAAGAGAGAAGTTGCAAAGAAACAAGTCGCTCTTAGAGAGAAAGGAAAGATTTGCAATAGGGCGATAATTTTGGCACAAGCTAGGATCCAGGTTGGGCTTCTTGAGAGAGGGAAATACAAGAGCACGTTTTTCAGATGCTGGGAGGTGACCTTCTGAAAGAGACCTATTAAATAAGTACAACAGGAAGGGTACAATGTCATCTAGTATATCTATACAATAACAAAGGGGGTAGAGGGTCTAATTCACATGATTTTAAATTAGAAATAGAAAGGAGATGACGCAGTTCTGATTCAAGAATCGGTCTAAAATCGTTAAAAGCCGACTCAGTAGAAGTGTAAGAAGGCGGTGTTGAAATGGCGGTAGAGTCACGAAGATCGTCGAGTTTCCTTGTGAGCATCAAAAGAAAATTGTCCGCTGTGAACGAAGGATTCGGAGTTGTACGTGATGAACGACCCAGTAGACCGGAGATAGCGGACCAGAGACGTTTAGGATTCTTAGAGTTCCTGATAACCAAATCTTCCCAATATGTCTACTCTTTCTGACGATAGAGACGGTAGAGGGAGTGCAGTTGATTGATCCAAACGAGGCGATCGGCTGGATCTTTAGAGCGTCGAAAACGCCGTTCAAAACAGCGGGTCCGACGACGCAATTCATGACAATCTCGGTCAAACCGCACAGCAAGTGGTCGAACACGGAAATTGGCACCATGGAGTGGAAGCAACTTGTCAAGAATATTGTTGATCGTAGAGGAGTAGAGATCGTAGAGTTGAGAAGTTGACTGAGCATCAAGTTGCGATGTAGAGGAGAAGAGAGGCGAGTTACGAAGAGCCTCACTGAAGGCACTGCGGTCAAGAGACTTCCATCCACGAAAATATCGGAGAGCATGGATGGGTTGAGGATGAAGAGGAGGGATAGAGAACTCGATAGGACAGTGATCAGAGAGCGTCGGAGGGGAGATGATTAAATCTTGTATCGTGACGTCTTCAGGAGTGATGACGAGGTCGAGAGTTCCACCATGAAGATGCGTAGATCGAGAAACATGCTGACGAAGTCCAAATTGTGTTAGAAGATCATTGAAGCGACTTGAGGTATGCAGAGAAGGGTCTTCAACGTGTAAATTGAAGTCTCCAACGATTAATAGTTGACTATTGCGAGTGATAAGTCTCTCCAATACCGAAGATAATTCATTGAAGAAACTGTCAGAGGGTGTAGTAGATCCAGGCCTGTAAACAGTGAGTAGCCTAGTTAGCTACACCGGTAAGCGGGAGCTGCATTCGTCTGTTGGTTGCAACGGACTGCGGTTCAAGCCCCGGGCTGGGAGTTGACATTTAGAGATTTAGATATCTCGGGCTAGCACGTGTGGGACACAGGGGTGCAAGCTCCTGCGGAGCGACCTTGGGCAAGTTGCTTACCCATCATTGTCTGTGAGGAAGGCAACGGGAAACCACCTCACTCATCTCATCCCCAGGGGCGTAAGCCAATGAACCTGCCTTCGGGCAGAGCACCATCATCATCATCATCATCATCATCATCATCATCATCATCATCATCATCATCATCATCATCAGCCTAATGTTAATGCGCCTCGAGGGGTGGCAATACTGATGCAAAGTGCTTCAAACGATGTAATCTCCATATCAAGCACAATCCGTGAGAAGCGAAGAGTGGATCGAATGTAACCAACGATGCCACCACCGCAACGGGGCAGGTGGTCCACCAAGAGGGGATGGTCTTGGAAGGTCGCAGAAGAAGAATCCAGACGGAGCAGCTCGACAGATCGACACATCTTCCGATCCATGGTGCCAACTTTCGGTGACAGCGAGGATGTCGAGTTGACGTTCAAGAAGAGTTTGAGCGACGAAAGCAAATTTATCAGAGAGGGAACGTGCATTCCAGACACCAGCCCAAAGACCAGAAGGACAACTGGATGGCTTTTCATGCGAATGTGACGGTGATGAAGAAGACGACGACGTCAACGAAGACATCGGCCTTCTAAGCGCCTGTGTACGTGTATGGTTGGCACATTTCAAGCACCAATTCTCACACTTTTAAGCAGATCTCTGATAGGAATTTAAAAACGCTGCTAAGTAAGCCCTATTTTACTTTACTGCGTGCGAATTCAGTCGTCAGAAAGTTTGTTGCAAGTAAAAAATTTCAGCGTTTGAGAAAAATAGGTACATCTGTGTTTAGCAAGGTAGTGCGGTGGCATGAGTCAGGCGAGGTGGAAAATTTATATATATATATAAATATATATATATAGCATAAAACTTCATCCATTTTGCCATCTACCCAATCAGGTCCCACCAAAAATTATTGCAATTGGTAGATATTTTACAAAGTTCTGACAGAGACAATTTTGCGCAATTTTTTGGAGACACGGTGTACAATCTTTTACTTGCAAATATCTTTATTGCACTCAAGCATTCGATTGTATGCATCAACACAAGAATTAAATCAACCAAATCAAGCCCCACCAATGGACGTATGTAATCCGTAGATGATTCGTTCGATGCTTCGTTCGATGTGCGATGCTTTATCCTTGATGAGTAATCATTTTGATGAGTTCCCTTGATGAGTAGTCCGTTGATGAGTTGACCTTTGATGAGTAGTGCGCATAGCCCGTTCCTGCTTCATGCACATCCGGGACCTCCGACGCATCCGACCTATGCTTGATTTCATAACTGCTTCCACCATTGCTGCGTCAATCGTCCACTCAAAACTTGATTATTGCAACTCCCTGTTCTTAAACCTTGATTCCACACAACCTATCCGCCTACAACTCATACAAAATTCACTAGCTAGAGCCGTCACCAGAACACCCAGACATCATCACATCACCCCATCCTCAATTCACTTCACTCGTTGAAAATCCCAGAGCGAATCCACTTCAAAGTTCTCTCCTTGACCTACAACTCCTTGCAATGCTCCCAGCCCAGATATCTTCGCGAACTATTCACCAACAAGTCAACCTGATCACCTGCCTGTCTTAATCTCTTGCGACTGTCGGTCACAAGTAATCTCAATTTCTTCAACCGAGCCATATCAAACTCAGCACAACGCCTTTGAATTTATCTGCCTGATGAATTCCGTTCTTTTTCAATCCCTCCACCATCATTACTACTCACACACCACCACCTTACTCAGGCTCCTCTATCCATCACACCTCGGGTTTTCATTCGAAACTTAAGACACTCCTTTTCAAGAACTCTTGCCCTGTCTCATCTGATCCTCCACCATCCAATTCCCGGACCAGACGTTACCCGCCTTAATAGCTATTCCGCTTGCTGATCCTATGGTAACTCGACCCGGACCACCATGGACTACTCTTACGGACAACCCTTTTTGACTCAACACAGCGCTCGTGAATAACCTGTGGCGCTTTAGAAATTTGGAGATTACGATTACGAGTAAACAGAATTTCAGGTATTGGAGACACCAGTGACGCGAATTTGAAAGTGGTGTGCCTCTGTCGTTATCGCATAAAAAATCAGCTGTTGTGTTTTTGTTCACCTTTGTATGATTTCCTAAGATCTTACTCGAAAATTAGTTCTACTAATAGCAGTGGCAAATATAACAGTTTCTTGTTGTCTTACATTGAGCTTCTTACATTTTCAGAAATGGTAGACAATTGTCGAGACGGGTCTCAAGTAATCCTTTGGACAAGTGGCATAAGGCAAGAAAGACTTTGCCGTGGAAGATTTGTTTGGACTAACAATGATGCATATCGTGTCTTTATGTCGTTCATCCGATGGATACCAGGCCAGCCGTCCTGCACCGAACAGTATACCAGTAGTGAAATATGTGTTGATGTGAGAGCTTCTGGCGGTTATTTTGGCTGGCTTAGCGACAATAATTGCGCAAGAAGCTACTGCGTACTGTGTCAGGTTTTGCGAATAGATCAGTAGAGAGTGTAATTTTTAGGCAGGCCATTAACAGGCCAATGCCGCTTGATGCTGCACGTCGATAAGACAAACGTTCTAAGTCCATTGTGTTTTTTAACAATGATTTATTTAACTCGTACGTCAGAGATCTGACCAGGCGTTAAGGTTTCAAATTACCCCCTTAGACATTACCCCCTGTAAACTGTACTTTGTATAAGTCATCGCAAGTATTGCACTAAATAATCAGAAAAATGATCCCGCTTCTTGTTTTCGTCTGAAGATTTTCATCCGTCATCCCACTTCGTGGTTTGTTATCAATATTTTCATCTGTAACTAAAATACTAATCGCCGCTGAAGTTACATGGAGAAAAGGCTTCGAGGCTATTACTTTTCTTCGGATCAAAATATTGATCACAAAACACGAAGTGGGATGCCGGATGATATTCTTCAGACCAAAACAAGAAACTGGATGATTTTCCTGATTTTTTTACTGCAGTAAATGCGATGATTGATGCAAATCTAGTGTCCAGGGGTAATCTGAAACCGGGGGGTTATTTGGAACCTTTACACCGTGCAGTTACAACCTATGTGTTACAAAAATCCTCCATCCTTGCAGATGATGACGATATCATGTGCTGCGACATGTGAGGTTCTGACTGAAGATGTCAATTGTCGAGGACGGTGTCCTGGTGTATCCAACCGCCAATCGACTCGATCGTTCGAGTCCGTCTGTCTGTTTCATCTCTGTCTGTCCGTCCTCCATCCATCCATCCATCCATCCATCCATCTATCTATTCATCTATCTATCCATATATCCATCCAACCAACTACCTATCCATATATCCTCCCTTCCATTCATCCATCTATCTATCCATATATGCATTCGTCCATCTATCCATCTATCTATTCATATACACATCCATCCATCTATCCAACCATTTATCCATCTATCTATCCATATATCCATTCATCTATCCATCTGCCTATCTATTCATCTATCTATCCATCTACCTATCCATATATCCATCAATCAATCAATCATTTTTTTTTATTGGTCCATAAGTATCAAGTATCAAACACACTAAGATACGCGTTCTCCTGCTGATCGGGCCTCCTGGGTCCGCTTCGTAAGAGAAATGCATACCTCGTACCGTGCCAGAGAACGCGAATACTGGGAGACCATCATCACTCGCCAGTCTAAGGAGCCGAAGAGACTCTGGACCACTTTCAACAGCCTGCTGGGCCGTTCGAGAGGTGGTCGGCAGTCGGAGTCTCCTCCGCCGTTCTCTGCAGAGGTATTCTTGCAACGATTCTCTGCCAAGATGTCGTCCATTCGGAGTTCCACCGCCGAATCGCCACCGCCTACGTTCTCTACCACCGAGCATCGGCTTTCTGCACTCCAGGAGATTTCGAGTGAGGAGCTGCGTCGACTCATCCTCTCTGCCGCCGCAAAGACGTGTGAGCTGGATCCTGTGCCAACATTCTTGGTTCAGGAACTGATTGACGACCTCTTCCCCTTCCTCACTATCCTGTGCAACTCTTCGATCCGTGAGGCGTGTCTTCCTGCCTCGCAGAAACGCTCCGTTCTTCTACCTGTTTTGAAGCGCGACGGTCTGGATCAAAGTGATCCAGCAAACTATCGCCCTATTGCTAACGTCACATTTCTGTCTAAGATACTGGAACGCATTGTTGCCAACCAGCTGATTACATATTTGGATATGAATGAATTGATTCCGTCGCAGCAGTCGGGTTTCCGTCGGAATCATTCCACGGAGACTCTCCTGCTTCGACTTTTGTCTGACTTCTATGGCGCAGTTGACCGTGCTCAAGTCACTCTCCTCGCTCTCTTTGACGTAAGCTCTGCCTTTGACTCTGTGGACCACTCAATTCTCCTGCAGCGCCTCTCCACTTCTTTCGGCTTAGTGGACCAGCCTCTTGATTGGCTTAAGTCCTTCCTATCTGACCGCTCAAACTGTGTAGTTCTTGGGTCGTCCAGGTCTGCTTGGGTCCCTGCCCCTCTTGGGGTGCCCCAGGGTTCCGTCTTGGGTCCGCTGCTGTATCTTCTCTATACTACTGATATCTGCTCCTTGCTATCATCTCAAGGGCTTCTGCACCAGCTATTTGCCGATGATGTGCAAGCCTACATCCATACCTATTCGGCTGATGCGGTGGCCGCTGTCAGCCAGATGTGGAGAAAAATGGATGTCCTCTCTCTCTGGATGGCCTCCTCTTAAATCCATCCAAAACACAATTTATTTGGTTGGGTGGCCGTAGGCAACTACAGGGTATTGACCTTTCCCAACTTACTCTGCTCTTTCCTCATATATATCTCCTTTTCCCTCACAGTTCGTGATCTGGGACTCACTCTCGATTCTGAGCTCACTCTGTCCCAGCATGTGAACTTGGTGGCGCGGAGTGCCTATTACCAGCTCCGTCAGCTCCGGGTGGTCTCCCGCTCTCTCTCTCTCTCTCTCTCTCTCTCTCTCATGATGCGGTCGTCGTTCTCGTCCACGCCTTCGTTACAAGTCGAATCGACAACTGTTGCTCCTTAGCCTACTTGCTGGTCTTCCCATTGGGGTCCTGGGACGACTTGATCGCGTCTTGCGCTCGGCTGCTCGCCTTGTTGGGCGGCTTCCTAAATTTGCTCAGGACTGTCTCTGCCTATATGCGCGATGTGCTGCACTGGTTGCCTGTGTCCCAGCGGATCTCGTACCGCATTGCTGCTGTGGTCTCCCGCTGTGTCCTTGGCTGTGCTCCGTCATATTTGTGTGATCTTTGTTGTCCAGTCTCTGACGTTGCAGCGCGTCGTGTACTTCGCTCTTCGGCTAAGGGTGAGCTTCTGGTCCCACGGGCCCGCTTGGTTATTAAGCAGCGCCGTGCTTTCTCAGTCGTGGGGCCTACTGTCTGGAACGACCTCCCGGTTACGCTTCGCTCTCTACAAGTCGCTCAAGTCTTTTTTTCTTTGTTCGGGGTTGGGCTGGGAGCGCCTCTGAGTAGTTTCTTGAAGGGGCGCTATATAAATGCTCTGAATGAATGAATGAATATAAGGCAGAAAAAGTTACATAAAACATAACAAGTATCACAAATTAATCAGGCAATAATAAAGGTGAGAACTAATTAGTTAACGCAAATTATAAAACCTTTGGCCTAGATTGGAAATACCACCAGGAATATAATTATAAGAAGAGCTTATTAAAGCCCAGTGGCTATAGGATTTAGTGATACCAGTGTGAACAGATAGCCATAAACCTGGAGTGCGTTAAAGAGAACTCTAAAGTACAGAATTAGGACTCAAATGGAGACCCAGAAGGGAGGGAATCCCGCTAAGTAGGGCCCCCAAGTAGCTATGAAGACTTTTAATTAATACACACCACAAATTGATGAAAAAATTAACCAAAAGCAACAGCAGATGAAACAATTAACACAATGAAAAAACCAACACACAAAGTAGAAAGCGACCTGAAGTTTGTTCATCAGGACACACCTATATAATTATATGACAACAAAGCAATGTGCAGGCACAGAAAACCAACACACAATGCAGAAGGTGAAAAAGTGAACCAAAAACAACAGCAGATGAAACAATTAAGACACACTAAACAAACCAACTCCCAATGCAGGAGGAGCCTTGAAGAAGGAGCACATTTGTAATAATTTGATAACTAATTTAATATCGGTTATGGTTAACTAACTATTAGCCATTTTCGTAGGTTTATTTTAAATAGGTTAATGTTAGGAGAGGCCTTTAGGTTTTGTGGCAGGCTATCCATCCATCCATCTATCCAGCCAGTCATCAATGAACACAGATGCGTAATATCGGCCTGACTGATGAACTATTATTTTCAGGACCTGTGACAGGTTCTTGCTTGCTCAACAGCGAAACGAAACACAGCATTCGTAGTTTAAATGCTTGTATTAATAAAACACACGTCGCCTTGGTTTCGGCTTGAAACAAAGTTAAGTTTATCAATTAAACGAATTAAGTCTAATTCTTCCGTGTTCTGTCCTTCTTTCGACCTTCAACATCCGTCTCTCCCACAAGGTAAAGTTGCGACTGGTCTCGGCGGTGGCGGTCTTTCAACTGACTGTATTGTATTGTGTTGTATTTAAACATTTATAAAGCGCCTCTAGTAGGGTAAACCGTTCAGAGGCGCTCCCAGTGCGCAAGGCCCCGTGAGAAGAAGCAGGTTTTGAGAAGAGACAGAGCAGAGGAGAGACTGACAGACAGAAGAGTTGAGCGAACAGAAGGAGACAGAGAATTCCAGAGAGAAGGACCAATTGAGACAAAAGATCGAGACTGAGCCATAGCAGTTCTAGACCGGGGAACCAATAGGTCAAGTCTGTTGGATGAGCGAAGTGGACGGTGGGAGGAAGCTGAGTGAGGACGAAGTAAGGTTTTAGTCAGATATTTTGGGGCAAGACCCCGTTGAGACTTTAGGATCAGAGTGAGGATCTTGAACTGTGTGCGAGCACGTAGAGGAAGCCAATGAAGTTCATCAAACATAAAGGTAGAGATGTGAGAGTACTTGGGAAGGCGGGCAATTAATCTAGCAGCTGAGTTGAGAACTGACTGAATCGGTGAAAGACGAACTTTAGGAAGACCAATGAGAAGAGAATTGCAATAGTCAATACGAGAACATATGAAAGCATGAACTAAGGTAGTGAAGATGGAGGAGGAGACAGAGCGACGAATAACTCTGAGGCGTCTTAAGTGAAAATATGATGAGCGTGTCAGATTGGAAATATGCTCAGTAAAGGTAAGTGAGCTATCAAGTACTACACCCAGATCCCGCACACTTGAAGAGAAGGAAAACAATGGGAATTTTGCAGAGAGAAGAATAAGATCAAGCTTATGGAGCTGCTGAGGAGTACCTAACCAGATAAATTGAGTCTTTGAAGTATTAAGAGAAAGGCGATTAGAAGACATCCATGAGTGGAGATGATTAGTGAGAGATTCAATAAGCCCAACTAGAAGCAGCTGGGAAGAGGGGGGACCATGGACAAATGCCTGGACATCGTCAGCAAAGAGATGGCCAGCAGCACTACAGATCGGAAAAAGAGAAGAAATGTCAGCCGTGTAAAGAATAAATAGGAGAGGCCCAAGAACTGAACCTTGAGGAACACCCAGATTAACATGAACCCATTGGGTTCGAGAGTCACCAGATATAATCATTTGGGTTTTTTCAGAAAGGTACGACTGAAACCAAGATAATGGGAGGCCCTTAACACCATAGGAGGTCTCAAGACGCTTGAGAAGGATATCATGATCAACCATATCAAAGGCTGAAGAGACATCATAGAGAGCCAAAAGGGTGAGCTCAGACCTATCAACAGCAGAATAGATTTCAGATAATAGAGAAAGGAGAGCAGTCTCAGTGGAATGACTGGCCACTGGTGTCGCTCTAGCTACCATCAGAAAACACCAGAGCACACCAGTGACCGAAGGATCGTCGGAAGGATCGTCGGAAGGATCGTCAGAAGGATCGTCAGATGCGAACGTGACAGGACCCCATAACAGTAACTGACCAAGCCACAACACAAAATGCTCGGAAGAAACAATAATTATTCATTATTCGATTAGTTGCAAACTATCGCAAGAATTTTCCAGCTCTCTTCCAGACAGCGTTCAATGCCTCTCAGCCACCGATGAGTATAGCCTACATATATGTACATAATATACACGCATACATACGTACGTGCATTCACAATACATAGCCTACATTGCTGTGTCCCACGACTGTTTAGGACCGAATTTGTCCTGGGGTGGGCTGCAGTCACAGATGAATCACTTGCTTACATTAGCCCTCAGGCTACCAAGCTTTTTTTGTAACACGGACTACCTGGATATTGGGTTTGGTTTGAGATATCATAACTTGTAATACACCGTTGGATTCAGCATTCATTTCTGCACAAAATGATATATTTTGGTTTAGAAAGTATGAATGCACCTCGAAATTATGAATTTTTTACCATGAGTACCCGTCGATTCCACAAAACGTACACTTACGCATAGGGAATATATTAGATTATGTGTGTTTTAGACATTATTTATATATAAAAAATAGTTTACATATAATAAAGTCCAATGTTCATCTATAAAAACTAGTAATAGGTCTGTTTTATGTTCAATCAAAACGAAAAAAGCATGTTATAGCTGCTGAAAAACGTTTACGCAGACATAATTATCGGCTTGCGTTGTAAAAAGAAACCCAACATTTTTACACATTTTAATTTATTTTGAGCACTTCCGGTCATCAAAAGACAAATTATTTAGTATTAGAAAATAGCCCTAAATGCCCTCTACAGAATGGCATAATTTATTTCTATTAAAAAATAAATTATGAATAAGTTATGTTATAATAGAAAAAACATGACAATTTTATGAAAATAAAACACCTTTATATACATTTTAATTTATTTTGAGCACTTCCGGTTGTCAAAAGAAATCTCATATTCAGCATGGAAATGTAGCCCCACATTCCCTCTATAGAATGGTATAATTTGTGTCTCTTAATATGAAAGGGCGCAAAATTTATAGTCGATAATCTAAGGGGGGTGGTATCCACCCCCCTGGTGCCTTGGGTATATCGGGTATAACATTTGAATGGTATGGTATATCATAAAACATTTTAGCTCAAAATGTGTGCCAATGAACCATCTACAGCTACCTAAAACGTCTAAATTTTATTCCAAACGGAACAAGTTTGATTTGGGAAAACCTAAGGGGGCAACCACCTTCTCCCCTTGGTAGTCCGAGGGTTAGGGGAAACTTTTACCGATAGTTCTTTTAGTATTTAAAGAGCGCAGGAGGTTATTTTGAAGGGTCACCAAGAGGATCGTTTTGAGGACATCGCAGAGGTGATTGGAGATTCAACGAAATTTAATATTGCGTCGGCAGTAAAATTCGTACCTCGTTTTGACAAACCAAATTAAAACACCACTTGCTTTCGTTTGAAAAGGCCATGGTGATTCCTAACGTTCCAAAAGAAAAATGGTCATAATTATTTCACACGAAATTAAAAGAAAAGACTTTACAGATTTTCGACGATCTCGCAATTGACCACCAGTGCAGAGATTATGACGCTCTAAAACAATTGTTATTGCAAGAGTGCCAGAGTACCACAGAAACTGTTTCCGACCGCTACAGATGGGCAGACCAAGTCAAGAAACGCATTCTAATTTTGAGTATCGTTTGACGGTTCCATTTAAGAACCGGTTAGAGAGTGAAGGTGCGTCTTTGAGGCTATATATATATATATATATATATATATATATATATATATATATATATATATATATATATATATATATATTATAGATATACCTAAACAGCGGCGTCCGCAGGCGTACGCACGTACGCAAGTGCGTACAGCGCTGAAAGGCTAAAAAAATGACTGATGACTAAAAAAAGGTCATCAGTTTTTTTGGCGGATGGAAAAGGTACATGTATGTTTTTGGGAAATTCGAGGCTGATGACTAAAAAAAGTATGTTTTTAGGAAATTCATCGACTTTTTTCCGCCCTTGGCTGTGCGTACAAAAAAGTCCTGGGGGCGCCGCTGGGTCTAAGGTTTTAGAAGTAGACCTATTTAAGATCGAGCAGTGTGTGATTATTGCCTTCTTGGAAAGTGGCATCGTTGGGTGGTCGAACGTAAAGTTAAAACTCTTTCTGAAGCTGCAAGAATGGCAGATGAACATGACAGTGGCGGCGCCAGGATTTAAGGTTTTGGGGGACTGAAGCCCCGCGGCGGAAATTTTCGATTTTCATCCGCCAAAATTGCTGTTGTCTTTTTTTAGTCATCCAGCCCGAAATCTCATGAAAATTTTCCACATTCTCATCCGCCAAAATTTCTGATGACCTTTTTAGTCATTGTCTACTTTTTTGCGAGCTAATCGCTTTTTCAGGGGGGGGCTTGGCCTTTCATAGGGGCTTAGTCCCTATGCCCCTCCCTTAGCGCCGCCACTGATAACATTCCTGTAACCTTTTCCAGTTAGGCCTATTAAAATTTCAGGTAGGCGTAATGACTATTATAGTTAATGGCATCGTATTATGTTGAATACACCACTCGGCTTTTGTTCTGATTCACATCCATGATAGGGATGAGTTGGTACATGGATCCAAAGCCTGGATTAGTCTGGAGGCATATTGGTTGTTAATTCAGTTGATTCCTACTAAAAAATATTGGTCTTTTCACCACTTCTTTACCACACTCAGACGTCAACGAACTCAGATCACCTTTCTATTGCGAATAAGATGCATCAGAATTTGATAAACAATTATAATTAGCAAAACAGCCAGTTAGCGAATCAACCGCTTAATTAGTTGAGTATTTCGTCAATCAGTAAATCAATAAATGAACCAATCAACCAATCAATCAATCAACCAATCAATCAATCAATAGACCGATCAGTCGACTAGTCTATCGATCGATCGGTAAAAATCAGTTTTTTACGCAATTTTGCCCTAGCAAAACTTATATATAGGCTACATATATATATATACAGGGTGGGCCAAAAAAAGTAACTCCCTACGGTTTTTGCCAATATCTTGGCCAGAAGTAAGAATTTCAAAATGAAATTTCACAATTCATATTTATACCTGCTGATCAGATTTCATCAAAATATTTCAAACCCAACAAAAGTTGCACCACTTTTAGTGAGGCCACCCACCGCTTTTTGACGATTCAAAAACGCGACGCAACAAAAAGTTGCAAAAAACCAATATAATTATTCTGGATTTCTGGTCAATATCTTGGTCAGAAGTAAGAATATCGAAATGAAATTTTAAAGTCTTAAACACACTTCATATCTACACATGATGGCCAGATTTCATCAAAATATTTCAAACAGAACAAAAGTTATACCACATTCAGTGAGGCCGCCACCGTTTTTTGACGATTCAATAGGGTTACGCAACAAAAAATTAACAAAAACACAATTTTTTTAAGTCTCATCTCAAATATTTGTTATGAAACAGCCTTGATTTGTGCCAGATGATCATTATTATTACTATTTAAAAAAGAAACATGGTACCAACGTAGCTGCACGTCACTGAGAAGTCACTTATCAAGATGACAAATGACAATCAAATTGGTAAATAAGGAATCTGCCAGATTTATAAACAGGTCCATCAAGAACTTTGCAAAGAGACTCAAAAGAAGTTTTGGCACTGGTGGTGGACACATTGAACACAAGTTGTGAAGCACAACCAAGTTCATTTGACAACAGTTATTTGAGATGAGACTTAATAAAATCGTGTTTTTGTTACTTTTTGTTGCGTTTCGTTTTTGAATCGTCAAAAAACGGGGGGTGGCCTCACTAAAAGTGGTATAACTTTTGTTGTGTTTGAAATATTTTGATGAAATCTGGCCATCATGTGTAAATATATTTGTCTTTAAGCCTGTAAAATTTCATTTCTAAATCCTTACTTCTGGCCAAGATATGGGCAAATCATCTTAGGGGGTTACTTTTTTATGGCCCACCCTGTATATAATCCATAATTTATGGCATAGGCTACATGTGATTTAGATAACTGGTAACATAAATTATAATTATATGGCATGTGGATAAGATAATATGATGTCCGTATGGTTTACGCAATCAATATAGCCCACGGGGTGCAAGCCACATGACTCTAGGAATCAAAACCACATGGGAACGACGCCCATGTGGGTCGACTATTGCAATTTGTTAGGATAGTGAAAGAATCGATATTTTCAATTTATTTTCGATGCAGTTTTCATTTTGTTTCTAATTGAACCGCATAGTCGCCTCCACATTTTGATGAAATCATGCACGCAACGAAACAGTAGTGCAATTACACAATAATTAATAAACAAGTCCTCAATTGGAAGTGAGGCAAGCCGCACAGCATGGCTATTTTGTCTATTATAGACGTGTCGAAAGCTTTAGGAAAATCAAGTGAATTTAAACGCTGCATAAGACTCATGTTCGACAGTTTCTAGTAAATAGTGTGTTAAAACCATGAGCACTGTAGATGTAGAGCCTGTAGACCTTAAGGCAAATTGGTCAGCTGTAACTATGATGTAAACATTGTGACTATGATGTACACATTGTCAACAGGAATTTTATAGGCTGCTGGTTTTAGAAACACTATATATAAAACAGTATGTAGCCTACATATATAATTGCATACAGTATACATATTCCTATATACATGTAATTATGAAAATCTTAGACGCGTACATGTGGAATATGGGTATCTACATGTAACTAAGTGGTGACATAGACTAAAGCTAATTTAGGTCTCTTCTTAATAATTTTCTGATACCAAAATGGTCTCAATAATGACGTCATTCTATATGAGGGTGAGTAAGAAAGCATTGGAGAAGCATATCTATGTGATAAGCCATGCGAAATAATTTGGGACCGGACTTCGGAGGATTGCCGAACATCTTAACCTTAAACATCTGCGAAACACCAAATCATCACAAAACGTAACAGTTGAAATTACACCATGGTTCAAAAAATAAGCCATGCTGGTTTTTTATACATCTCCAACGCCTGATTATTAATCATTCTAAATTTTCCAAATATTTAGAGAATTGAACCAAGAATATGATTCAAAAATATCATGTCAGAAATTTGAACAGATACAAAGGTATGATTATTTCAACTTCATCTGCCGAAATTTCAGTTTGCCAGCAATTTTTTATTTGGGGTTTTTGTAGTAAAGTACTTCAAAATGAAAAAGTCCTTAATGTTTTTGTGAAGACAAAGACACTTTAAGAATTTATTGTTTGATTATTTACATAAAGATGTTTTAGACGACAGGATTTAGAACTGGACTGTTCGGATGCCATAATGTGGGAGAAATGAAGTATGGTGTCTCTCTTGTTAGCATTTCGATGGTTTATCTGCATCTGTGGGCTGGCACTGTTCTGCAGAAAAAGAAAATAGCCTTCTGGTGCTGAAAGTGAAATTTCGGGAAACGAAGTTGAAATATTTATATCTTTCTACCATCCAAATTCATGTAATGATATTTTTGGAATCCTACTCTTAGTTCAATTCTCTGAATATTTTGAAAATTTTAGTATGATTAATTATCAGGCATTGAAGATATATGAAAAATAGGTTGGCTTACTTTTTATTGAACCACGGTGTATTAGGAGAAACCATACAAGTTGTTCCTATTCATATAATGAAGCAAATTATACGATTATTAATTAATGTATTAATAATGTAAAACAGTATTAAATCGATTTCAAGCAGGAACTACTTAATCCTCTGCATAGCAAATAATCACTGGTGCTGGAAACAAACTTGCAGATTACAATGTACAAAGAAGAAAAACGGATCAATATCCAACCAACAAGCAAAAACAGTTTTTGATCCTAAAACAGTTCAGCAAAGTCATCATTAACAGACGAATAACATGCGTAGAGACAGTGATCGATAAACTCCTTTTCAGTTTTAAACAGTTCATCACAAACTCCACATCCATGTGGCTTCACTAGGAAATGCTGAAGATCAGCAACAGATAGTCGCTTATTTTCACTAGCTTCCAGATTTTGCTGATCTTCCCTGTGGGCTCTAGCCATGTGACTGTTCAGGTGATTAGCCTTATCGAATGCTTTGCTGCATAATTCACATTTGTACCTGTCATGGATTTTTGAATGCATTCGCACATAATACTTTGATGCAAAAGCTTTGTTGCATAATTCACATTTGTATGATTTCTCCTTACTGTAAGATCTGATGTGGTCTTTAAAACCTTGAGACTTCTTAAGTGTTTTGTTACAATGTTTACAGTCGTGCTGTTTTTCTCTCACGCGAACTAAATGTCTCCTCAAAGAATATGTAGTTCGTAAAGCTCTGTCACTGCACTCGCATTTGTGTGCGCTCCCTGGAGAGTGCGTTGTCATGTGCCATTCCAATTGATCACTTCTTGCAAATGCTTTTGCACATTGCGCACACTTGTATGGTTTCTTTTTCATATGGGTTCTTTTGTGTTTATAAAGTTGGTCGCTACTTACAAATGGTTTCGTACATACTTCACAGACGTATGGCTTTTCTCCAGTATGGGTTTGCATGTGTCGTTTTAGTTTATCTTTTCGTGCGAATGCTTTTGCACAAAGATCACACTTGTATGGTTTTTCTCCAGTGTGGGTCTTCTTGTGGTTATCCAAAGTATTCCAATATGAAAATGACTGGTTACACAGTTTACATTTGTATGGTTTGTCTCTGGTGTGGGTTTTCATATGAACATTGAGACTAACTTTCCATCCAAATGATCGGTCGCATAGGTGACATTTGAATGACGTCTCTGCACTGTGGCTTCTCACATGACCATTCAGACCACTCGACCATCGAAATGATCTGTCACATAGGTGACATTTTAATGGTTTATCCTCAGAGTGACATCTCATATGAACAGTCAATTTACACATCAATGCAAATGATTTCTCACATATGAGACATACGAACGGTCTCTCTCCAGCATGGGTACTTGCATGAACTTTCAGTTGAGTAGCACTTGCAAATGATTTGTGACATATTTCACATTTGTATGGTTTCTCCCCAGTATGAATTCGTATGTGCAATTCCAGTGCAGAAGATTTTGCGAAAACCTTTTCACAGAGTTTGCACTTGTATGGATATCGATCTTTGTCTATTGTAATATTCTCTCTTTTTATGCTGCTGCTGCAATCATCTGTTGGTTCCAACTTGCATAAATCTTGTGTTGGATTCATGGTACGCAGTCTGGAATTGATGCAAAGTAATCACTTCTTTTCACTGTACATTGCTAAATGTTCAACCGATTTGGAGTCCTACACTCACTGCTGGTTTTATGTTTACATTCGTTTTCTAACATTTAATTAAGTATGTTCTAACCCAGTGGCCGTTTCTCCCTTTCACATTTCTAGTTCATCTGTAGGCCTTGGATGGGGTCCACTTTCCTGCATCATTCACTCCGCAAGTTGACCGACTTTTGGTAGCATTCATAGAATTTCCTCAAACTCCCTGCACTGTAGTGTTCTTTGTGTTTTTGTGACGAAGTGTTCTTATTCCTGTCAATGCAAATACAGTCGCTATTAACAGGTTACAATTTGTGTGCGTGCATTTTCAAAAATTGTAACCCATGTTTGAATCATTATATCTGAACTTGGAGTATTGAAACATTCTTAATTACATGGATTTTATTCCCTACAGGATTTTTTTACACATAAACTGAAATACATTCCAAGGTAAAATATCATTTTAGCTAATTAAATTATACTAAATTTTTGCACTGGTGCAACATATTTATTTAATCAATCTCACTTCTACTCTGGCATGAATCATTTTTTTCAATCAGGTAAGAATTCAGTTAATCAATAAGCTTCTATTTCGACTTTTTATCAATCCAGCTTCTATTTAAATAATTATTTTTCATCAATCCAGCTATAATTTCAGCAATAACGTTTTCATAAATCCCACTTTTACCAAAGTAAAAATTATTTTCATCAATCCAACTTCTATTTAGCAACAATTCAACCTTGATAGTTGCAACCTATGCATCAATGCTATTATATCTCATGCAGAGGCAAATGATTTAATTAACTAAAACAGTGGATTACCATACCCATTCCAACTTATAATGAATTCGCATGTAGGCCTACTTGATATCTCAATGTGTCTAGTAAAGCTAAAAATTTAGAATACCCTAGAAGAAACTGTAGGGTATTATTTTCAGAAGATATATGACTTCAGAGAAATTGAATCTGAACAAGAACTTAAGTGATTATATGCAATATATGAAAAGTGAGGGAAAACAAAGCAATCGTTTAATTAATTAAGCAAACAAGTTACAATGACCTTCTGAAAAATGACTCGTGTTGAGAGGATATAGCTTAACCACTCACGACAATTTCTAGGAATTAAGTGCATGGGCTGAAAAATGAGACCGTTGAATACTCCCAACCTTGTAACAATTTAATCCATGTAATTACCAAGTGTATCCAAACTTTACCTTTTAAACCGCAGTTTAGATTGATAAATAATAATTAACATTTAGTAAGAATTCCTTTCATCAATCCCTTCATTCATTCATTCATTCCTTTACTACAAGAATTTATATAGCACCCTTCAAAAATTTCTACTCAGGAGCGCTCCCACCCAACTTCAGCTAAAACGGAATGTTTTAGGATTAAGGTAGACCATGCCAGACAGTTGAGTCACAGGACCCTATGATAACAGGCGCATGTATGGCGGTAGCCTGTTAAGTCATCAGAACCAGCAACAGAGAAAGCCTGTTGCTGCCTGATAGGAATACGCGCATAGGGGGAAAGAAGTTCACACTGCACGATTGTAGGACATAAACCTTGGACAAACCCATCCCTACCCCCATCCCTACCCCCACCCTGGTCAAACCTGCCGGACAAAACTCCCTGCAAAAAAACACCCTGGACAAACCCCCTGGTTTAGCCTAGGACATCTCCCTCCATATTAACCCTCCACTGTCCAAATAGAAAGTGTTAAGTTTGTTGTGCAAATATTCGTTTCATCAGTCCAGCTTCTGTTTCAATAGCAACAATTGTTTTTATCAATCCATCTTCTATTTAGATGACAATTATTTTTCACTGATCCAGCCCCAATTGACACAGAACATTTTTCATCAATCCAGATTTCATCTGTGCAAAAATATTTTACATAATTTATCAATCCAGTTTTTATTCAAGTACAAACTATTTTTTATCAATTAGACTTCTATTTAGCAAGAATTCCTTTCATCAATCCAACTTGTGTATGATCAACAGATGTATTTTAAACCTAACATTCTGAGGATTACCACTTATAAACACACAGTACTTACGTACTTACTTAGTAGATATAACCCAGGTGAGAAGGTTATGTCCTACCCTGGAGAGGACTTTTTGTCTGGTGGGGTGTCCGGCAGGATTTTTGTCTGGGGTTAATGTCCGTTCCTCCCCCCGTCTCAGCACACAGAAGCGACGTGTATGGCGGGCCTGTATATCCTGTGTGAAAATGTTAAAAACTCTGAGTTAAGCAGGTGGCAAACCAAGGATGTAACGCCACACTGACCAGTGCAGATATCTTATTTATACAATTCGCTTTGGGAGAGGTAGCCGGTGCATAACATTACATCATGTTTACCCATTAAACCGTGGCAAAAGGGGCGACTCAAAGTGGAATGACTCGGCTGTTTCCGGTTGATTTGGCATCCTAAATTAATTGCTTGGCACAGCATAATTGTCTTTCATCAATCCGTCTTCCACTTTGGCATGAATCTCTTCATCAATCCAGCTTCCATTTGGAAAATTTTGTTTCATCGGTCCAGCTGCTATTTGACCAACAACTTTTTTATCAGTCCCGGTTCGATTTAATAACACATTCTGCTTTATCCAGTTCCATTTTCATCTAGAATCTTTTAATCGATCCAACGGTTATATTCTATAATGACTCGGTAGACGTTCTAGAATGACTCGGTAGACACCAAGAACTAACGTTGCAGCGTTGTTATATTTAATAAATCCAACTTCTATTTTGCCAAGAATCCTTTTAATCGATCCAGCTTCTCTTTAGGAAAGAATTTGTTCGATAAATCCCGCTTCTATTTCGTCAGGAAATATTTTTCAGCCATTTTTCATTGAAAATTATTGTTCATCAATCCAGCTTCAGAATGACTGCACGAACCCTAAAACTAACCCTAACCGACCCTCACGACGCCTAACCTGAGCCCTAACCGACCCTCACACGAAAAATCCCGCTTCAATTTCGTCAGGAAATATTTTTCATCAAATTTATAAAAAAAGTTACTTGCTACCGAGTCATTATAGAATATAACCCTAGAGTAGGTCAATCATCCTGAAGTGAGTAATCCGGGAAAACCAAGTCATACCCTCAAAGGCTCAACGACGTTGTCGTAGACGTTGTCCTACTTAAGAAATACGCACAACGAGGCGCGCCACCGACCGCAAAACCAACTCCAACTTGTACTTAAGTAAAAACTTCGATCACAGTGTTAAAACCCACGACGCTAAAAGGCGGCGTTAGTCAATAACTGATAGCAAATTTCGTATATATTTACGTAGATTTAAAATATACAACCAGCCTAAAACAACCATGCACTGGACTATTTCTCAAATCTGAAGCTTTAGCCTAAAATAGTTAAATGAGACCCGTAAGGCCCACTCATTTAGGAAATTTTGGTGATTCTAAGATGTAAACTTACACAAGACCGTGACAAGAGTTTAATTTAAAGATATAGAAACAAGCAGTAGCTCCTCTGTCGAGTTCTATAAATGGCCGTGATTGTAAGAGATAATGCTGAAAATAGAAGTCGGATTTTATTAATAGAGACGCGAGTCCTCTAGCGAATATAATTTTATTTCTTCGACTCATCATTGTGTTGACGTGCGAATCAAATCGAGTGTGCTAGGGCTTGATAACTGATCAGGAATACAGCAATAATGGTAATCTGTTGCATAATCGTTCTAAGCATAATAGTAAGCACACGTGACAATTATAGTGACATAGGCCTAATAAATTATTCACCTAACTTATGGTAACTGAATTTGGCTGAATTGGCTCCTCTGTCAGATTGTTGTAGGCTAATCGATTCTTACGATGGCGATTTGGATAACACACTGCCATGAAGATAAGCGGAGTTGAGTTCGATTCCCGAACCCCGTAGGATATAGACATGGTTTGTATAGGTTGCTATTAATTTAGCAATGACTTACTGACTTATGGCCCTGGCGAAGCTTCCGCCCGCATCAGCCGCTCCTTTATGGACAGCTTCCAGTCGTCCCTGTCCTGCGCTCTCCGCGCCGCCTCTCCCACGGTTAGTCCCATCCTCAGGCAGTCCTCTTCTGCCACATCCATCCATCGCTTCCTGGGTCTGCCTCTTCTCCTCTTCTCATGCACATATCCTTGAAGTGCCACCTTAGCAATAGCGCCGATATAATACTATTGCTGGCTGTCTGATTTATTGGTTGTTTAGATTGATGTTAATTAAGATAACTGCGACAGTGATCGAGTCCCATAGAGCGGACGTGCTTTGTAGGTCCCTAGTAGCGCCGTGTAAAGCAGGTTGCCTGTTCTTTTATAGTTAAGATAGAGGTTAATTAAGATTGTTAATTGTAGGCCTATGACTTGTGGGCCTAGGCTACATGTAGGCCTTCAGCGCAGTGCGTTTGCAGGCGTTTAATTAGATATTAGGTCTATGCCTATGCTTAATCAGTTTAGACAACGACTTCTATATCAAATAATAATTATCTGCAATCTGTGTAGCCCTAGGCCTATTCTAAAGCTATGAATTTGAGTCAAAGGCCGCCTTTTTTCCCTGTCAAAGACAGATTCTGCGGTCATTTTATTCTAATCATCATGAAGAGAAATCAGCTATAGGCCTAAGCCTAAATTGACACATTACAATTTACACAGATAAGTAATAACTAAATAGGGTATTTAGTTTAATTATCTTTACTTGCAAAGCATTAAGAATATAATAATTACATAGACCTATAGGCCTACTTTATGTCGGTCAACTGTATAGGCACTGGCATACAACATCTCCTAGGCCTACGCTAGGCTACTTATTGTGATTGCTGGATGCGCCTGATTTTTAAGAGCAACATCCATTAGCGCATAAGATGTTGTACACCTATGCCAGTGAATAGACGATTAATAATAAAAACAATAATAATATTCTCTCTATTGTCTTTTGCTTAGCAGAAACCTTATTATCTGCTAATATCGCAGCGCTCTATTCAATCTGAGTCATGGGCGGACATCTTGTTTTAGACGGCTATCGGACGCAGATGCAAAGTTTCATTTTACCAGTTCTATTAATTAATTAAAAGACCTACAGGTTGGCTTCTACCGGTTTATGTCTTTGGTAAACGTGTGTTTTGACGAATAACGTGTCATTGCAAATTTATAAAACATTTGTGAATGCTGGGCCTACTAGTCTGCTTTTACATAAGCTTATTATTTATTTGCTAGTTACATCAAACACAATCCCCCTACACATTGGGTTTCAAATTGTGTCTAGGCCCTACTCACCTCTCACTGAATGCAAATCTTGGATTCAGATAACAATACATGTACTACTGAAATCGAATGAGTCTTAAAAGCATTTAGGCCTACTTCTGGCTATAATTGACATGCAAGAAGGTATGCGGACGTTTCGTCAACGGACGATTCGTCACGGGACCGTTCATCAATAATAGGGGTAAGTGGGGCAAGTTGACAGGATTAAGAGTTTTTTGGCCTCTAATAATCTTCTTTGCGTTCTCTATTTTGCGCTGATCTGTGGCCACCATATTGTTTACTTGCTACCGAGTCATTATAGAATTTAACCCTTCTTTGATGCCAACAAAGTTGGGTTTTTCCACAACGTATTGATTGATAACACCTACATTACAGCACAAAATCAGACATAAAAAATATTCTAAGTTAGCTAAAAATGAACTTTAAAAATTTTAAAAAGTCAACCAACTTGCCCCTGTGCTGGGGCAAGTTGTTTGAGAACTGGAGAGAATCAGGAATGAGAAGACAAGAGATGAGCTGGGCGTGGAAGAAACGGTGTTTGACAAAATTAGGAGAAAAAGGCTCCGATGGTTCGGTCATGTGGAGGGAATGGGTGGAGAAAGACTACCAATTGCGGCCTTGCACGGGCATGTAGAAGGAGATACATGTAGAAGCAAAGGAAGACAAGCAAAGATTTGGATGAAGAACGTCAGGGAGAATCTGAAAGAGATGGATATCAGCATGTCAAGATCAAAGGATCTCACCAGAAATAGTCTGTAAAAGTCACGTGGGAGCCTCGTCGTCGTCGCACGACTGACCGAAGGGAGCAAAGAAGGATGTTGATCTTGATTTAATTACCAATATTGATAGAACACTGTTTAGTTTTATAATTATTACAAGCCTCATATGGTGTGGGGTGCAAAATGTACCCCAGGTTATCCAATAGGCCCTATGTGATTTTTTAATAGGTTAGCCTCCGAGGGTTAATAGGAATGGAAATATAGAGCAATGGTGTTTGCTGTCATAGGCCTACTCTAACAGTTCGCTCTTCTGATGCTCAGGTATCACATAATTGTTTTCCAGCATCTAAAAGCCCACCACTCTTACTATATTGTCCTACATGCAAAGCTCAATCTGCTGTGAAATTTAAATTGGCTATACTAAGCATGCGTAATTGCGTATCCCGATATAACTGACGAACAGGCTCGTGACGAATCTTCCACGTGAAGAAGCGTCCGCTTGACGAACAGTCCATGACGATTCGTCCTTTGATGAAACGTCCCTAAATCATAATTGAAATAGGTTTAAAAATTTGACTCTAAGCCCATGCCTCATTATACTATGCACACACTCGATGTGTAGGCCTAGGCCTACATAATTGGTTACATAGAATGAAGAAGTTTAATCTGAAATCCAAGCTGTATAAAAGTTAGGAAGCAATCTTGAGGTTATCTATCGTTTTAGCGGAATGAGTTACTAAGTATACTACTTTACTTTACTACTTTAGTATAATTAACCCTAAATCTTGAATATAGTGCAGCATGATTTTTTCATCAATCCGTGTTCTTCTTTGACATGAATCACTCTCACCACTCAGATAACCATATTTACGGAAGAATTTTTTTAAAAATCAATCCAGCGTCTATTTCATCAATAAATGTTTTAATCAATGCGATTTCTATTTAAATAAAAATTATTTGTCATCAATCCAGCTCCAATTTCAGCATTAATGCTTTCGTATATCCGACTTTTATTGGGGTAAGAAAAATCATGAATCAGACTTCTATTTGGTTAGAATTCGTTTAATCAATTCAGCTTATATGCCATAAACAGTTAAACACTAAATTCTGTGCATTGTCGAATAATTTATTGAGCTGAAATGATAGGCCGCAAGATATCAATGCAATTAAAAATAATTGCAGTTACATACTTGCAAATTTGCACTGTTGGTAGACCAAATAGCAATTATTTAAACAGTAGGACACTAATTAATCATATATTAAAATGTTAACAATGTTGAAGATCATACGATGGAAGGAGGATTTCACAACCAAGAAAGTTCGAGTTCCAGAGTTCGTATCGGAAGAATCTCTACTGTAGATAAACAATACAAGTGCAACTTTTGTCTCAAAACATTTTCAAGCTTTTATTTTTTGGTGCGTCATACTACAACACACACTGAAGAAAACCCATACAACTGCAATTTATCTTGCAAAGCGTTTGAACAGAGATATCATTTAAATTTTAATATAGGAACACAGCCTGGAGAAAAACCTTACAAGTGCAATTTATGTGAGAAAACATTTGCACAAAAGCATAATTTGAAATGCCATTCAAGAAGTCACACCGAAGAAAAGCCATACCGGTGTGATATATGTTACAAAACGTTTGTTCAGAGCAATGTTTTAGAACAGCATAAAATAACTCACAGCAAAGAAAAACCATTTGAATGCAACTTGTGTCACAAATCATTTTCAAATAACTCTAATCTGGAACAGAATTTGAAGGCCCACCTTGGCGAAAATCCATACAGTTTCTATTTATGTAACAAAGCTTTTTCTCAGAGGAATGATAATCTAAATTCTCATACAAGAACACACACTGGAGAAAAATGGTTCAAGTGCAATTTATGTTGCAAATCATATGCACAGAGAGATTATCTAAATTGTCATATGAGAGCACATACTGGAGAAAAACCATTTGCACGAAAGCGTAGCCATGCAAGATGTCACACTGGAGAAAGGCCATACCAGTCTGATATTTGTTGCAAAACGTTTGTTCAGAGCAGTTGTATTAAACAGCAAAGAACGCACGACAAAGATAAACCATATGAATGCAACTTATGTCACAAATCATTTTCAAATAACTCTAATCTGGAGCTGCATTTGCTGACCCACACTGGGAAAAAATCGTACAAGTGCAATTTATGTGACAAGTCATTTTCAAGGAATAGTTATCTAGAACAGCATAGGCAAACCCACACAGGAGAAAAGCCATTCAAGTGCACTTTGTGTGAGAAAGAATTTGCCAAAAAATATCGTCTGGAGCGCCACATTAGGGTACACACTGGAGAAAAGCCATACGAATGCAATATATGTCACAAAGCATTTGCTCAAAGTTACTTTTTGAAAGGCCACATAAGAACTCACAGTGAAGAAAAACCATTTGAATGCAAATTGTGTCACAAAACATTTTCTAGGAACTCTTATCTCGAACAGCACACACGAAGAATCCACACTGGAGAAAAGTCACACATGTGCAATATATGTGGAAAAGCATTTGCACGGAAAGATGCTCTGCATAACCATGATACAAAAATCCATTTTGGAGAAAAACCTAGCATTTGTAATTTATACCAGAAAACTCATGGAGGCGAGGATGCTTTAAATTGCCACACAACACCTTGCACTGTTGAAAAACCATACATTATGTGTAAATTATCTCTGAGAGCACCTGCACAAAAAGGCTCTATGCAATATCATGAAGGAATTCACACGGCAGAAAAACCACGCCAATTGGAAGAATACAAAGCTACCCATTTGAAATCAGATTTAGCTGCAATCCATGCAAGGAATGATGTCTGTACGTGCATCTTGTGTAGCAAAACATTTGCGCTTGATTACTTGCTGAAGAATCACTTGTCGCAACACACAAGTGAATTGAATTTCTTAGAAAATAATAGCGATCCTATGACGTTAAAACCTAATCTACTCAGGTTTAGAGCAAGCACAGAAGATGTTAGCATTACTGAGAGATGCGAGAAAAGCAGTGCAGTCAAAATGGACGCTCTATCAACTGAAGATTTCTACAGTGATCGCGAAAAAGAGCTTTCAATAATGGAATCTCTGCCTTGCTTTCTAAAGACAGAGATGGAAAGTCCAGGTGACAAGCTATTTTTTCAAAGTCAACCAGTGATTTGTGGTAATGAAACTAGTTGCAGATTGAGACCTTACGGTTGTGGAATATGCAACGAAATGTTTGAAGTGGAAAAAGAATTTATGGAACATTGTTATCAACACCATGATGCCTCTCAGAATGACACATTTGCTGACCTATACAAAACATGTATATGTTGTTTCTATTGAACACAACTTTAGATGTACACATGTGATATTTCTTTCTTTCCACAGTATGTTGGAACATTAACACTTGATGAACTTTGACAACTGTTGTTGCTTTTAAGCAACAGGTTTTTTTCTCTCTTTTTATTAGCCTGCTTAATAATGCTGGTGTATTTAAAATCTTTAAGTCTATAACCTACTTAATGTTTTTTCGTTTTTGCAGGCAAATAGCTAATGCTTTCAAATGCCTTGTAATTCAAGTGGCTCATTAAAGCTGGTCTGCTATAATTGTCTGCTGACTTTTGCAAAAAATAAATACCATTTTGTGCATTGGGTCAGTAGCTCTGATTTGAGTGAAAATATAGTTCTAGATTCAGACTCATTTGTTCGTATAGTGCAACATTTCGCTTTCTACTTAGATGTTCAGAGTTCTTTTGAAAGCAAATTCCGGTTATATCCCTCGTACTGTGGTAGCTGTCAGTTTATTGCCACCAAAGTGTGCATATTTTACACTCGTATGCGTGTTGCCGTTTAACGACATTGCCATTTAAAAGATGAATAGTGTCGCCTTCCTCCTTTACCGGGCCAAGACTTGGGTCTTGCCCTGGCAGAGTGCAACCAGCGGCTGAGTTCAATTTTAGGCCTACACACAAATTCGCTTCAATTATTATAGCCGTCAGAAGAACTCGGAAGGATTCCCGTGAGCAGTGGCGGCGCTAGGGGGGACTGGGGGGGCTAAGCCCTCCCTACAAGAGGCTCAGCCCCCCCCCTAAAAAGGGCCATCCGAAATTTTTTACAGTGAAATATCCACGATTTGGGGCTGACGACTAAAAAAAAGGTGGTCAGAATTTTTGGCGGCGAAAATGGAAAATTTTCATGAAATTTCGGTCGAGACTTCAGCCCCCCGAAACTGAAATCTTGGCGCCGCCACTGCCCGTGAGTATCGTAGTGTTGATTCTCCCAATCGGACCTATAAATTAATGTAGGCTATGTGAGACAGCATATCTCTGATTATAATTACTTATTTGCTAGGTTAGTTTATACAGTGTTCCTTCAAGACTATCTTCTCAGCAGCTCTTCTGACCATCAGAACTTGAAAACGGAAATGAAAAAGAGTTTCTACTGATTCCCAATATGATGCACACCTCTACCTGTTCCGTATAATATACGGAACAGGTAGAGGTGTGCATCATATTGTTGAAGCGCCTTTATTTACGTTTAAAATGCCATTGTGACAATTTGCCCCTGTGACTTTTAACCCCATCCTCCCCTACTCACCCTTTGAAGGAAGCATTGGAGTTTGAGGCGATGACTTGCAGTGGTGTAGGCCCATACTGCACCAAGCAGAGGAGGCGTAGAGAAGGCGATAGATGGTTGTAGGCTAGCACGGGCTAGCCTGCCTCGCGGAGGGCAGCACAGGGAGGCCGTCTGATCGAAGGAATCTGAACGCGAAGAGCGATCCTGAGCCGATAATTAAGTACCCTCTGACATGGGATGAATGCTCCAAGATCATCGTTAAAGGTCACTACCAGTCATAGGCGCAACCACCCTATGGGACCCACGGGACGCGTCGCCCCCAACAAACGAGAGGCTTGGGACGGTCCCTCCCAACTTTTGCCACTGACTTCTCAGCATTAAGGCTGAGTCAAGGGCGCTTTAGTCCAGCATGTACATCATTCTCAGGCTACCCCGACGGTGTCACGACAACTGGTCTACAGACAACTCGTCTAACGACAAGTGGTCTCTAGACAATTCGTCCAACGACAACTAGTCTACAGGCAACTGGTCCAGCGCTTGAGAAATGGAAGCTGGATGAAAGTTTTTACAGGTGAAATGGAAGTTGGATTGATGAAAAACGCAAGAGAAATAAAATCTGGATGAAGGTTCTTTTACAGGTGAAATAGAAGCTGGATTGACGAAAATAATGCATGAGAACTAAAAGCCGGATGAAGGTATTTCTAGATCTGAAATAGAAGCTGGATTGATGAAAAACGCTTAAGTTATGGAAGCTGAAATTACATCTTTAATCTTTACATCTGAAATAGAAGCTGGATTGACGAAAATAGCGAGCGAAAAATAGAAGGTATTTCTAGATCTGAACTGGAAGCTGGATGCATGTTAAAATACATGAATGAAAATCATCAATCCAGCTTTCATTTACACTAGAAAACAATTTAACTTTTTCATAAATCCAGCTTCTATTTCACCAATACAATTCGTCTGTAGACCCGTTGTCGTCAGACGAATTGTCAGAGGACCACCTGTCGTTAGACGAGTTGTATGTAGACCAACTGTGGAACCTACCGCGACAGTGTTGGCGTCTAACAGATTGCACGTGAATTTGTTGCCAAGTGTGAATCATGTAAGCTGATCTTTATTTAATAATAATAATATTCTCTTTATTAACAATCCGGTTGACACACAGCAACCGGTTACAATGTACACTTATGCAATTTAAACAATTCACAAGAACGAAGATCACAGAATACACAAATCTTAACTATACCAACTGAACAGACAGCTTTGTAATTACACGGCGCTAATAGCAGCCTACAAAGCAAATCTGCCCAACGGGGGCTCGAACTCACCACCTCTTGCTCTCTTGGCCAGCGTGTTAACCACTACTCTACCGGGCCGGTAGTTATCAATCTCTTCGATATTGTATATATCAAGTGACTCTTGAGCCTTGACTTACTTCTAGTAGGTCTATATTTGTGTCTGGTTTGAATGTTTTTGTCTTGTCAAATTCAAAATACCATGACTTTTTCATCTGCAATCAAATGCGCCAGCAATAAATATTATCATTATATGTATATAGGATTCATTTAGTTAGGTTTTGCTCAATTGCTCTTTTCATCCTTACTGTTTTGTTACTGTGGTAACGTATGTCTACACCATGGGCGTATGCTTAGGAGAGGGGGCAACGGTGGACGGTCCCCTATAAAATTTGTGGTGGGGGAACGGAGGTGCTTATAATCCCTCCCAATATTTCATAAATTGACCTCCTTAATAAATATCGCCATAAATTTCTGCAGTGTTATCCACTGTCTATTCATAATGAGCAGGTTTTTTAAAGATGACAGCTTAAAATGCTACCATATTAGCATGAAAATTAAAAAATGAAACAATGGGATGGGACATTCAATGAAATCTGATACCGTGTATTTGCACAGTGAAATTGTGAGAAATTATTGTAAGATGACGGCTAAAGAAATCCGAAAATTTTAAACAATGGGAGAGACGCATTTGAAATCTCAAAGCACAGTTATCAACACTGAAATGATCGCGCAATTTAACAAAAATGGCAGTTTGATATGATAGTTTAAATGCTATCATTAGAATTTTATGAGTAAAAAATATTTTAAAATGGGTAGAGGATATTTATTGAAGTCTTAAAGTCTCGTGCCTTTCAGCAATTGAATTATGAGAAATTTTGTTGAGTTGACAGTTTAAGAATGTGACGAAATTTTACAGCATGGAAATGTGAAAACATTAACCGGAGCAGACGCTTTTGAAATCTTAAACCACGGATTTAAGCACTGGAATGATGAGCAATTTCGTAAAATGACAGCCTAAAATGCCACCAGTGCAGCGTGGAATTTAAAAAAACCAAGATTGGGAGGGCCCATCCCCAGTTCCCCACCCAAACCCCACCACCCACCCACCCCGCTCGGCGCCTCGCGCCTCGCCGATCGTCATTCGGCCGCTCGTTTTACCCCTCCAAGCCAGCGCCAAGTCTTCGCCTATGGCCTACACGGTCAGGATATGGAAATATAGGCCTACACATGTTTCGCATTCTTTTGTTCCACTGTGTCTTAATTTATGTGTACAGTAAGCCTACATTAAAATAAATGAATATCTGCTGCATGACTTCTGTTTCTTTAGGGTAGCCTAAGCTTTGCATCCCCATAAGCGTTTTTTAATTTGTATGCAATGTCAAAATGTCAATTCCTGTGGCTCAATAAGTGATTGACTAATTTAGATTTAGGCCTACACTTTATATATAGATATTCGTTTAATTCGTGAAAAACGTCCAGGCTGACACACCGCAGCCCGGTTACATGGTGACATCAAGAGAGACAAACATCATAAAATGAAATTAAAACGTCTTACTAAAATGATCATTGTTAATGAGATTGAATGATTTAATGGTTGTAAGCGTTCTTGTAGAGGACTCTGGAAATAAAGTTTATGTTGTCCTTGTGCGGGAGCTGGAAATTATGACGTCGGGGTCGAAGGTTGTAAACCGTACTGGTCATTTGGGGAAATTGGTCGCGAAGGACATGGCAACTGTTCCATATGACGGCGCGGAGCAAGCGCTCGTCAGATTCCTCAACCATATCAGCAGCAGAGGGCGAGGCATCAGGTAGAAATCCCATCCGCTGGATTCGGCGCAAGAAACGATCCAAGCGCGACCGATCTCCTTCCGTAGTAGACCCCCACTTTCACATATAGACATGGTTTAGGTACTTATTTCGATATCAATATTGCAAGAGTTCAGGTAAACTAGAACCAAAATGCACTCGATTTGGCGTCAAATTCTCAAATTGCGTCGGTTTCTTGGGCTCGGCCCCAGACCCCGCTGGGGGAGATTACGACGCTCCCCCATATCCCCTAATCGTTAGGGGCTTCTTTCATTCGGCAATCGTAGCTTCGTGCGTTTCGCGCTCGATATTATTGCTCCTACTCAGAATTTCCATTAGGTTCCGCAACGTGCTGGACGTGGTTACGACTATGCTACAAGTAGCCTATGAGAATTATTCAAGTCGCTATCCTTCGATTCATAATTTTTATGGAGAAATATCATGTTGGACCTACTTTGGAGCTACGACGCAAGACACTCATTTCTTGGGGTTTGCTCACTTTGTTACGGACGCTGTTTCGCTCGGCACATTCAAATACATGATCCACTCAGGCTTAGGCTACTCCTGAGATGTGCTCCGTATGGAGGCGCCTATCAATTAACAAAATAAAAAGTATCATCTGCATGTTCTTAAAAATCTTTTTAGGCTATAGATCTAAGCGTGTAGCGGATCCAGGTCCAAGGCACCAACGATGTAGGCTACCCAAATAATAAGCTTAGGCCTATAGCCTAATTAGGCTATGATGATTCCCAACCCTATGATGACTCCCAACCCTAGCTGTATGTTTATTACTCCAGTTAATGATTGTGAAATTACCGATATCATCTCTAACCTTAAAGTTACTAAACCATATGATTGTTGTGAACTGCCCGTTCCTATAATTAAAAAGCTTGCGCCTATCATTTCTAAACCCATTGCTCACCTAATTAATCAGTCTTTTATCACTGGCATTGTCCCTAAAAGTATGAAAATTGCTAACATCTCTCCTATATTTAAATCCAATGATTGTCAGGATATGGCCAACTACAGACCCATATCCAAGCTTACCTGCTTTTCCAAAATTCTTGAAAGAGCCATGCACTCTAGATTATCTAATTTCCTTGAAAAAACTAATATCCTATATGATAAGCAATTTGGCTTTAGGAAAGGACACTCTACTACTCATGCAATCCTTGAAGTTGTTGACAAAATATCGGATGCTATAGATAGCCATAATACAGCTATTGGTGTTTTCCTGGACTTATCTAAGGCTTTTGATACTATCAAACATGATATTTTACTTGATAAGCTCGGCCAGTATGGCATTAGAGGAATTGCCTTAGACTGGTTTAAATCTTACTTATCCAATAGACACCAACTGGTAACCTATCGGGGAAAGACGTCGGACTTGGCCACCATAAGTTCTGGGGTTCCCCAAGGATCCATCCTGGGACCTCTGCTCTTTTTAATTTATATTAATGATATATGTAATTGCTCTACTAAGCTCCTATTTTATTTATTTGCGGATGACACCACAGTCTTCATCTCTTCTAACAATATAAATGATCTGTTTGATAGCATGAACTCTGAACTACTCCATTTATCTGCTTGGTTTAATGCTAATTCCCTATCTCTTAACGTTAAAAAATCTAATTACATTATATTCTCTAGTATGGGTAAGAAGATCCCTGAAGAACCTTCTAAAAGTATCATTCTTAACAATATTCCTATTAACCGGGTATCTCAGACTAAATTCCTGGGGTTGATCATTGACGAGCACCTTAATTGGAAATCCCACATTACCCTTGTCAAGAATAAGATTGCCAAATCTATTGGAATAATTAACAGGCTCAAAAATGTTCTTCCCTTCCCACACTCAAAACACTTTATAATACCTTTGTCTTACCTTATCTTAACTATGGTGTTATCATCTGGGCCGGTGGATACAAAACCCACCTTGTACCTCTCCTACTATTACAGAAACGTGCAGTTAGAATTATCTCTGGTTCCCACTATCTGGCTGCCTCTGCTAGCCTTTTTAAAAATCTTGAATTGCTAACGGTTTATGACTTATTCAAACTCCAACTGGCTGTATTTATGCACCGTCACCAGAATCAATTACTGCCTAGTCTATTTAAGGACTATTTTATAACTAATGCCTCTGTTCACAGCTATAACACTAGATCACGTTTAAATATACACCTCAATTCATGCAATACTAACACTGAACAACACACTGTTAGATTCTCAGGCACCAAACTTTGGAACTCTATTGATTCCAACATTCGCTCCATTACTTCTCTTAATTCATTTAAGTCGACATATAAAAAACACCTGCTTAAATCAACTGATTCTATGTAGACTCTAATTAAGTTATTTACCTAACATGTGACTCACCTATCGATTCTTCCTACTTTTTCATGCTATTATTGTTTGTACCTTATAATGTGGGGACGACTAGATAAGCGTTAGCTTCTTCTCTCCACGAGTCGTTTCTTCTCTCTACACTGCTCTATTATCTACTGCTCAATGCACACCTCAAATCCTTCCTGTCTATTTTTCTGTCTCATTATATGTACCAAGTTATTATGCATTGTGATAATAGTATGTTTATTCTGAATCGACTCAATAAAATTTGATTTGATTTGATTTGATTTGATGATGGGCCAATCCATGACCTTGAACTACGCTAGAGTGAATGGAAGCCACAGTTGATGTCTGATTAGCGTAATGTGTCGGGTGCATTCGATCTTTCAGATATTCAACCAGCCAGTTATAGATGTGATCGGAAATTTCCAGCTGAGATTGCTTTTTTGCTAGGCGTTGCGGAATCGGATTAGCCTAGGCTAACAAAATGAACAGAGGTTCAGTTGGCTAAACATGTGGGAGACCCAGCATTGCAGAATCGCGACAAGAGAACACACAAAACATGTCATATTCAACGAATCGACATTTCCCGTACCCAAGTAGGCCTATGAGAATTACGGAAAAACAACGGGGGTTGGACTAGGCCTATGATCCGCGTGGAGTTCGGGTCTGAATGGCAGACTTTGCTAGGCTATGGGTCGTTAGAAAGACTAGCCTACGGGGTTGAACTCCTAAACCCAGCGGCAATTCTCAACCTAACCTCGCCTTTACCTTAGAACTTAGTCCTTCCCTTGCAGAGCTCCACATTGACAGCGCAGTTCCTCCATTCCTCTCTGTCCACCGCAATCTCATTCTCAACAGCGCCGTTCCACGTCTTCTCCATACATCGCATATTCTCTCGTAGGCCTACAGTCTCAACCCAGTTTCCCTGTCCTCCTCTTCCGCGTCTCCCCTAGGCTACGCTGTTTGTTTGGCTCTTCTGTCCTGATTCGAGTTTCTAGGGCCAGACACTTCAGCCATGGCTGAGAAAGAGCACCACCGGATTAGGCCTAGAGATCTAGATAGCCTACTCTGTCCAGGCGCTAAAGATATAGGAGCCTAGGCTATGGCAGTTCGAGAGCGAGGGACCGAGAGCTCAGCCGATCGGAGGTTAGATCGCCGGTGGACATCGGGGGGGAGAGCAGAACTCATGCAGGCCTAAATAGTCTAGGCTACAGGAGGAGCTAGACCTTCCATGCAGCGCCAGACTAATGCAAAAACCTTATTATCTGCTAGTATCTGCTATTTTCGTTTGCTAATTAATTTTCTCTCTCTCCTAATGATCTTTATATTCCTTTTTGAATTGCTGTCATATTTTAAAAAAATATTTTACATGACTAATGGGTGGCCCTATTAACTGGATTGTCCATCCCTTCTGGGTCTCCCCTTCTTAACCAAGTTAGCCTATGTTAAAGTATTGTTCACTTCCATAATTGCATCATGTTCGTTTGTTGTTTTGGTTCACGAAAAATAAATAAGTAAAAATTAAATTTAAAAAAGTATCGCAGCGCTCTATTTTATCTGAGTTTTGGGCGGACATCTTGTTTTAGAAGCGTTATAGGACGCACATGCAAACTTTCATTTTAACAGTTTTATTAATTATTAGACCTACTGTAACAGGTAGGCTACCACCGGCTTGTGTTTTGACGAATAACGTGTTATTGCAAATTTATAAAAATATTTGTGAATGCTAGGCCTACTAACCTGCTTTTACTTAAGCTTATTATTTATTTGGGTACTATAGGCCTAATTTTAATTCACCTTTTTTTCTCGATTTAATTTCGCCAACTTCTAGTTTGTCCAGAACCATTTTAATCGATCCAGCTTCTGCTTAGACAAGAATTTGTTCGATAAATCCCGTTTCTATTTTGTCAGTATATCTTTTTCATCAATTTTACATTGAAAGTTATTCTTCATCAATCCAGCAGAATGACTGCACTAACCCTAAAACTAATCCTAACCGACCCTCACGACGCCTAACCTGAGCCCTAACCGACCATCACGCGCTAAATCCCGCTTCTACTTCGTGAGGAAATATTTTTCATCGAATTTCTATTTCTGTGGGTCGTACACGAAACCTACATCGACACGCGGAAAATAAAAAAAAGGTGAATTAAAATTATAGTAGGCATTTATTTGCTACCATCAAACACAATCCCCGTACGCATTGGGTTTCAAATTGTGTCCACTCACCTCTCACTGAATGCAAATCTTGGATCCAAATACATAATATGTATTTCACGTTTACCGGACTAAATGCTCTTAAGACTCATTCGATTTCAGTAGTATTAGGCTACTACTGAAATCGAATGAGTCTTAAGAGCATTTAGTCCGGTAAACGTGAAAATAATTTACGACGCTAAACTACACGTTTACCTTTAGTCCTACCTCTGGCTATAACTGAAAGTATGCGGACGTTTCGTCAACGGACGATTCGTCACGGGACTGTTCGTCAATAATAGGGGTGAGTGGGGACAAGTTGACAGGGTTAAGAGTTTTTGGCCCCTGATCATCTTCTTTAATGCCAACAAAGTTGGGTTTTTCCGCAACGTATTGATTCAGCACAAAATCAGGCATAAAAAATAATATTCTAAGTTGGCTAAAAATGAACTTTAAAAATTTATAAAACTCAACCAACTTGCCCCTTTGCTGGGGCAAGTTGGTTTACAACTGGAGAGAATCAGGAATGAGAAGACAACAGATGGGCGCGGAAGAAACGATGGTGGACAAAACCAGGAAAAGAGAGTGGAGCGAATAGAGGGAGAAAGACTACCACTCACAGTGACTCACGGCTCTGCACTGGCACTTAAAAGGAGAGAGAAGCAAAGGAAGACAACCAAAGATTTGGATGGACAAAGTGAGGGAGAATCTGAAAGAGATGGATATTAGCATGTCAAGAGCAAAGGATCTCACCAGAAATAGTCTCTAAAAGTCACGTGGGAGCCTCATCGTCGTCGAACGACTGACGGAAGAGAGCAAAGAAATAAAAAAGATGTTGAACTTCATTTAATTACCAATAATTTTGATAGAACGTGTTTAATTTTATATCACAAGCCTCATATGGTGTGGGGTGCAAAATGTGCCCCAGGTTATCCAATAGGCCCTATGTGATTTTCTAATAGGTTAGCCTCCGAGGGTTAATAGGAATGTAAATATAGAGCAAAGGGGGCTCGCTGTCGTAGGCCTACAGTTCGCACTTCTGATGCTCAGGTATCACATAATTGTTTTCCAGCATTTAAGGGCCCACCATTCTTACTTGACGAAGCGTCCGCTTGACGAACACTCCATGACAGACCGTCCATGACGAATCGTCCTTTGATGCAACGTCCCCAAATCATAATTGAAATAGGTTTAAAAATTAGATTGTAAGCCCATGCCTCATTATAGGCCTACTATGCGCGCACTGGATGTGTAGACCTAGGCCTGCACAATAATTTGGCAACACAGCATGAAGAACTTAAATCGAAAATCCAAGCTATATATAGCTTAAAAGTTAGGAAGCAAGAGGTTATCTATCGTTTTTGCGGAATGAGTTATAATTATTATAAACCCTAAATCTTGACTGGCGCAGCATGATTTTTTTCATCAATCCGTGTTTTTCTTTGACATGTATCACTCTCATCACTCAGACAACCATTTACGGAAGAATTTATTTTAAAATCAATCCAGCTTCTATTTCATCAATAAATGTTTTAATCAATGCGATTTCTATTTAAATCAAAATTATTTGTCATCAATCCAGCTCCAATTTAAGCCTTAATGCTTTCATAAATACGACTTTTATTTGGTTAAGAAAAATCATGAATCAGACTTATATTTGGTTAGAATTCGTTTCATCAATTCAGCTTATATATGCCATAAACGCTAAATTCTATGCATTGTCGAATAATTTATTCAGCTGAAATGATAGGTTACCTCAAGATATCAATGCAATTAAAAATAATTGCAGTTTTATACTTCCAATTTTGCACTGTTGGTAGACTAAATAACAATTATTGTTTAATCAATCAATCAATCGTAATTTATATAGCGCACATTCAAGGTACCTACTCGGAGGCGCTCCCGACCGAGATCAAGCGATCAAAAACAGTATTCAACAGGTTGTGAAATTGAGAACAGCTTGGGGGTGTCGCATAGTCAAGGGAAGTCCATTCCAGGTTGTTGGACCAACCACAGAGAATGAAAGCCTCTACATTGTTGCAGAGCGAGTGAAAGGAACCATTAAGTCACCATGGACAGCAGAGCGCAGTGCGCGGCGGCCTATGCAAGTGGAAAGAGGGAGGCAAAGCTTACACAGATAAGAGGGTGCCCAGCCTGATAAGCCAACATTAAGACACTAATTATATATAAAAATTTTAACAATGTTGAAGATCATACGATGGAAGGAGGTCTTCACAACCAACAAAGTTCGAGTTTCAGAGATCGTATCGGAAGAATCTCTACTGTAGATAAACAATACAAGTGCAACTTTTGTCTCAAAACATTTTCAAGCTTTTATTTTTTGGTGCGTCATACTACAACACACACTGAAGAAAACCCATACAACTCCAATTTATATTGCAAAGCATTTGAACAGGGATATCATTTAAATTTTAATAATATAAGAACACAGCCTGGAGAAAAACCTTACAAGTGCAATTTATGTGAGAAAACATTTGCACAGAGACGTTATCTAAATGGTCACATGAGAGCACATACCGGAGAAAAACCCTACAAGTGCAATTTATGTAGCAAAGTCTTTTCACAACGACCTCATCTAAATTCTCATGCAAGAACGCACACTGGAGAAAGACCGTACGAGTGCAATTCATGTGAGAAAAAATTTGCAATAAAACGTAGTCTGAAATGCCATTTGGAACGTCACACTAGACTAAATTCTCATACAGGAACACACACTGGAGAAAAATCGTTCAAGTGCATTTTATGTTGCAAAGCATTTGCACAGAAACGTTATCTAAATGGTCACATGAGAGCACATACTGGAGAAAAACCCTACAAGTGCAATGTATGTAGCAAAGTCTTTTCACAAAAACATCATCTAAATTCTCATGCAAGAACGCATACCGGAGAAAGACCGTACGAGTGCAATTTATCTGAGAAAAAATTTGAACTAAAACGTAGCCTGGAATGCCATTTAGGACGTCACACTAGAGAAAGGCCATACCAGTGCGATATTTGTCACAAAACGTTTGTTCAGAGCAGTGTTTTAGAACAGCATAAAAGTATTCACAGCAAAGAAAAACCATTTGAATGCAAATTGTGTCACAAAACATTTTCTAGGAACTCTTATCTCGAAAATCACACACGAAGAATCCACACTGGAGAAAAGCCACACATGTGAAATATATGTGGAAAAGTATTTGCACGGAAAGATGCTCTGCATAACCATGATACAAAAATCCATTTTGGAGGAAAACCTAGCATATGTAATTTATACCAGAAAGCTCATGGAGGCGAGGATGCTTTTTATTGCCACACAACACCTCGCACTGTTGAAAAACCATACATTATGTGTGAATTATTTCAGAAAGCTCCTGCACAAAAAGGCTCTATGCAATATCATGAAGGAATTTACACCGCAGAAAAACCACGCCAATTGGAAGAATACAAAGCTACCCATTTGAAATCAGATTCAGCTGAAATCCATGCAAGGAATGATATCTATACGTGCATCGTGTGTAGCAAAACATTTGCGTTTGATTACTTGCTGAAGAATCACTTGTCGCCACACACAAATGAATTGAATTTCTTAGAAAATGATAGCGATCCTATCAGGTTTAGAGTAAGCACAGAAGATGTTAGCATTACTGAGAGATGCGAGAAAAGCAGTGCAGCCAAAATGGACGCTCTATCAACTGAGAATTTCTACAGTGATCTCGAAAAAGAGCTTTCAATAAGAGCATCTCTGCCTTGCTTTCTAAAGGCAGAGATGGAAAGTCCAGGTGACAAGCTATTTTTTCAAAGTCAACCAGTGATTTGTGGTAATGAAACCAGTTGCAGATTGAGACCTTACGGTTGTGGAATATGCAACGAAATGTTTGAAGTGGAAAAAGAATTTATGGAACATTGTTATCAACACCATGATGCCTCTCAGACTGACGCATTTGTTGACCTGTAAGCTTATACGAAATGTCTTTGTTGTTGTTTTTCTTGAACACAGAATTTAAACGTGGGCTATACGTGGTATTTTTTGCATAGTTTGTAGTAACATTTGCACTTGCTGCACTTTTACAAGGTTGTGCTGTAACTACTTTTAAGCAACAATGATTTTCTCTTGTGAATACCTGCCAATTGTATCGTAGTTAATCTAAGCATTTGCTTTAAACTTTTGGCCGTCTTTGTCATAGATGCTCTGTGATTTCGAATACTTTTGTCATTCAAGTTGTTCACTAGAGGTATTCGGCTATTGTTTGATGACTTGTTGCAAGAGCTAACATTTTATCTACTGCGATAATAGCATATAAATTCGCCTCAACCTTTGGTTTTCTGCCAGGAGGAAGGAATAAAGTTTACAGTGTAAAAGGGAAGGCGTACAACCAAAAGAGAAACATAAAATTCTGATAAATCCATTTTCTTTATCACTATCTAAGTCCAACGGTGAATTAGTCGCTTTGTTGGTCATTACAACATTATAGTATACATCCTACACCACAGCTTTTCGATATGAGCGTATCGGCACAGGCTCGCATTATTATCCCTAAGCTCTACTCTGTTTAGCGAGTGGCTTAGGCCTACGGTCTTCGGATGTGAACGTACTAAAAAAACTTAATGTTGAATTGCTATACCCTTGAATTGAAATCAGGTTATATTATTGTTCCCAAAAATAGCTTGCACACGTTATAGGCCTACATTACGTGATAACAAAATTAATGCGCATTTGAAAAGTGAATAATTGTACAAAAGGCAGAAGGTACAAAAGCATTATAGGCAGCTTAAATGGCCGACGAACTGAAAACAAGCTGAGTGCAAAGTATGGATAAACGTCACCTCATACTTTTTTACGATGAACCTTTAAAAAATGCTAAACATGGCATATGTATAGCATGCTACTATTATTTTGTTAATATTCAGTCTACATTATAATCATTCCGTATTAAATTTCGATAAAGGCAACAATTAGGCCTATCATCGATAAATTTCAGCTGTCGATTTTAACTTTTATCGCTAAATTTTATCTGTCGATTTTGACTGTGCTGTTGGGGTCCTCGGCTTCAATAATAATAGGCCTAATTAATACTTCCTTCAGTCAGCCCATGGTCCCAAAAGTTGGACAGCACTGCCCTAGCGTAGTCTAACACTAACTACTATTGACGAGCGATTGGCGGTATGGATTTCCTAATTTGCAGTTATTTTCGTCTGTACGAAGGATGGTTAATAACGCTGGCCAATAATCATATTATGCGTTGGCCATAATGATAAGGTAGCGGCACAAGGAACTCGATCAGCCGCATTGCAAACAACAAATAACCTTCTCTACGCAGACTACACAGTTTAGGTTTCTGGACTTCAAAACACTGATAATGTCATGTCGGCTACGTCTATGATATCAGCAGTAAGATACATAAATATGTTTGTATGTGCACTTGTTATAGCGCCCCTTCAAGTTCTCTCCTCAGAGACGCTCCCGACTACAGAGCGGCCACTGCATCGGAATGTCACGCCAAAGCGCTGAGCAATTGCGAGTGAAGGACTTGCCCAAGGTCTATATAGCCTACGCGGCGGCTTGAGGTGGATTCGAACCTGCAAACCTTCGGCTGCAAAGTAACGAACATGCCCACTACACAACCGCGCCCCACAAGTAGTTTCATTAATAGTTATATTTAAACCTGTCTTTTGTCTCAAAAGTCCCGGCTATAACCTAATGCACTTTTAAGGCTGAAGCCAATACTATAGATCCGTCCTAATAGCCTACATTATGTTGAAAAGTTTGTTCCTTAAGACATATTATTTTTTTTTTGACCCATAGCTCGTCAACAATTTTGCCACTGGTGAGATCGTTTATAGTCCCAAAGAATATGTCACCCAAAAAGTGTTTGATCTGCATAATACCTAATAACATTTTTGCAGTCGGTGAACACAAACGTACGTGGAGTCAGTCCGAGTCACTATAGTATGAACGGTGACTGGACAAAATGGTACGGACAAAATGGTACGGACAAAATGGTATGGATGAAATGAAAGCTGGATTTGTGAATTTTTATGTATGAAATAGAAGCTGGATTAATGAAAAGACGCATGTGAAATGGAAGCTGGATGAAGACTCTGCATGAATATTTTTATATATGAAATGGAAGCTGGATTGATGAAAATAACGCTTTAGGTATAGAAGCTGTATCAGGGTATTTTCGTAGCTGAAAAAGAAGTTGGATTAATGAAAGATGCATTACACATGGAGGTTGATTTAGGGAATCTTATGGCTGAAATTGAAGCTGGATACATCATGAAACACATGAATGACAGACATCAATTCAGCTTCCATTTCTCAAGCATTTTTTCGTCAATCCAGCCTCCTTTTCTCAAGCTTTTTTCTTCACTAGAGCTCTACTTCAGCCACAAATAAGCCAAAGGTTTGGAATATTAGGCTATTATGTGGACCACAGCGATAAAATATAAAAAAGCTAATTGAAATAATTGAACATAATTATGTGAATCCGGTACTACCTGTAGACCTATAAGTAGGCTAAGCTTAATTATTTAGCTTTATTGTCATCAAGAAAAGCACCGTACCAGGCATAGTATGCAGGTCCAGGAGGCTAGGCCTAATTACTGTCATTTTTTTACCTCGGTTTGTATTCTTATGTTCTTGATCTAGATGTTTGTCCATTTCGTTGACAACCTGGATGTATCCCGCCAGTCTGAAAAATATTGATTATTATTGATAGTAGATCGGGCTCAGATAAGAAGATTGATTATCTTTCAAATTCGGAACAAGTGGTTTGGTTCTCATGCAATTACCGATCTGCGAATGGCTATAAATAGCCGAGGTCGAAACAGGCTAAACAACATCACCGGTGTATTTTTTAGTAAGCGTAGGGCCTACTATACTGAAGATGAAGATTTTTCTAATTGTCGTGATTTACATGGCATCTTTTGCCAGCGGAGACATCACAGGGACCAACCCAGCGGCCGGTTCTTGTCTCTGCTTCAACGACGACGGCGTTAACGTCCGATCTTCAGGTAAAGCCGTCTACATGTAGGCCTATGTTATGCTGTTGAAAATCTGTCTGTTCTTTCCTATGCACTTTAGGTATTCAAATCAAAATAGTCAACTCATTTTCGACGAGAAATCTCCATTTCAAAACAGACGTCCGTCCGCTCAATCCTTTCCTCGATAATTTATATAGCTTGAAATTCGACTTAGCACCAACCGAACTCTGCCTTATTCCTACTCTGTTCTTAGTCATGTAGGCTTAGGCCTATACATAAACAACCCCTTTGACTTAACGTAAAGCCATGGTGTTTTTTAAACGAAATAGTTATGGTTACTCGTTTCTTTAACGCATTAGCATAGTATTGCAATTCCTAGAATAGGGCGCAGCTGTCGACGCTCAGAGCGTATACTTATAGAACACACAGTCGATCCGTTTTGATCGGTGCACTTGCGTAGGCCTACCGGATGGACACGTTTCCATGTAGAAAATACAACCCAGATGGAAAGTCAAGGAAAGCCCTTAAACTGCCGTTGTAGTCATTCCAAATCATCAACAACAAAATTAGTCGAATATCGTCAGAATGCACCGAACCACTGGAGAAGAAAATTGAGGCATTCGGAATGTGTATTTGGAGAAAGATGTTGAGGGTCACATGGAATGAGCAAAGAACAACAAACGAGCATAATTTATACTAGAGGAGATAGGACAACAAGTCGATAGAAGAGGGGGTGTCACTAAGGTAGAGCTGCAAGACATGTGATGCGCATCACATGTCCAAAGAACGTCATCTTCTGTCTTGCAGCTCTATTGTCAGTGACACGCCCCTCTTTTATAGTTATCCTATCTCCTGTAGAATGTGCTCGTTTGCTCGTGTATCTCCTCCATCCATCTCCTCCATGGGCGTCATCTCCCCCTCCTTCCCTCCCCACATGCCATCATCATCAAAATTCACCATGCTTTTAAGATGAACATTTTTTTAAATAATGGGGGGACATAAACATGTGGTTCCTCGCCACAAACATTGGGGGATCGTCCCCCCTTTTCTCCACCAAGTCCCCGCCCATGCTTATGACCTTGTTAAAAGTAGGCTAATGGTTTTTGTGTGTTGACCTGTGTTCAGCCTGTGGTACTGTCATCGGATTGGCAAACGCTGGTAATTGCTTCACATATACGGGAGGGAAAGTCGGCTGCACTCTCGACCAATACTACGAATTCTTCAGCTTCGATTGGGGTGGAACTGTAAGCATCTGAGAAATAATAAAATATAGACGGTAATACAAATAAGATTAATAATAATAATAATAATAATAATAATAGAATATGGTGATAATAATTAAAACATCAGTAATAATAAAATTATAATTATGATAATAAATAATTATACTTATTACGACTGTTATCATTACCATTATTATTAATTATTATTATTATTTAAGCGAAAAAACCCAATAATAATAAGAGCTACAACATCAGAAACGGCCTTTGTCGTCGTAAAGTAATGCGAATTGATATTAATTTTGAAGAAAATCAAGCGCGATGGAAAGAAAAAAACAAAGGAATATGGGTGATTTTGAGGCGAGAAATTCACTGTAATAGCATAAAGTTGAGGTAAATTTCGTAGCCTCATCGACGGAAATAGGGCCTATAGCCGGACTGTCTTTAACCCTCGGCCAACCACGGCGTGGCTATCACTACCCCGGGTATTTGCAAGCCAACCTTGTTTTGTGTGGAATAATATTTTTGGGTAGCTGTAGGGGGTCTAATTTACACGCCTTCTGATGTAAAAAGTGTGATGATATCTCACACCATTGAACAATTATGCCCTATACAGTGCCGGTGTCATGCGAGATACTATCCGGGCAACAGAAACTATCCGGCCACGCCCACTTCGCTGCTCGGATACAATCTCGCATGACTTACGTGCGAAATTGTATCCGTTGACAAATAATATCCGGGTGGCTTGTTAACAATAATAATGTTCTGTTTATTCAGCAAAGTAACTCGGTGTACAAAAACTATTGTAATTCACGCCTGTAAGTGAGATTGTGGCATAGTAACATTACGAGTAAGCCTATGCAATTATATTTAGGAGAAAACGTGAATCTAAGAGACGAAGCGGTGTCCTACCTCTGCATTCAACTTAAACACCTTTTAACCACTATCTCGCAAGCGTATATAAGTATAAACTGCAGTTATAATGTCAAAACCTTGCAACCAATGCATAACTATGTATGTGTGTATATGAACAGTTATATAGCACCTTACAATAACCTCACGAAGGCGCCTAACTAATGCAACACTACACGATCATACTCTATTCTCACTTTCTGGAACCTGGTGAGAATTGTCAGAGGTTGTGAGGGTACAAGTCCTTAGTCTTTCTTGGAACCCCGGAGAATCTTCATTGTACACCCAAGCCCTATAAGTCAGCGTCAGACCCCAGACCACCATCTTACTTTTCTATAATTCTCCGACTGCAACAGTCCACGCACATCTCAAGCAGAATTGCCGGGGGGTTTGGGGGATTTCAAACACCCAGTCTTTCTTAGTGCCCCATAGTATACTCTGTTTTTCACACCCCAATTCCAAGTTTAACATAGGCCAATCCCCAGTTATTTTTCCACAATTCCCACACTGATCTCAAGTCTTCCAGTTCTTAAATTAAGCCATGTCCAACACCGTACCATCTCTTGAACAATCTACCCACTATCCCTCACTTCTGGGCATTCCACGCAAAATTAAAGTATCACCATTTTGGGAATTTCCGGGGTCATGGGAGTTCAAGCCCCTCCTTCTTAGGACCCCCATTGTAGCCTAAAGTCCTCATTACGACCTATTGCCTTAGCATGATCAATTATTAGATCTTCCTTAGTCAGAGATTAACAAGCATTACCCAAACATTAACGTTTTACAAGATCGATTATTAAGGAACTTTGTACAAGAAAACGAATGTATATATAATTTTTCAATTTTTAAATGCATTTCTAATACATCTGTCTAACTCCACCGCTGGTTTCACTCTACAAAATTTATTATTGTAGTCCTATGCATGTAACAAGAACGAGGCGTCGCTAGTTAACTTTGTTATCACACAGTGACGTTAAATTACAAATATTACTCTACATCTGCCTCGGTAGGTGCTGCTAATCGAAACAGCTGCAACTAACTAACCACTTTTATCATCCATCCTAAAAACAACTTAATATCTCGGTTCTTGTCCCTCAAACCCTAAACTCTTGTAAATATTTAACACTATTTAATACTATATAATAACCTACTATTATAAACAAACCGCATTTGTTTTTCGTATAATATTTTATAGCAATCAGCCCGGATCGTTTTTGTCAACGAAAACGAGGCTGAGCCATCTAGCGTTGATCTCTGACGTCATAGGTCACGTGAACCAATGACAGAAGTTTCCGGATAGTTTTTGTTGCCGGATAGTATCTCGCAGTACACCGGCGCCAGAATTTCAGTTTTGGGGGGCTGAATCCCCGCGGAGGACATTTTCCATTATTGTTCGCCAAAATTTCTGACGACTTTATTTAGTCATTTGGTCGAAATCTCATGCATATATTTCAGTTTTTATGGGGGCGCTGATCATGGAAGCATTTCATTTTTACACGTAAAATCTTTTGGGGGGCTCAGCCCCTAGCCAGCCCCTGGCGCCGCTACTGGTTCTATATACCCGAGGTAGGTCTACCAGTGGCTGGATACCACCCCTTAGATTTTCGACAATATTTTCTTCATAATGTGTTGGGGAGATAAAGAAATTTGTCATTCCAGGGAATTGAAGGAAAGAATGCAGGGCTATTTATCCATGCCTGTCAGTTTGTCTTTTGTTAGCCGGAAGTGGTTATATTAAATAAAAGTGTGTGAAAATATAAATTGTATTGCTCTGGTGCTAAGTCTTCATCAGGGTCGGTTCATCTTTCTGGAATAAGCTACCTAGCAGTCTCTGTAGCCTTCTGGTCTTTCATTACCCTTTTCCGCAGGCGTTTGAAAACCATTTTCTTTTATTGTGATTTGGTGTCAGGTAGGGAGCGCCTCTGAGGAGTTTCTCTTGAAGTGACGCTATATAAACTCATATAAATACTTATAATATAGCATTATTATCTCCATACATCTTCATGAACTTGTCTTTCAGCTAATAAGTTCTTCAGCTGCTGACAAACGTTTACGCAGAATTATCGGTTGGCGCTGTGATAAAAAATTCACCCATTTTCACCCATTTTTATTCGTTACGATCACTTCCGGTTATCAAAAGACAAATAATTAGTAGGCATGAAATATATCCACAATAAATTATGGATACAATAGTCGATAAACTAGGAAGTGATATCCACAAGGACCACAACTCTTGAACCACGGCTATGTTGGGTAGAACTTTTGAATGGTGTCATATCATCATACTTATTGCCTTCAAATGTGTGTAAATGGACCGTCTAAAACATTTTTTCCCATACAAAACAATGTGATATAAAAAAACCTCGAGGTGGTGGTAACCATCCCCCTTGGAAGCCCGAGGGTTAAATGCCGTTACAAATGCATAAGGACAGGCAACATGTATGAGAATCTAAAAACTGATTGCTTTTTGTCAATTAATAGGCAGGATGGTCGGCTGGCATTTACCTGAATCAGGGGTCGGCTTCAAGCTGCAGTAAGTGCTCTGAATATTGTTTGCATAATTATGTATACTAGATATGTTACCCGGCGTTGCCCGGGATGACCTGTCCCTGAGGCGCGGGTGTGTGTGCTGACTGTGGCCTAATACAATTATTGCATGCTGTCTGTTCCGTTAGTATAGTTAGTATTTCTGTGATCTGCGTATTATTGTTTCAACTGCATTTTGTACACTGTAACCGGTTTCCGTTTGTCAACCGGATTGTTGAATAAACAGAATAACGTCATGCGGACTGTGAATCCTTACTAATGCAGCACGTGGCTCATTAAATATGTCTTAAAACGCTAATAACTCTGGTTCTAAAGTGAATTTAGAGCTGAAAATAGTTGCGTTGACCTTAAAGTTTGGGTAATAATCAATTGCAAAAAATTTGTTAAACCGACTCTCTGTCATTTCCGAGCCTATTCTGGGATGAAGAGTCAAAATACATCCGGACATAGGCCTACAAACATACAAACGGAAAGACGAACTTTCATAACTATATTGAAGATTATTCTCGTATTGTATTGCAGCGTGCACTGGCCATATAATATTGTATTGAAATGCATTGTATTTACTCCAATATTGAAATTCATCAATGGTGTTATCATGCAGTCGTTTGAACCAACCTGAGTGAGGGCAGCGAACCTGTAGAAGATATTCTTTTAAAAAATTATTGCATTGCTTGCATCTAACCATTTAAGACTTGAGTTTGCATATTCTGTTAATAAACTATTTACGTAGGCAACTTAATCCTCTTATCCCATTAATCCCATGTTGCATTCATCGCTACAATAATGCCGAACGTCGTAGCACAGTATAAATAACAAACAGTCTAAATAGCAAACAGTATAAATGCAAACAGTATAGGCTAAATAGCAAACACTCTAAATAGCAACAGTTTGAGTTGGCTCAGGCATAACCTGATAGATTACGGATTCTTAAGTGGAGTCAGAATTTTCATACATAGGTCAGGGCCTACGTAGGCTTTATAGGCCTACTCATCTAATATTTCCTTAACCCAGGGAATGTATGAAACGCCTCTCAACTATAGAATGATGGCGGACTACTCTAAAGTCAGTCACGTTCTGACTGCAGTAGATGCCGGTGTAAAGGTTTCAGATTACCCCCTCCTAAACATTACCCCCTGCAAACTGTAAATTGCATCAATCATCGCATTTATTGCAATAAAATTATAAAAAAATTCATCCCGCTTCTTGTTTTGGTCTGAAGATTTTCATCCGTCATCCCACTTCGTGGTTGGTTATCAATATTATCATCTGTAACTAAAATACTATTCGCCGCTGAAGTTTACATGGAGAAAATGGCTTCGAGGCTATTATTTTTTTCGGATCAAAAAATTGATGACATACCACGAAGTGGGATGACGGATGAAGATCTTTAGACCAAAACAAGAAGCGGGATGATTTTTCTGAATTTTTTAGTGCAATAAATGCGATGATTGATGCAAATCTAGTACGTACTGTTTGCTATTAGATGCTGCATCAAACGAGTACACGTGTCAGGTCAATCATGAGGGTCAGCGAGTCCACGAATCGAGTTCAGCCACTCCGTATGACTGCGTTGACGGCGGATGTGGCAACTCGTGCCAGGGTGGACAGTGTGTCGCATACGTTACATGCAGCTGCACAAGGAATGGCCAGTGGGCTCCGAACACAGCATGCTGGAGTCCTGGACAGTGGCTGAGGGTGAGTAGAACACGTGTCCCGTAAAAACATTCTGAATATTTTTAGCTGTTAATTCTTGTTATGTTTATTGACAAATGATTAATTAGATAATTTTCAAAGTAGGCCTAATCATCTCAAATAATACTGTTTACTTAATGACTGCTATTATTAGGACCTAATCTTAGGCTACCTGACAACCTTCCCATCTTCAAATTTTTGGCAAGTTAATTTGAGAAGAAAACGCATCGTAGCCTATGCGGCACAGGTGAAAGTTTTCTTTGTATCGGACGAAGTCCCAGTGTGGATGTTGGAGGGTGGGATTTCAGGAATAGTTTTAAATTTCACAACGATTATCTGCATCTAAAAAGCAATTAGACTAAACTTAGCATATTTATTATTTTTGTGCACAAATCGGAAATCATAGGCCTGTGCAATGATGTTTTTGAAATTCCCAAGTCATACAGTAGATATAAGCTTATTGATATCAATCCGAAGTACAGAAATCACGCAGGATTCAGAAACTCTTCTTGTACGTGCCAGTTACATAGGCCTATGTTAAAACCACCTTTCAACAACTCACAAGAAGCATTCCCTACCTAACCTCATGTAGGCCTATCTGCACGATAAATATGGTAGGCCCTAATTCACATTTCGGATAATAATTGCTAGGCTATAGATATTTGCTTAGAATCTCGATTGAGGCCTGTCTTTTCCTGCAAAGGACCAAATGTTTAATAAATAATAATATAGTCTACATCTCGTTTATGTCACAAACAAATGTTTAACATGAATAAATTAATCTTTTGCTATTCTGTTCTACAAACGAACAGACTTCGGACGGTCGTTGCAACCGCAACATAGCAGCGAATACAGCCATCGCCACTTTCGACTCGAACGGCAACTACTACGCTGGACATGCGGCTGTTTTCATCTCGTGTCAGGACGACTACACGATCCTGGTAGGCATGCCATGACTTTTCGTGGCGTTACGTTGTTTAAAATCACGGATCGAAGTTTCTAAAATAATTATGTGACCGGAGTTCTCTGGTCATTATTAGGCCTATCCAAGACAAGTGTCCTCCTTCCTCAGCTTTAGCATTTTAGGTCCTGTTGTATCTGAACTCTTTCTCTGTCGTCCCCGGCTTCGTTTTCCATAGACTTCAGCGTTCATAATTCTCTTGATACAGCTGGTTTCATCACTTCTCATGACATGCCCATACCACCTATCCTGATCCCTCGTACTTTGTCCGTTACACAAGCCACTCCAAGTTTCTTTCTTACATAGTCATTCCTTTTTCCTTTGATGAACACGTTAGTCTGTCGTATCAGAGATACAGGATCTATCTCCCTCTCTATCTAGCCGTCTCTTTCTCCGTTTCTGTCTCTGACTCTCTGTCTTGTGTCTGTATGTATGCCTCTCTCTCTTTCTATGTCTGTCTGTTTCTCTCTCCGTCTCTATGTGTCTGTCTGTCTGTCTGTCTGTCTGTCTGTCTGTATGTCTGTCTCTCTCTCTCTCGTTGATCAGTTCCAGGAACCCACCTGTTTGGCCTATATCGATAGCTGCAACATTAGAAGAACAAGTTCAGCGCTATAATTTTGTCGGTAGGCTACTATAGTCTCTTAATTTAAAAAAATTAATAAGCATTTTGTGATATGACATAAATGTGCTCCTATTGATGTGTTTCTAGGCCTACGACCAATGGTGCTGCAGTAGCATTGGATACTCAACCTACCCCTCTTCCCATTCATACTTCAGTGACTTTGCAACGATCACCAACCCCGGATGCGCCGATCGATCCTCCTGGCCATGTCGCTTCGAGAACTCCGGCGGAACCTGTTGCAGTGTCTCCGTTCCAGGTTGCCTGCGATCCAACGAGTGGTGGAAGGGTGTTCCGAGCGAGTAGAGACGGAAGACTTTTTAAAGGACATGGAATTCTTACTGAGTTCCATGCTGTTCTAACTCAAACCGATGCTAGTATATCTTCAAACTTCTTTGTCTCTGTTTAACACTGCAACATCTGCACGTTTTTAAAAAGAGACTTTGTGTGTTTCTGTTTTTCTCCACTAGATCTTCTTGGAAGTACACATGACCACTTGTAGTTAAGGTTTTACTTAAGTGTAGGCTATAGTTAAGTTTGTTTCTCCGCATGCTCTTTTCAATTTAAACTTGTCGCAATCTGTCATCACCTAATTTGATTTAAATTGTTTTCATTTTTCGCTATCTTGTATAATATTTCTTGGGAATTTGTTTTACTTGGGTCCCTTTAGGGCCCCATTGTAGCCAATGTTTGTATATTTTCTGCATTTAATGTAATATGATTTTCTGGTTTCTTGTTTGGTGCAATAAAAGCGAATTGAATTGAAAAAAATTGAAATTGAATTCACTTTAGCTGTTCACAGACTTCACCTATCTCCTTCATCTGGCCTCATAGCAGGCGGACGGACCTGTTAGCTATCGATAGCTAGGACTATTTCGGAAAACTCTCTGGCCGGACGCAGCGCTAGTCAATAAATTTAAAGTAGCGCTTTACGAATTGCTGTGGACCTCCAATTGAACGTACTTTTTATTGCTAAATAGAACCCATCCTGTGTTTTAGCGTAGGCCATAAAGATAGGCTTAGGCCTAATTATTATTCTTCTAATCTTGCTGTGTAGCTTAAGAAATTTTATTGATGAAAATACTAAGCCTAGTTGAGCCAAAATGGAAGTTGAATCGATGGAAGCCCTAAAACTGTATTATTGGACAAGAAAATCTATTTCAGTTTGTAGAAAGAACCGGAGATCAGCGTGACGTAAAAAATTAATAATTAGAATTATCATCAGATCAGTTTTCATAGATAGATTCAGAATTAGGCTATTTGACATTTTATGAGAACTCGTAAAATTTTAATTATAGTTAAATTTAGTAGACTCAATCAGTTTATCTGGAGTTAGTATAACAATATAGGCTACTGACTCAGATTACAAGACGACACCTGATGTAAAATGATGATTAGATGTAAAATGTATTTGAACAGCTTAGCAATCAATCTATTGGACATTTTTTCAAGTTATGACAAAACACGAATAGCAATGTTCTGCACATATAGTTTCTTCTGGTTGCTGTGAAAAAGTTTTTAGTCACAAGATATCGCAGTTGTAAATCTACATGTATATTGGAACTATCATGAGACCTGAAGTAGGCCTACTAAATTCAAACCTCTCTTTTACTCAGTGATAACCATTCCTGAAACATAAAATGCTTGCCCCATTGATGACGATGACTGTCACAGACACAACATGGAGTTACAGACGCAGGAAGAAAACGAGAAATCTAATTTATTTTCTTACTTGAAACTTTAAATTTCCTTACTAAAGCAAATACTTTCCAATTGATTTTACTTTTCTAATGGATTCGCTAATGTTGATCCTACTGAAATTTGTCTTAGGAATGTCATAAAAAAAACAATTTTTCCAAAGATATGATCAAGAAGCTAGAAATTAAAAATATATAGCTTATGATTATTAACTAACTTGAAAGTTGATGGAAAAGAAGAAATCAAAAACAGATTGGCACTTGCTCGTAGAGTGACACGCGGTCATGTGGGCAGCTTGCAAGAACAGACAATAGACATTTAAATCGGTAGGCCTACTTTCACCATGTCTAGAACGATAGAATATAAGACAGCGAGAGAAAGGAAGACAGAAAAGCACAGACAGAGATCCGGCAAATCAAATCGTAATACTTAGGCTATCCAAAAAATAGCTGCGAACAGATTCGGAAACCATCGGCGGATAAATTGGCATCAAAACTAAACGCATTTTAAAATATAATTATTATATAGGCTAAACTACACCGAGCACATGCAACATTAGGCTACTCAAAGCTGAGGAAACCTACAAACTGCAACCGGAAATACCCTTCCATATTATTATAATTTATCAGATGCAGACCAGAATCAAAAGAGTCCGTACGTATAATTATTTGCATGTCAAGCAAACATGCCCGACAAGGCAACAACATTATGCTACATAATATGCCAATTATTTCGTCATTCCTTTCACTTCTGGATGATCAGCATAGAAGTTTCAAACACATTGAGAAAGTGCAAAATTTTCCCATCTAACTTAACAAACTTTGCTGCTATAATCGTTTCACTGTTCAATCCAACAGACTGCTAAAGCGGATTAGGTAAAAAAAATTATGGAACTAGATAGACCTACAGTGATTGCGCAGATGGGTCGACGTTCCGTGAAAACACTTCGAGCGCAGCTTCTTAGTAATAAGTCTAATTATTATCGTTTCCGTGTTTCAGTTAACACCGTTACGACGAAATTTACCAAAAATGCAGCTCCTCGATAATAGCGTCGAACTGTTTAGGTCCAATAATTATAAGAATTCCAAGAATCCAGAATTTCTGTTTATTCTCATTTCCTAATTTCTGTTTATTCTCATTTCCTAATTTCTGTTTATTCTCATTTCCTAATTAGGAATATTCATGCGCCACGTTTTCTATTCCCTACGGAAACCGTCCTATTCAACAGCAGACGGTTCGTCGGAAATGTGCAATTAACATAGTTGTCAGTATACATTTGCTACATGCTTCTATTTGTAACTGTTTTTGCAGGAAAAGATTCGAATTGGAATTATTAATTTTATCTATGGGATACAAAAATTTCAACATAAGAACAGCCTTTGCCTGCAAGTTTCCGGCAGGACTAATTCAGATCGAGCCAGGTATTCATTCATTCATTCATTCCGAAAACTTATATAGCACCCCTTCAGAAGCCTACTCAGAGTATACTGAGGTATAGGCTCTGAGGAAAAGAAGCATCGTGTGATTCGAAGAGATATCTAATATAATAAAACGCAACGGATCGCTGAGGTAAATATTAATGTTGTAGCCTTGTCTATTTATGGTGATCTGCCTCGAAGCGATTGTGGCAATGTATGATGTATGATGCTGAAAGAGAGCGTCAATAAAGTTGTAGCATTTCAGTTCTTGGTCTGATGCTCTAAAAAAATTTAATTGCAACCGCGACAACAGGTTGACTGTTTGTGATACAACACATTACAAGAGAATAAAATCCAAATATATAGACAAGCCTATACTACTTAGATGTTGCCTAAGTATCAACAGTCAACACCGACAACAGCACAAACACACACACACTACACAGGCAGGAATCTTCTAATGTAGTGCAAATATTATGCCGCTTAAAACAGTGCTGGCAGTAAGTACATGTAGATGAGCCCGATAGCTTCATCGTCCACTTTGGTCTTTCATGAGTAGATGTAATTCATTTCATGGATCCTGGACGTGAAGTCAGTCATAGAACAACCATTCGTTCGTTGCCTTTCTTTCTTTGTGCCACATGTCCAAAGTTGAGACGGCAGAAGAGGCGGACACGAACTGTAGGCTACGTTCAAACAACTGCAAGTTTCAAATAAAGATAGTTGAACAGAACATAACGCAATATAATGTATTTCAATAGAACTGTAGGCTACGTTCAAACCACTGCAAGTTTCAAATAAAGATAGTTGAACAGAACATAACGTAGTATATTAATGTATTTCAATAGAACTGTAGGCTACGTTCAAACAACTGCAAGTTTACAAAATAATAAAGATAGTTGAAAAGAACATAAACGCAGTATAATGCATTTCAGTAGAACATCATTTTGTGTAATAATTCATATCTCATCTATCAACAGCCTTTGGGGAATTGATGGTTCCTCGCTCCCGAGTTATGATGCGATCACAACGCGTTTTTCATGAATGGATGCCGGGTTAAGCTAAGCTTTTGGAAGCGCAGACCCTATTCCATCAAATATAGACCTATGTAGGTTGTAGCCTACTCTTCTTCTACATACGCCTACTGTAGCTCATTAAACCTCATCAGATTATACCCACTCGTTCCTATTCAGAAAGCCGTATAATGCTGCAATGTAACATTCTATAATGGCTGTTCAAAAAAACAAAGGCACATCGTATAAGATAATAGCCTATGCACATTAACATTCATAAATATGAGGCGTTGTATGTGATAAACGCCAAAACGTTTGACTAAAATATCTGTAGTAAATTCTATCAGCCTCTCGAAGGTGTTTTGCAGCATATCCGCTACTGTACAATTTTTTTAAATCTCGTATATAGCCTAATAATACAAACAACAAAATTATGGTGATAATAATTTTCAACATGTGTTGATGAAGCAATCTAAGCAGTATCTTACCGTGTTCTAAAAACGTTTTCGGATGTTGAATTCAGAGAACTGTGTCAAACATGGCCATCGACTTGGAAATGGTTTCATCCTGCATGAAATTGAAGGACAAAATTAGATCTAATAATGTTGTACTTACTGACAAAAGCATTCCGCAAGTGATAGACCAGAATTTTAGATGACAATTTCGTGAAGAAATTTCGACGAAATTATCCAACATATACCAGTCATTCCTATTTTTATCTATTTATCCCTACATGATACATCCTGTAGTCCTATATCTGTGGGACATTTTCGCGTGCTATGCACCACAGCAGGACCATTCACGTTCACGTTCTCTGCCCTCAGGCAGGTTCGTATGTCCAATGACGCAATTTTTCTAAGTACCATTATGATAGAAAAACTCTACAAGTTGAGATTGAACGAAAAGAAAGAGAAACAGAACGACATCAATAGGCTACTTTGTGATACAAATCTGTGTTTTTTTAATAACGATTTTTAAAAAACGAGAAGACGTTACTTCGTCTCGTGTTTATCGCCACGTTCTCTACTAGTATAGCTCGTGAATTCGCTGGTGCCTTGCGCTAGACTTTCGAGTGACGCCCAAGAAATTTGGAGAAAAAGATTATTTAAGGTTCTGCCCAAATCGAATGTGAAGGATATATTAATGCAGAAAGAAGAGGGAAGAATTCATCAATCCCGCTTCTATTTAGTCAGCAATCATCTTTCATCCAGACCCATATAGACCTACAACTTCTATTTAATTAAAGGTTATTGTACTGATTGATTGAACAAGAGATAGCCAACAGAGGCGGATAATAATCAATGGAGAATATTAATATCTACCGTTCTGCATCGTTCCATGAATTCGTCGATGGTAATGAGTCCATCGTGATCTGTGTCCATGTTCTACAAAATCATCGATATGTAGCCTACCAATCTAGAATCATAACAATAACGCACCAAAAGGTAAACGTGTATTTTAACGTCGTAAATTATTCGCTCGCTTCAGCATTATTGCTTTTGATCCATCCAACTTCCAGTTCGGCGTGAATCCTTCTAATCGAACCAGCTTCTATTTAGGGAAGAATTCCTCTTTCCCGCTTCTATTTAGGCAGCAATCGTCTTTCATCCCATAGACCAACAACTTCTATTTAATTAAAAATTATTGTTCATCAATCCAGCTTAATTTTTGGCGAGATTGTATTCATTAGTCCCACTAATATTTAATTTAAAATTATTTTCATCAATCCGATTTCTAGTATTTTTAGCAAGAATTCTTTTTTTTCGATTCGACTTGTATTCTATCAACGCTGAAACCCAGAACGAGCGGCCCGACAGATATTTTCATTTTTTAGTCCTCGGGCTGAAATCCCGCCGTAAAATAAAGATTTTCCAGGACAAAAAGTTTATGAGTCGGCGCCTTCTTGGGGCGGGGGCTATAGCCCGAAAAATATACTGTTTACACGGTTAAAAAACTGAATCTGTGTCTTCTTGGGGGCTTAGCTCCCAAGCCCCTGATAAACTCTGCCAATGATTGTCTTCAATAAGATTACGGCCAGTGAACTGCGATTGATCTGTCAAATATCTGTGGTTGCAATGGCATTTAATTTGGCGTCACTTCTTACGTCTTTGGTCGACTGTATTTTATAAAGTCTCTATCGATATTTTGCCCACATCAGTTGTTAATCTTGTAGACGTTCTGATGTAATAAGAGCTTTGCCCCAAGGGAGCATCGTCTGTTCAGAAGGGATCACGACTGATCCTAAACAGACGATGATATTCCACTCTGTCGCCAGCACGCGTCTTTCGATTGTCAATGTCATCTAACGACCTCATATCGCTGTAAATTAAACGACCACCGAAATGTATCTGGTTATAGAAAGGATTTCATTCGTCTGGTAGTTAGGCGCATCTTGTTTACACAAAATTAATGGCATTGAAAACATGCGTCTTGTTTGGGAGCCGATGCACGAATGGAGAGAGTTCGATCGTTGAAGGAACAACACGAGAAGCTGGTTCCATTCTTCAGACGAGGAACATGGAATGCACGAACGCACATGACAGTGATGAATCGAGGCAAAGTCACATTTCCATGCTCAGATCTCGAGATCGGAGGCCGCATGGAGAAATGCAGAGAGATTATTAGTGGATGAAGATAGTCTGCTTTGATCGTTGTAAGGATTTATCAGTGACCCTGAAAGATGTGTGAGCCAAACCCAACCAAGTATATCCTACAGGCAGAAGTGGATAAAATTAGACAGCGTAGCCTACCTAATATTAGAAAATGTGCACAATAATAATATAATAATTATAATATCAGCGAATTAGTTTCCATTATGCAATAGGTATACAGTAACTGCTTCCAAAACAGTTGTGTGAGCTATGGGCAATGAGCATGCTCCTGCCTTAGCGTCGCACATTCTTATTGTGACGGTGCTTACTCACCTGGAAGACCTTTTCGACGTGTTCCCTTGCCGTATTATCGTTGATGCATGGCTCTGCAAACTTTCCCATGAGGTCGTAGATGGCTGAGACGATGTCGAGCATCTCTTCCTTTGTTATGATCCCATCACCGTTTATGTCGTACAGACTGAAAGCCCACATCAACTTCTCATGCAGAGTACCACGTGACAGCACAGACAACCCGGTCACAAATTCCTATAAAACCAATCAATTTATTGATTGATTCAATTGATTGATTGACTCTCGATCTATCAGCAAGACAATATTTGCGACAATAATTGTTACAGTCAACCTCCAGTTACTCATTGAACAGTTATAGATGTATTCATTCATTCTATCATTTTGTGAATCAGTCAGTATTATCTACTTGATCAGCCGGTTAAATCCAGCCAAATAGTCCCTCATTCACTCATTCACTCATTCATTCATTCATTCAGTCAGTCAGTATTATCTACTTGATCAGCCGGTTAAATCCAGCCAATTAGTCACTCATTCATTCACTCATTCACTCATTCATTCACTCACTCATTCACTCACTCATTCATTCATTCAGTGAGCCAGTCAGTCGGTCAGCCATTCAGTCTGTCTTGACACGAGGTAGAAAAAGGTCAGTCAGTCCGTAAGTCATCCAGTCAGCCCTCTGGTCACATGGACAGTCTCAGTCAAGAATCAAGCCATATAGTTAGGCAGTTAATGAGGTAGTTAATTTGACAAGTGAATATCCTCGAAGTATTCTTTGGAGTTCGTGTATATGATTATGTGTTACTGTATAATGTTGCACTATTATGCATACCTTCATCAAACCATGGCAGATACATATGCCTGTTCAGATTGCTTAGCTTCTAGAGTTGGTAGAATTATCTTGAAGTAACTTAATTAGATGGCAGGGTTTCAGTTTCCACCACACAATTCCTTGATCACCTGTCATACTACGTTCTACTACGTTCTACTCTGCTCTTAAGAATGTTTTCTTTAGCCGTGATTGTGTCGGGAGCGCTTCCGAGTAGATACTCTTGAAGAGGCGCTATATGAATGTCTGAAAAGAATTAAATGAATGCTATTCAGAAAATAGTCATAGCAATGAATTTCACCGCCAAACAGTCATCACATCAAGCATACATTTGACTGTATACATTAAAGTTATTAATTATTATTGTTGTGATTGAATATCAGTCTTTCTTAACAGCGTGTGCTTTTGTTGATTACCTCAAAGCTGATCGTTCCATTGTGGTCTTGGTCGAATGCATTGAAAACGTAATGAGCATAAGCACTGGAATCTAAAGACAACCAAAGAAAGACGATTTATTCGTTTCAATTTCAGATAAAACAAGACCATGAAGAAATATAATTTTGCTCCTACGTTTAAACATCCCACCGTGTGGCACCGACTACATTGAATTAAGATAGTGAGCTAGATAAATTATGTCTCATGGTTGAAGGATCGTAATATTACAACTGATAATTGTTCAGTTCCGATAAAAGTAGGCTACCAGGCATTTTGAACAGCGAGACTTCTCGGCAACAATAGCTCATACATGCTTGAATGAATAAAATGTTAGCCTACACCGTTTTTCAAAAGTGATTGCATGAACTCAATCATGCTCATATTTTTTCAGAGAATTCTTTGCATGCTATCCTTCACCACCGCTAATCGTTGGAACATTGTGTGATTAGAGATCACGATGTCGTGAACTATTATAAACCAGCTATAGACAATTGCAAAGTATAGGCTAGCTGCGAAAAAGAATGGTTTGGGAAACCACTCAAGATGGTCTGACGCTTCTGAAGCAGTGTAGGTTACACCAGGAGAATGTCAGAATAATGCAGCATATTGCAGTCTAATGTAATCTATTTTCTGAGCCTCTTGTAGATTCGTCCAATGATTTAGGGATAATTATTGTTTTGGTGAACACCATGGTAGCCTAATGAATTCAAAAAAGAAAGCGAAAGATTAGTAGATCCATCTGTTGCTTATCACTCGCAATTATTTATTTGCATCTGTTTCCACGCATATTCTGTGGTATACGAGTTAGGCAACGTTATTCTAAACGTTATTCTAAACTGCTTCTCATACCTCCTTGTGGAAAGAATTGAGCGTAGATATCTTTGAACGTGTCCTCGTTTACGATTCCAGTGGGACATTCCTGGGCATTGAATAAAACCATTAACATTCAGAAACGAATGAATCCGCTTTTCTCAAATCGTGTAGCCTACAGTTACAAAACGCCTATCAGCGACTCAGCTTTTAGACAGATTCGCAGTGTCCGCTCCGCTGTCGGGAGCGCCTCTGAGTAACGTACTTGAAGGGAAGCTATAACAAGTGCACATACAGACTCCCTTCGTCAATAAATCAATCAGTTGTTTTTCCAAAAAAATGGGGTTGACACAGCTGCAACTTTCATGCAATATAGCCTACAGGACTAGACAGGTAATCAGATTGTCTACCATTATACATGCAGGTCATTAAGAATAACTTATTCATCACTGATCATCAGCTGTTCTGCCCTTTCTCTATCCATAAAGGCGCAAAGTCCACCAGATCGGCTATTTACATTAATTCTGGTTATAGGTTTTACCTTATCCATAGCGGGAATCAAGAGACTATTTGTGACACTGGGGGTCAAAAACCCGCCACATTTCGACCTTTTTATTCAACCTATTCAACAGATTTTCTGCTTCAAAATACTTTTTAGACAATGAAAATATCTTTTTTCTAACTGAAGTTATAAAATATTATACGTTTGATTCTGTAATTTTTTAAATCATAACAATTGAGAAAATGGAGAAAGTTTCAGAACATTCGTGTCGTGTCACACTCCATACTCAGGGTTTTGTCATTCTCTATTTCAGTTCCTTATTGATTCCTCCCTCAATAGTTCTTTTCTCTTTTAAAATGCATCTTTTCATAGTACAAGCCTATATAATACCCCACCTGTTTAAATCCTCTGTAGAGAATCTGAAGTTCCTTGCGAGTAAACTTTGTGCTTCGACAGAGGGCGTCTAGTCCTTCCGGTTTGTATCTGGTCACGTGGCTCTCTGCGTCTTCGAGCTCTGAGTCTAAATAATATATAGAAATAAAAACGCAATTTATATCACGTTTCGATCTTTGACAGACTGCTAATGTCAACCTAAATTTGGTAGCCTAAACGTGTATTTTTAGCGTCTCAAAAATTGCTGAGGAGACTATTACCAAAACTCACTCGGTCCAATTTATAAGCATTGGACTGATTGAGTTTTAGAATTGTGCTCTTCCATTATTCGCCATTGCATGGGTTTTAGCGTTGGTCAAATACAATTACTAGCCTAGTTGGCTACACCGGTAAGCGAGAGCGGCATACGTCTGTTGGTTGCAACGAACTGCGGTTCAAGCCCCGGGCTGGGAGTTGACATTCAGAGATTTAGATATCTCGGGCTAGCACGTGTGGGACGCAGCAGGGGTGCAAGTTGCTGCGGAGCGACCTTGAGCAAGTTGCTTACCCATCATTGTCTGTGGGAAAGGCAACGGGAAACCACCTCACTCATCTCATCCCCAGGGGCGTAAAGACAATGAACCTGCCTTCGGGCAGAGCACCATCATCATCATCATCATCATCATCATCATCATCAAATACAATTAAGTCGGATTGACGAATAGAAATCATGCCGAATATATTATGCCTAAGCCAGGTTGATGAACAACTTCAGTGGCACTGGTGAAAAATAATTATTGCCTAAATAGAAACAAAATTGATGAGAAGAATTCTTCCCAAACAAGAAATTGGATCAATTCAAACCTGCAACGCTGCAACGACAGAATAACTAACGACGCTAAATTAGCCTACATGTACGCGTTTAGCCTACGCTCAAATTGATTCTGATACAACGCGAAAATTGACTCACATAGCATAGTCTACAACGCTAAAATTATTAGTTGATTTATATTTTATATCTGTAAAATATAAGTTAACTATTTGACTGAATATTGATGTTTCTTCGATCTCGCAAAGTCAAAAAAATCTAGGCTACACCCCCCTCAGTCGCAGGGCTTAATTTATTGTCGTCCAAAAATATACATATAACGCGAAATCCAAATGTCACATAAAACTATGATCGGTTTATGAAATTCGTTTGCATTCAATGAAGATTTACTTTCCCTGCGGCGTCAGAGATCAAATAAAGCCGTCTAATCAAAAGCTAAAGCTTTGATGCACAACTGATAACCGAGGAACGGTGTTACAGTAATGCCATAATGTTCTGTCCGCTGTATACAGGATATGTCTGTCTGTGTTTTATCAAACATAATAGCGACGGAAAATTATTGTTACGGTCAGAAACAGGCGATCACAAAGTGTAGGCGTATCATAATGCGACAACTCTATTTTACCGCATTGTTTGATTGCGAATTATATCGCGCTGTATGATGAGCAATGTAAAAGACATCAGAAAATCCTCCGCCAAGAAAATTAAGAACGAAATGACAAACATGACTTAGTAAACAGAACAGTGATAGAGCTTTATAATCTAGGCCGAGAAAGTAAAAATTTCGTTTACCAAGAACTGTTACAGTCAAAGTCTGCGACAGTATTATAATAGGTTACCAATGAAAGACACACGATGTTAACTGAGCAATGACGACTGGTTTAAAGAATTCAATTTGTAATGAATTCTGGATCCTGATTAAACCATATTCAATCAATCAATCAATGAAGTTTTTATATTGCAGCCAATTGTATCAGTCAGTAAAGCACGAATTAAGCAGATAACAATCAGGGCTGTTTTTATGGAATTTTTAGGACTGCACAACTTCTTTTTTTCCTTTCCAATCATCCATGACAAATTACTTCCAATCGGAGGACAATAACCTTTTTAAAAACTAGTTTTAGCTGCACAAATTCATTTAGAACTGCACATGTTGTGTACAACTGCACGTTAAAAAAGCCCTGATGACAATATTACAATATCAGCCACAATGGGAGGCCCAAAATGGATCAAAATCCCGCTGAGTAGAGTCAGCGAAGTAGGGATTATCACGTACCATAATAAAGACAGTCGATTATGACAATGATCCATTGTTACAGACCGACTAATAATAATCCTTATTTAACATGTCTATTATAAATTCACGGGCAGCATGTGCGTAACACGAAACAAATCGAAAGACTTAAAACAGCAATATTATGCTTATGGTGTGACCATTCGATCTTTCAGAGATTTATATAGAGACCTTTCATAACTCTCTACTAAGGAGCGATTCCGACCCAACACCGGCAAAAGAGAACAGAGCTATGATAGTCTTAAGGTTGGATTAGAATGTGGCAGCAAGGTTCTATTCACTAAGCCTATTTCCTTGCGTTGCTTCATATCGAAGTCCTCGTGGCTTTCAAGGTCTGTATGAATAATTATCTTAAACTCCATATAAAGAAAGACGGTAGAAGTTCATTCCAATGAATTCTTTTCATCACAAGAGGCTGGCGATGACACATTCGCCTGTTTTACATTGGATTTGTGTATGCAGTTCGCTCCACTTGGTCCGTTCCTTAAAATGCTTTTTTTCATTGGAGAGTGGCATCGTGAGCGTCCGAGCAGCTTTAATTTTGCGGCGTCGACAAAGTTATTCGCCAGTTTGCTCAGAACCAATCAGAGCTCAAAGTCATTGAATCAATGGTGACTATGTCTCTTTGCAGGTATAAAATATAGAAACATGTCTGCTATTATTTAACCCGTCTCTTACACACATTATACATAATTATGCATGTACAACATTGTATCTACTGGTTCCACGACAACTGGTCTACCGACAACTCGTCTACCGACAACTCGTCTCCGGACAATTGGTCTAACGACAACTGGTCTACAGACGAATAGTATTGATGAAATAGAAGCTGGATTTATGAAAACGGTTTCTTAGCCTAAATGGAAGCTGGATTGATTGTTCGTGTATTTCGACATGCATCCAGCTTCTACTTCAGATCTAAAAATACCTTCATCCAGCTTCTATTTCTCACCCGTTATTTTCATCAATCCAGCTTCCAGCTTTCAGATATATAAAATACTCTCATCCAGCTTCCATTACTTAAGCGTTTTTCCATCAATCCAGCTTCTATTTCAGATCAAGAAATACTTTCATCCAGCTTTTATTTCTCATACGCTATTTTCGTCAATCCAGCTTCTATTTCACCTGTAAAAGAGCCATCATCCAGATTCCATTTCTCTTGCGTTTTTTCATCAATCCAACCTCCATTTCACCTGTAAAAACTTTCAGCCAGCTTCCATTTCTCAAGCGCTGGATCAGTTATCTGTAGACCAGTTGTCGTAGACGAATTGTCCGGGGACCACTTGTCGTTAGACGAGTTGTCGGTAGACGAGTTGTCGTGACACCGTATCTACTAAGTATTATAATATTCAGTCATTTATAACGATTAAATATAATTATTATGTGTAGGCTACAGCTTTTGGACTAGATCTAGCCTATACGGTACATAATCGTTCGTTGCCTTCAATGCGAAAATAATTGTTTGAAATGTAACAGAAATTCAGTCTAGACCAACATTAGACAGTTAATTGTCCAATATTCCAATTCTCCAACTTCTGAGGAAGTCTAAAAAAATATCCGATTAGGACAGTTCTTTTCAGACTTCTTGAAACCCGTCTATCTGTCAACGGCAACACTTGAGCCTATAACCAATACTTTCCTGTCGCAATGTCCAATAGAACATATTAATAGAAGAGTAAGAAAATTGATCAGAAACTGGAACTGAAAGAGAATCCGATTCCAATAACAGAGCGTCATAAATCGCAGGAGATTGATGTCAAAAGACGTCATTAATCTTCTTCATAGTTCTTACACGGTCGGCGGATGAATCCAGCGTCTCCGAAAATAGCTCTAGACCACGTGATCGACTAATGGGCAACGTCATCCGGCGCATGACGGCTAAATAGTCCGTCGGTATCATTACGCGTGACCGAGCGTCGCCCTGAATGTCGAGGAATGCAATTAGGTGCCGCGCCACGTCATTCATCATGACATGTAAGAACTGGACGGCCAATCTATCTATAATAACGAAGGACCTTTAACCGTCTCTATGCCAAAGAAGGTCTTGTAAGGTTAGACAGTAATCATATGCTGTCCATCAACATACTATGTATGTATGTATGTATGTATGTATGTATGCATGTATGTATGTATGTATGTATGTATGTATGCATGTATGTATGTATGTGAGGATGTATGTATGTATGTATGCATGTATGTATGTATGTATGTATGTATGTATGTATGTATGTATGTATGTATGTATGTATGTATGTCTGTATGTGTGTATGTGTGTATGTATGTATGTTTGTATGTATGAATGTATGTATGTATGTATGTATGTATGCATGTATGAATGTGTGTATGTATGTATGTATGTATGTATGTATGTATGTATGTATGTATGTATGCATGTATGTATTAGGGTGTCCCAACAAATATTTTTCTAGAAACTTGAAATGCAGTCCCCCTAAAAAGTTTCCATATGGTCCCATAATAACACCTGTAAAGTTTTATGACACTAAAAAAATATTTAGGGGTGGCTCAAGCCGCCCAAATTTAACCCATATTGGCATAATTTGCGCCTGATGTGTCCAACTTCTAAATGCCTTTATATCCCAATCGTTGATCCTATTATAACAAATTTACTACCCTTGGAAAGCTCGTGAATGGTAGAATTAACAGGTATTTAACTTTATTGGATACAATGGATATTTTGGGCATAGTCTTATGCTCAAAAAATGCAAAATCGAGAAAAATTTGAGATTTTTGAACTTTGGACACAATATCAGTGCACACACAACTAATCATTGGGAGTAGTCATTACAAACTCTTGATAATGTAACAAGTCGTGGTTTTAGCTCCTCCATACCTTCATCTGCTTCATAGTAAGAAATTCTGAGGGGGCTGTGAGGTTCAACCCCTATTTGTCCTAGGACCACACAGTAAAGTTTTAATTGCACACCCCATGCAGCTACACAACAAATCAACGTCTGGACCGTTATTTTTTTACTATTCTCATACTGATCTGCTGATTCTACATCACTGCACTCAAATTGTTCTTCAGTTCTACGTTCTACATTTACACATGTCAACAAGATTGTCACAATTGTGGTTAGAAAACATGTGCCTGTGTTTTTCGACAACCTGTACGAGAAATTGTCTCCGATCTACGTTCTTCGTTATCGTTGAGCTGAAATTCTGTATCAAAGCTGCGTCATGTTTGTTCAGCACAGTCATTTACACAGACCAACGTTATGAAAAATCACACGTGGTCTTATACGATTGGCTATCTCGCCACTCTTTCACCGAAAGATCGAGAAAACTATATTTGAACGCAGCATGGTTTGGGAAAAACTTTTAGGAAGAGATAACCCCGTTATTCCACATTAATGAGAA
>OX457046.1:10500211-10540211 GCA_949752735.1 Lumbricus terrestris
TAATTCCTAGACCTAGATAATTGGTGCAAGAAGATCATGACGCTCTAAAGAGCGGTTTGCCAGGATATTATTGGAGACTGCGAAAGAAATATGATGCTATAATATTATTAGACCTGGAAATAGGAAGAACAAACTTATAAATTTAAATTCAAGAATTATGATAAACTGAGAAGAAAAGAGAAAACAGGAATCCAGAGAAACGGATGATAAAACATTGACATGGAGTGCAAGTGGTGTTGTTTGGATTTGAGACATGAACCATGAGAGCATAGGCGCAACCACCCTATGGGACCCACGGGACGCGTCCCCCCAACTTTTGAGTGGTCCCATTGACTTTATCATTATGGTCCCTCCCAACTTTTGGGACGTGATTCATTTGGTCCCCTCCAACTTTTAGGACGTGATTGCGCCTATGCATGAGAGCAAGCAATATAATCATAAGAAGACTGCATGGAGGTCTTCAAAATGTGGACGTGGGGAACAATGAAGAAAATCAACTGGAAGGATCATATAAGCATATAGGGCTTATAAATATAAATAACAATTGAAGAATCTAGTCGTTCGTTCCTTCTGTCACGTATTGTAGACCTATACCTACTAGTGTAGGAAACTTTTTCTTAGGAACAATTACACGCGTACCAACAGAAAATTTTCCCTTGGCTGTATAGTGTATAGGCTACTCATAAGGAAACACGATATAATTACATGCATGTATATTGTATATTTGCCTCCATGGTAGACCAGTGGCTGACAGAAGACTGAGAGGAGGGCCCGCAAGGTTGCCACAGCACCCGGTCCCGCGCTAGCCTTAATGCGGCCCTGAGCCACATATCACATTCCCAGGCATATTTTCAAAATTATTATCAATATTATTATTATTATTATTCTTATGGGTATTGAATGACTGTAGCCAACATAATTACATGTAGCCTGGTTTTCAAGATTCTAACGCGGGCTATTGAATGTTTTCTGAAAGTCGCTTAATTGAAATTTTCTCTGTTTCGGAGATTCGTGCTTCAGGGATTTGTTTAGCAATTCCTCAAAGAATTATCGAACCTGAAATATAATTAGGCCTAATGCTAACCGCGCAATTATTAGGCCCTACTAACAGTCCCAAAAATGACAAAAAATTCAACTTTAATTGCAAATTTCGCATAAAATAGCCTAAAATCAGAAACGCCATTATAATTATGATTATTATGTTTATGGTCAGCGAGCAAGCTGTTGTCGATTCTGCTCTAAGTTCGCCTGCGGACTTTTACGCGTTCGGAAGGAAGGGAGGGGAGTAAGTGAGTGAGTGAGTGTGTGAGTGTGTGAGTGAGTGAGTGTGTGAGTGAGTGAGTGAGTGTGTGAGTGAGTGAGTGAGTGAGTGAGCGAGTGAGTGAGTGAGTGAGTGAGTGAGTGAGTGAGTGAGTGAGTGAGTGAGTGAGTGAGTGAGTGAGTGAGTGAGTGAGTGAGTGAGTGAGTGAGTGAGTGAGTGAGTGAGCAAGCGAGGAGAGGAATTACGAAAGCATAGCTTAGAACAATCAGTCAAGAAAGCAGTTGACAGAAAGCAATTCCGACAGCAGATGTACAGATATAAACAAATCCGACTTGAAACGCCACTTCGCAAAAATTGTTCCGCGTATTCCTTAACAGATCGTATGGGAATTTAATCCTTGATGAAAAGAGGGATTGGATTAAGTCTAAGTTGGTGATTGATCGGCGAGGTTGGTTCATCCTTCGATATATCATCAATGGATCAGATCAGAATAGTTGATGGTCTGAAAACGGGAACACTTTCTTCCACAAGCAAACATTGTGCAATTAAGGATGATAACCGCATGTTCCGTTATCCACAAAAGAACAAGCAATGATTGAATGGAAGATTAAGAGCATTAATTTTAATAGACATGGGTGTTCGCACATAAAACAAGAGGGGTTTTGTCCGCCCTTTAGAAGCATCGACATTGATTTGCTCGCCTCTACTTCCTGGTTTAAGCAATTTTTGACCCATTGGTTCGACAACAACTGATAACACACAGAGTTAAACTGAGAAGTTAACATTTGGAAATCTTTCCTAAAAATAATTATCTGCACAATAATTCTTAATTTCCTCTTTTGAAATCTTCAAGCAATTGCAATTTTTCTACCGTGATCTTGTGTTTTGACCATCCTGAAAAATATCTGCACCGCTTAATATGTCAACAGATATGATGTACAATTAAATGGCATTCGAGTAAACGCTTCATTTATCAATAATAAGTTTTCGGTGCTATAGGCTGCGGCCTAAATCTGAGAAGCAGTTTGAGCCAAGGCCTACAGCGGTGTTCATTGAACCTAAGGTCTAAAGGGCTAGATGCATGAAGAAAAGAATGTTATATCATTGTCAATATTGCTATAATTATTATTATTATCATTATCATTATTATTATTATTATTATTACTATTACTATTATTACTATTATTTTATATTATTATCAGGGGAGAGTAGCCATGAATGGAGCCTAAGGCAAGCGAGGGTGTAGGCCTTCGCAATGAATTCCACCGAATTTCTACACAAAAAGTTTGCCATTTGCTGGATTGATTGATATTATGTTGATAATAATCAATTGACAAATATTATTCGTGAATTATGATAAATAACAAAACAAAACTGGAGCTTGAAAAGTCTAATCAAGGCAACCTGTTTCTGTGAGTAAACCGCATATATCGTCCTTGCTGGTCCATTTGCCCTAAATGAAAGACCTTTCAAAAATAATTTTGCGGTCAAAAGCAAGTGAAACACGTCGAAACACTTATTCTTAATCCATGCAACTAAACTGTGTCAATTATGTGTCTATAGGAGTAGTTGAAGTGAACTAAATATTTGACTAGCATAACCACTGTCAGATTTTCTAGTAAGGTTAGGTCTATAAATGTAGACTATGCCTCTGTAATAAAAAGATGAAATTAGACTATTCAATCACAACTAGACCTAAATGCTCGTGGAGTCTTTTATTAATACTCAGTTAATTCGATTTGAATCTAGCACTTAACACTAGTTGTACTTAGAAGAATTGCGCACAGTTCGCACACAGGAACGCATCCCCAACAAGCAGTTCATGGCCTTCAGAGAAAATGCTACCAGACAGAATGGCGGAGAGAATGGGAGGGGAAGACCATTCCACAACGCAAGGCCCATGCAGTGATCAAGATTGAACAAGAAAATGAATGAATGAATCATTGAGGTAAAATATGATATTCTGCAAGGCTATTCCTATTGAATTGTATGAGGCATTGTACACATAATATTGTGTTGTATTGCTATGTTTTTGTATCTTTTGTATTGCGTTGTCATGCGTCGTATTGTGTAGGCCTAATAATTAGGCCTACACGATTATTGTCGAGTCCAGTCATAACTTGAAGTATCCACTCACGTGCTGTGTTTCCACTCATTGAGATGGAGAATGTTGCTCCCATCATTTCAACAGAAGCCGATTTAAATTGAACAAACTCACTCAAAAGCTGGTATTCACATGCATAGGCATGATTCTCATCTGCGACAAATCCTCTAACGTTTCTAGAATATCTCAACGAAGTCAGCCTTCTTGAAAACCGAGAAATACACTTCGGGTGACCTCTCGTCGCTGACCTTAGATAAAAATAATTGCTTACTCAAAAATCCATCGCCACTAACTGCATTTATGTGACAACACTTCTCCTACACAACCAATATTGACCGTACATCGGAAATGTTCATAGGAACATTGTCCTCGAAAGCCAAGTCTACCGAAAATGTGCTCAGAGTTCGTTCGCCACCGCCACCACCACGATCCCTAAGAGCCACTGACCGACATCACACGTGTATTTATAGACGCATTAAAGACACCATCATCATAGGATGCGGCATCATTCATCCGTCATTCGGTGGACAAGAGAGAGACGTCTGCATGTATGAAAGCCTTATTCGATATCAATGCGACGGTCAGCTGCACCGATGCTTCCATGCATTGTTCGCATGCTGAAGCCTTTGTCTACTCGGCGCCACCTACTTACACACTCGCCTGATTGATTCTCTTCTATCAACAGTTGCGACACTAGACACTACACTCAACACTCGAGTATTATAGTACTCGTCAGACGATGCGTGGTGCTCTCATATCCACTCCAGTCATTGACGTGTGCATGTGCGTGCGCACACAATTGGCGCAAATTGTAGTCTCACAGTGAGTCGAACCATTTCCGAAGCCATTCAAAAGGCGTTGGTGCACGCAATAAGAGCTGCACTTTGCTATTCACAGGTCAATCAATCTTGTTCTCAGGGTCATTCGAGGATACACACAATAACGCATTTAACTGTATCTCAATACGGATGCAATGCTTTTCTGTAGACTTATAATTCTATATCCTGGTTCATGGTCGCTGAAAGAAAGTCCGGACCTCCATAGACAGCGCAGTCACGGACCCAAAACTTTTAATTTTTATGGTTTAGCGAGAAATCATATTCGAAAGAAAATTAAATGATAAAAGTAAGGTTATTTAATTATTTTTTAAAATTTTAAATTAAAAGCCAGTATGTATTATCCAAATTCAAAACTCATTGATAAATAAACTTGTCTGCTGCAATGCAAACTATGAATAATTTTCATCGAACATTGACATGTTTCTTATTCAGAAGTCAGAACTGTTTTAACATAAAAAAATTGTATATACCATACATTTGATCTCCCTAGCCTACCTACCAGCACGCTACATGGTATAATCCATTTACTAAGATGAATGGCATGATATCTGTCTGCATAGGACCATAGTATCTTCTTGGACAATCTGGCGCTGTTCATAGATTGTCATTGCTGTGTTTGTTGTTCTATACATAATACAAGCTTATGTCAATATGGCAATTTGTAGGAAAACGATTTCCCGGTTCTCAGAATGTTTCACTTTATCAAGAGGAAATAGGTAAGATCATGAGATGGAGCTTTCTCGATAATCCACTTTGTGTATGAGAAATACAAAATATATAAAATTATATCCGCTATTTAATTAAATCAGATCAAATTACAATTGTGCTGCGCTCATGCGGTGGCTGTTACAGTAGGCAAATCATAAACATATACATGTATGCACATTTGCACATAATACTTATTGAGACGTGAAACAAACGCTAAAAAATAACCACAGACCGAACACATAGCCTACTATTGTGATCGTGAATTCAAAACACGTGCACACTGCTCCAAATTGTTTTTTTTTGCCTCAGCCTGGACCATTTTACAATGACTTCATGGGGCAAGGCAAATCAAGCAAGCTTTTAAAGAACACCGATACGTGCACAATGCACATGTGCACGCACTGTAACATGAACAAACGGAAGTTGACTCGCGTCGGTAACACGAGTAATGACTAATTGGCGGAAATATGATTTGTAAACACTGAACGCGTGTTATGTTACCTGCAAGTAATTTAACCATTTTATATAGACGGTTGAGACAGCAGCAAAATAGAGAGAGAGGTTCAATGACTGAGTTCCATCTGGTGGTGCCAAAGAAACCTGTTGGCTAATATTTACAAAAGAAACGACAGCGAACGGAAGCAGAGAGAGGAGAGAATGATGGGAATTGGTATCGCCAGGGAAGACGGCGCAAATGACGTTATATCAGTTTCCGGGATCTATATGAATTGTGAGAAATCATGTGAAAGTGATTATCATATGTTTTTAGTTTCTCTCCAGCTGTTTTCTTCAACTTATAAAGAGCTTTTCCGAAAAATTTCGACGCAATATGAATATGTCATATTAGCTGATCAAGTGCAAACGACATTATGAATTTTCACAATATTTCTTAAATATGCCATGAAATTCATAAATTAGAAAAATTAATGTTCTAAGATTGTACTCTTAATTTCTGTGTTTGTAATCAGGGACTCTGTTTCCAACAAACCAGGTTGACAATCCTTACGTCCAGCGACACGTCGTTATATTGCGCGCACACACACACACACACACACACACACACATACATGCGTCCATACATACATACATACATACATACATACATACATACATACATACATACATACATACATACATACATACAGGGTGGTCCAGCATAAATGAACCAACTTTGAATGCATATAACTCCGCCAACTTTTGGAATTTATTTATACTTTATGCGTCAAATTAAAGGTATTTCAGTCCAGTATATGCACTGAAAAAATGGAACTGGTACAGGTTTAGGTTTTAATTGTATGCTCGGAACAGCGCGAGCTACCATATTTTGATGTCATTTGCGACGAAATCTGGCGCCGTTGACAGACGATGATTGCGTTTTGATCTTAATTTTCCGAACTGATAAGGGATATTATTCAGTTGAAATGATTTACAAATTTTCTAGCAGTGGATGGAATAAACAATACCTTGACTTATCTGCTACTGAAAATTAATAAAAACAGGACTTTCTAATCGTAAACGATGGGAATTTCGACGCGCATATCCGCTAACATTGCTCCTGTGTCCGAGTAAATTGGTCGTCAAGACAACGACCCGGATAGGCTCTACAGGCAATTCTTTCCAGGTCATTCAGCGCGAAATAGGTAGTCCTAGAAACACCGATCAACATATTCTAAAATATGATCTCAAGTTATTTGTCGATGTGATCTCCAACAGCACTCCAACACTGACGCAAAGAAACGAATATAGCGAAACAGCTGGCGTGCCGTTTCTTTTCGTCTAAAGCAGCGCGTGGCAGCGCGCATGGCTGTTGATAAAATTGAAAGAAAACGGTTTTGCGACGAGAAGATATTCATGGTAGATACTTTTAAAGACACCCAAAATGATCGTGTCTATGCACGTGTTAGCGAAAAACGATATGTGAATATCCCGGCGAAACGGCGCCTTATTACGTCACAAATGAAAACAAAATATGGTAGCTCGCGCTGTTCCGAGCATATAATTAAAATCGAAACCTGTACTAGTTCCATTTTTTCAGTACATATACTTGAGTGAAATATCTTTAATTTGACGCATAAAGTATAAATAGACTCCAAAAATTGGCGGAGTTATATGCATTCAAAGTTGGTTCATTTATGCTGGACCACCCTGTACATACATACATACATACATGCATACATGCATACATACATACATACATACATGCATACATACATACATACATACATAATTACATACATACATACATACATACATACATACATACATACATACATACATACATACATATACATACATATACATACATACATACATACATACATACATACATACATACATACATACATACATACATACATACATACATACATACATACATACAAACATACACACATACCTTCATGCATACATACATACATGCATACACGCATACTACATACATTAGCGACGTTTGAATGATTGTGTAGTGGGGTGCGGTGGTGTAGTTGGTATGTTCGTCGCCTTACAGCCGAAAGATTGCAGGTTCAAATGGGAAAGTTCTTCACTCGCAATTGCTCAGCGCTTCGGCGTGAAACTTCGATGCAGTGCCAGCTGTTGTCGGGAGTGCCTCTGGGTAGTGCGCTTGAAAGGGCGCTCTAGCGAGTGCACATACAAACTATGTTGTTATAATAATTATTATTGTGCTTTGTCTTATCTTTAGAATGTCTTATGTTTTCGTGGTATTCGCTAGGTGGAGTAATATGAATTTATGATAAAATACACAATTTGCTAAAACAAAGATGTCAAACTCATTATACGCATAGTGAATAAGTTTCAGCCATGTAAGCTGTGACATCGTATTCCAACATTGTGTATGTATTCAGACATACATTGTGTATGTATACATACATTGTGTATGTATGAATACACTGTGTATGTATGTCTGTCTTTGGAAGGTTATTTACGTGACTATGTCAGTCTTTTTTTACATGCATGTATAATTCCCATTGTAAGTAAGTAAGTTAGTTAGTTAGTTAGTTAGTTAGCTAGTCAGTTAGTCAGTTAGTAAGTAAGTAAGTGAGTGAGTGAATAAGCTTAAGTTTTGGCCATGTAGGCTATGACACTGTATTCAAACATTGTGTATGTATGCATGTCTTTGGAAGGTTATGTACGTGACTATGTCAGTCTGTGTATTTACATGTATGCATATATTATTATGTGTGCATGTTTTTTGCTATAACTATGAATGAGCGCAACCCTATAGTCTCATTGTAAGTAAGTAAGTGAGTAAGTTAGTTAGTTAGTTAGTTAGTTAGTTAGTTAGTAAGTAGGTTAGTTAGCTAGTTGGTTGGTTGGTTGTTTGGCTAGTTAGTTAGTTAGTTAGTTAGTCAGTTAGTAAGTGAGTGAGTGAGTGAGTGAGTGAGTGAGTGTGTGAGTGAGTGAGTGAGCGATTGAGTGAGTGAGTGATTGAGTGAGTGAATGAGTGAGTGAGTGAGTGAGTGAGTGAGTGAGTGAGTGAGTGAGTGAGTGAGCGAGCAATTGAGTGAGTGAGTGAGTGAGTGAATGAGTGAGTGAATGAGTGAATGAGTGAGTGAGTGAGCAGGTAAGTAAGTAAGTAGGTAATAAGTAAGTAAATAAGTAGCCTCTATTCGCATCTGACAAGCGCACATGCAATGCATTGCATAACAAAACGAATATATACTTTAAAAAACTATGATACTTGTGTATGTAGATAAAACAACATTATTGTGGGGCATGCCACAAAGACCCTGTTTGCAGCACAAAATAAAAACCTATTATACTACTTATGCGATTGTATCAGACGAATTTTGTTATTTCATTGCTGCTTTTTCCTCAAAGCGAATGATTCCGATGATCGGGACTTAGTTCCGAAATTATTCGCCAGATGTCGTCGGCGATTCAAATGTATTCACTGGATGGCAGCACTACGTAGTACTGCACATCGTTTGTGACTAGCCAACACACTCTTCTGGAATCTCTAGCCTACGCATTATCTTAGAGACCTGCCCAAGCAGGGTTTTTCAATGTATTATGTAGATCTACTCACTTCAAAGCCTATTTGGTATACGGTACCGTAACAAAGTTTATGAATAAACAATAATTGTTATAGTTCAAATTACAAATCCTTTGACAGTTCACAAGGTGTAGCCTACTGTAACAGTTCCCTCTGCTATCTTTTTTGGCTTCATTCTCCTCTGAATCTTTTCCACTCTTCGCTAATTCAATTCATTCTCATTGCGTTATGCGTAGTGATGATGGTGCATAGGCCAACTGTCCGGAGACATTTTGTCCCATCGCATTAAACCAAACAATCGCGGATGAAGCGCAGCTGCATAAAGAATATCTGTTGATCTGCTTGTCTTAACAGATTGTATAGAAATTCATCTGTTCTTTCTTGCAATGGAATCTAAGAATCGTATATATATGTATATAGGCCTATATATATAATTATACATATGTCTACGGTCTGTGTGGACTTGGTATACATTGGACTTGGCAATACGCAGCAATTTATTATTGTTGGTCCGTTTACAGCCCCAGATGCGTCTAATGGTCATCGCTTATTATAAGCAACCGTCTATTTCGAGCATAGACCTTGTTAGCGGATAATATCCGACATCGAGCCACTACCCACAGCACGTAGCGTTCCATGTGCTTTCCTGCAGGGCTGTTTTTAAGGAATTTTTAGAACTGCACAACCCCTGCTTTCACTTCCCATCCTCCATGGCAAATTACTTCCAATCGGATGACAATGACTTTTTTGCTAGTTTTAACTGCACAGAACTTGTGACAGAAGTGCTTTTACAACTGCACGAATCCATTTAGAACTGCACATTTTGTGTACAACTGCACGTTAAAAAAGCCCTGCTTTCCGGTCCGCCGGACAACCGAAGTGTAAACCCCTCAGCAGAAGGGCGGTTCCAGTGATGTAGTCCGAGTCCAAGTCCGAGTCCGCAGAAAATCGGTCTCGAGTCGGACTCGAGTCTTTTGCCGGACTTGAGTACTACATCACTGGGCGGATCGAGGAAACTATTTGGAGTATTTCGATGAAGACAGGAAATAATTCCCAGCTGTAACCGCCACAGCAGAGAACGATCGACCATTTTCATTGTGGTTTAAAGCATTTGTGATGCTTGAAACTGGACCGTGTATATATTTCTAGAGGCTTTGTCACCTCTCATTGTCTTCCAATCCTGTCTCTGTGACGTATGTTTTTCTCTTGCGGTCCATACCTACCGCTTTCCCTCTTTGTCTCTCGTTTTCTGTGTGCCTTGACTCGATCCGGATCTTAGACAGCATTGGGCTTTCTCTGCTATTGGATCCATTGCATGGAATGGGCTTCCTCTGTCTATGCGGCGTATGCACCTTATGCCGATGATTTGCTCAGATGCATTTTATCGTATGGCCTTAAAACGGTAGCCTACTTTTCACCCGAGGTTGGGTCGGATGGGCTACTGAGCGACCTTTAAGGGGCGCTGCATGAATATAAACATTCATAGTACAAGTAATAATGTGCTGCAGTGTGATAGGGCCATCAACATGGAATACCCTTTCCCTCTCCTATGCGGTATAAACTCACGTCTGGGCTCCTCCCCGAGTCAACTCTCTTACTCAAAATCTCCCTTACTCAAAACTTTCTTTCCTCGTGGATACTGCAGTGTTGAAAACGACTCTGAATAATCTACGCTGCGAGATGCTACGCTCTGCGAATGCTTTTTATACGATAGACAGCCCGACCAACACCGCTGAAATTAGTCCCCATCTTGTGGTTTATGCGAGGTTGGGAATTTAGAACGCTGATGGTCGGGTAGCTTACCCGACCATCAGCCTTTTCAATTCCTATCTATTCCTGTCTACGTTCACTGCTGACGATTTAACTACACCATCAATCGTGTCTTGCCTATATTTTGTAATCGTCTTTCATGCAATGTTTTTTAGTTTAGACAGACAGGAAGACAGGTAAGACGGAGTTACGTGTTAAAAAGGTTGAGTAGATTCCTCCAGGAAAGGCGTGAATAATCATCGGCTTATGTGGTCTACCCTTGCTGCAGTGGACTTGGCAATAAGCAGCAATTTATTTTTGCTGGTCGGTTTACCCCATCAGGATGCGCCTATTGGTCATCGCAAAGATAGGAGCAGCCGTCATCCGGCAGCTAGCCACTACCCACAGGACCTAGTGTCCCGCGTGCATCCTTCCGCTCGCGCAGCCGAAGTGCAAACTCTCTGCAGGAGGGCGGATCCCGGAAGCTATTTAGAGAATTCCGAAGAAGACTGGAAATAGTTCCCTAGCTGAAACCGCCGCGCCACAGAGAACGACCATTTTCATAGTAGTTTTAAGTATTTGTTAGACAGAGAAAGACCGAATGGACTCAAAATCTCGAAAGACAAACCCACTCGTTTGTGATGCTTGCAGCTAACGACCTTCTATATATGATGTTTTGGAGGTGCTGTCACCGCTCATTGGTTTGATTCCAGAGCAGGCAGCGAAATGTCTGGTATGAGTGAAATGATAATTATGCATATAATAATTATAGTGTGGCCAGAGTTTGCAAGGGTTCCGAGCTGTATGCATCCTTCAGTCTACTGTCAAAGGTCGCCATTTGTGAAGTTCAGCACAACGGCGCCTTGGTCTTTACTCACCATGCTTTACCGTGATAAAGGACTGGCTCCACCGTATCTACAAGAACTCTGTTTCCCACCTATGCTGTCCCGAGTCGATCCATCCTTCGGTCGGCGGACCAAGCTGAGCTTCTGGTTCTCTGCTGTCGGACTGTTATCCGACATCGTCGTTCATTCTCAGTCGTTGGTCCCCCAGCCTGGAATGGCCTCCCTGTTAAACCGCCCTAATTGACCATGCAGGGGTCACTCCAATCTCTTCTAAACTTTTAAAGCTGACCTATAATTTTAATAGCCGTGATTGGGTCGGGAGCTCTTTTGAGTTGTCTACCGTGACTTGTAGGCGCTATATACTTTCTAAATAAATAATTAAAGGTACCGTACCAAGTCTGTATAAGCGCTCTACCGATTGCTCTGGTAGGAGAGCAGCAATGTCTGCGCTTTCCCAAGAGCGTATGCATGCCATTCGTTTGGTTTCCATAGATACCTACTTGACGTCACCGCCATTGTCTAATAATCAAATGACGCAATAACTGCAAAGTGACTTTCGAAAATCAGTCGTGACGTCATCGTTTATTCTGATGAACTCTAACCGTTGTCGGATTTATATGGCGCCATAGGTCGTGGTCAGGTAGTGACTTGACCACGGTCTTTAGCTCAGTTTGATTTTAGTGCCGCTTTTGATGCAGTTGACCACTCTATCTTGCTACATCGTCTCTCTAGTTCTTTTCGCTTGACTGGTGCTTCTTTAGAATGGCTTCGCTCTTTTTCTTATCTGGGCGCACTAGCTGTGCGGTTTTGGGGGGTTGGGTATGGAGGGGGTGGAATGGAAGGTCGAGGGGTGGTGGGTGGAGGAGTGGGAGGAAGTGAGGGTGGTGGGGTGAGGTCGTGGAATGGGGGTGGAGGGGTGGGGTGAGAGGGTGTAGGGTGTTGGGGTGGAGAAGTGAAGTGGAGGTTGAAGGGGTTTGCGGGTTCGAGGGGGTGGAGGGGTGCGGTGGAAGGGGATGCGGTGGGAGGTGGGGTGGGAGTTGGGGGTGGGAGTGGGGGTGGTGGAGGGAGTGGGGTTGTATTGGAGTGGAAATTTTCATCAAACCTCAATTTCTCGGGTGGTAGAGGTCGGAGTGTGGTGGAGTGTTGTATGGTGGGGTTGCGGCCGTAGCGGTAAGAAACCTAAATTTCCCGGGCAACGCCGGGTACCCCAGCTAGTATATAATAATTTATTTTAAGAGGCTTTGTCACCTCTCATTGGCTTCCAATCCTGTCTCTGTGGCGAAAGTTTGCCTCTTGCGGTCTATAGTCTATACCGACCGTTTTCCCTCTTTGTCCCTCGTTTTCTGTGTGCCTTGACTCGGATCCGGATCTTAGACAGCACCGGGCTTTCTCTGCTATTGGCCCCATTGCATGGAATGGGTTTCCTCTGTCTATGCGGCGCATGCGCCTTATGCCTTTGGTTTGCTCAGCTGCATTTTATCGTAGCCTTAAAACGCTAGCCTACTTTTCACCCGAGGTTAGGTCGAGTGCGCTCCTAACATAACATAACATAACATAACATGGGTTTTAAGTGGTTCAGAAGACACTGGGTCTGTGTTAGAACCACTGCAAATTAACCTGGAACATCTAGTAGCCCAATTTTCCTAGCTTCCTTTTAAATGCTGAGACCGTGTCCACCGACACAGTGCTGTCATCCAAGCCGTTCCACATGTCTACAACTCTAGCACTAAAGAATTTCTGTCCCAATGTTCCTCTCGGCTTCTTAAACAATTTGTACCTATGACCCCGAGTTGCTTTGTTTGGTGCTAATTCAAAGAATTTCTCCCAACCTAGTGCTTCCTTTCCAGTAATGATCTTGTATGCTTGAATTAGGTCTCCCCTGCTTCTCCGTCTCTCCAGTGTTGTTAGCCCGCACCTCTCCAACCTCTCTTCATAGCTCAAATCTTTGTAGCCCCAAATCATCTTCGTAGCTCTTCTTTGCACTTTCTCCAATTTTTCAATGTCCTGTTTCAGGTATGGGTTCCATGCCTGAATGCAGTATTCCAACTGTGGCCTAACCAGTGATTTATACAACCTCAGTAACGTGTCCTTGTCTCTAGTAACTATTGTCCTTTTTATCATGCCTAATGTTGAATTTGCCTTTTTTGATGCTTCCGCACATTGCCTTGAAGGTTTTGCACTCTTGTGCATAATCACTCCTAAGTCCCTTTCTTCCTCGCTAACCCTCAGTACCTTACCTCCCATTTCATATGCAAACTCCTGGTTTCTTTTCCCCATGTGCATCACTGAACACTTTTCCAAATTAAAGAGCATTTGCCAGTCCTGCGACCATCTAAACATTCTTCGTAGATCTTCCTGTAGTATCTCTGCTTCTTCTTCATTACCCACTGCTCTACATAGTTTTGTGTCATCCGCAAACTTAGAAATTTTCGATAGAACCCCATCATCTATGTCATTGATGAAAAGTACAAACAACAGTGGCCCCAACACTGATCCTTGTGGCACTCCACTTAGCACTGCTGCCCACCTAGAATGTTTATTGCCTATTCCCACCTTTTGTCTTCTATCTGAAAGCCAGTTTTGAATCCACTTGAGTACCTGCCCACTAATCCCACATGCTTGCAGCTTTTTAATTAGTCTTTTATGGGGTACTTTATCAAATGCCTTTGCAAAGTCTAGGTAAATCACATCCACTGGTTTTCCCTCATCTATCTTCTCAAAGACCTCCTCAAAGAATTCCAACAGATTTGTCAAACACGAGCGTCCCTTAGTAAACCCATGCTGACTACCTTTTATAATATCATGTTCCTCCATGTGCTTAACTATGTTATCTTTAACAATTCTCTCCATGACCTTACACGCCACACTGGTTAGACTGACTGGTCTGTAGTTACTTGGTTCACTTCTGTTTCCCTTTTTAAACAATGGCACTATAAGGGCATCCCTCCATTCCTGAGTGACCTTTAAGGAGCGCTACATGAATATGAATATTATCAATAATAATAGTAATTTGCTGTGATAGGACCCTCCACGTGGAATGGCCTTCCCTTCTTCTATGCGGGATAAACCAATGTCTAGGCTCATTCCAGAGTCTCTTACTCAAAACTTTCTTTCCTCGGGGCTACTCTGCTGAAAGCGACTCTGAATAATCTACGCTGTGAGATCCGAAGCTCTGCGAATGCTTTTTATACGACAGCCCGACCAACGCCTCTGAAATTCCTCATCTTGTGGTTTATGCCAGGTTGGGAATTTAAAAGACAGTCTTTTAAATTCCCGTCTATTCCTGTCTATGTTCACTGCTGATGATTTAACTGCACCATCAATCGTGTCTTGCCTATATTTTGTAATCGTCTTTCATGCAATGTATTTTAGTTTAGACAGACAGGAAGACAGGTAAGACGAAGTTACGTTTTAAAAAGGTTGAGTAGATTCCTCCAGGAAAGGCGTGAATAATCATCGGCTTATGTGGTCTACTCTTGCTGCAGTGGACTTGGCAATAAGCAGCAATTTATTTTTGCTGGTCGGTTTACCCCATCAGGATGCGCCTATTGGTCATCGCAAAGATAGGAGCAGCCGTCATCCGGCAGCTAGCCACTACCCACAAGACCTAGTGTCCCGCGTGCATCCTTCCGCTCGCGCAGCCGAAGTGCAAACTCCTCTGCAGGAGGGCGGATCCCGGAAGCTATTTAGAGAATTCCGAAGAAGACTGGAAATAGTTCCCTAGCTGAAACCGCCGCGCCACAGAGAACGACCATTTTCATAGTAGTTTTAAGTATTTGTTAGACAGAGAAAGACCGAATGGACTCAAAATCTCGAAAGACAAACCCACTCGTTTGTGATGCTTGAAGCGACCTTCTATATATGATGTTTTAGGAGGCGTTGTCACGGCTCATTGGTTTGATTCCAGAGTAGGCAGCGAAATGTCTGGTATGAGTGAAATGATAATTATGCATATTATAATAATAATTATAGTGTGGCCAGAGTTTGCAAGGGTTCCGAGCTGTAGGCATCCTTCAGTCTACTGTCAAATGTCGCTACTTGTGGAAGTTCAGCACCACGACGCTTTGGTCTTTACTCACCATGCTCTTGCGTGATAAGGAACTGACTCCAGCGTATCTACAAGAACTCTGTTTCCCACCTATGCTGTCCCGAGTCGATCCATCCTTCGGTCAGTGGACCAAGCTGAGCTTCTGGTTCTCTGTTGGCGGACTGCTATCCGACAGCATCGTTCATTCTCAGTCGCTGGTCTCACAACCTGGAATGGCCTCCCTGTTATGCCGCCCTAATTGACCAGGGGTCACTCCACACTCTCTTCTGAAATCTTAAACCTGTCCTATATAATAGCCGTGATTGGGTCGGGAGCTCTTCTGAGTTGTCTACCGTGAATTGTAGGCGCTATATACTTCCTTGAAAAAAGAATAAAGGTACCAAGTCTGTATAAGCGCTCTACCGATTGCTTTGGTGGGAGAACAGTAGTGTCTGCCGCTGTCACAAGAGCGTATGCATGTCATTCGATCGGTTTCCATGGATACCTACTTGACGTCACCGCCATTGTCTAATCATCAAAGAACGCAATAACTGCAAAGTGACTTTCGAAAATCAGTCGTGACGTCATCGTTTATTCCGATAAACTGGTAATCGTTGTCTGATTGACATAGCGCCATAGTCCGTGGTCAGGTCACTCTTTTAGCTCTATTTGATGTTAGTGCCGCTTTTGATGCAGTTGACCACTCTATCTTGCTACCTCGTCTCTGTATTTCCTTTGGCTTGACTGGCGCTCCTTTAGAATGGCTTCGCTCTTTTCTATCTGGGCGCAGTAACTGTGTTGTTTTCTGGTGCCTCTAGGTCGTGTTGGGTCTCAGCCCCTTTTTGAGTGCCACAGGGTTCAGTGTTAGGCCCTTTACTGAATGTACTCTACACAGCTGGTTTTAGTTCCTTATTGTCTACATGTGGTCTCCTGCACCAACTCTATGCTGATGACGTGCAGGCTTATTGTCACTGCTTTGCCGCTGATGCATTGTCCACTGTGGTTTAAAATATTTTTTTTGCAGGGAAAGACCAGGTTGACTAACCTCGAAAGACAAGGCCATTCGTTTGTGATGCTTTTAGCTAACGACCGTATATATATATACAAATGTAAAACGTTACCGTGGCTAATCAAGGATTTCGGAAAGTTCTTGACCGATTGTTTTCAAACTTTTCGCAAAACGTTCCATTTGAACATGATCGGGTTTATATAATGATTTTTGGGCAAAAGCGCAATCTTTTCGACAAGAATACACAACTTTAAATTCGATTCGACCTAACTAGAGTTCAAATTCCACACATACGCCGGTCGATATGCCATCCAATGCGGTTGCGTTTCTTACTACGCTTCCGGACGTCTTCTAGCGCATATACATCCGTACGTTGCGGCCCTGTGCGAACGGTTTTTTATCCGCGCGTCTTGCTGTCGAGAAGGGAGGGGTGAGGGAGAGAGAAGGAGGGAGCGAGAGGAAGAGGGAAGGGAGAAAGCGGAGGGATTTAGGAAGGGGAGGGACGGAGGGGAGAGAGGGACCGGACGGGACGAAACGGGAGGGAGAGATGCAGGGAGTCAGAGGGTGGAGGAGGGGAGGAAGGCAGGGGGAATGGAGGTAGGGAGGGATGGACGGTCTTTTCAGCCACAGCAACGCGTGGCCGGGTACAGCTAGTATATAATATTATATATAATATTTTAAGAGGCTTTGTCATCTCTCATTGGCTTCCAATCCGGTCTCTGTGACGAATGTTTGCCTCTTGCGGTCTATACCGACCGTTTTCCCTCTCTGTCCCTCGTTTTATGTGTGCCCTAATTGACTCGGATCCGGATCTCAGACAGCACCGGGCTTTCTCTGTGATTGTCCCATTGCATGGAATGTGCTTCCTCCGTCCATGAGGCGTATGCGCCTTATGCCTATGGTTTGCTCAGCTGCATTTTATCGTAGTCTTAAAACGGTAGCCTACTTTTCACCCGAGGTTGGGTCGGATGGGCTCCTGAGCGACCTTTAAGGGGCGCTGCCGCCGCTGCATGAATATAAACATTCATAGTACAAGTAATAATGTGCTGTGATAGGGCCCTCCACGTGGTATACCCTTTCCCTCTCCTGTGCGGGATAAACTCATGTCTCGGCTCATCCCAGAGTCATCTCTCTTACTCACAACTTTCTTTCCTCGGGGCTACTGCAGTGCTGAAAGCGATTCTGGATAATCTACGCTGCAAGATGCTACGCTAAGCGAATCCTTTTATACGATAAATACATCCCGACCAACGCCTCTGAAATTCCCCATCTTGTGGTTTATGTGAGGTTGGGAATTTAGAAGGCTGATGGTCGGGTAAGCTACCCGACCATCAGCCTTTTAAGTAATTTCATGTTCACTGCTGGTGATCTAACTACACCAGCAATCGTGTCTTGCCTATTTGCCATGCAATGCATTTGAGTTGAGACAGACAGGAAGACAGGTTTGACGAAGTTACGTGTTAAAAAGGTTGAGTAGATTCCTCCAGGAAAGGCGTGTAAACATCGGCTTTTGTGGTCTACTCTTGCTGCAGTGGACTTGGCAATAAGCAGCAATTCATTTTTGCTGGTCGGTTTACCCCATCAGGATGCGCCTATTGGTCATCGCAAAGATAGGAGCAACCGTCATCCGGCAGCTAGCCACTACCCACAAGACCTAGTGTCCCGCGTGCATCCTTCCGCTCGCGCAGCCGAAGTGCAAACTCCTCTGCAGGAGGGCGGATCCCGGAAGCTATTTAGAGAATTCCGAAGAAGACTGGAAATAGTTCCCTAGCTGAAACCGCCGCGCCACAGAGAACGACCATTTTCATAGTGGTTTTAAGTATTTGTTAGACAGAGAAAGACCGAATGGACTCAAAATCTCGAAAGACAAACCCACTCGTTTGTGATGATTGAAGCTAACGACCTTCTATATATGATGTTTTAGGATGCATTGTCACCGCTCATTGGTTTGATTCCAGAGCAGGCAACGAAATGTCTGGTATGAGTGAAATGATATGCATATAATAATAATAATTACAGTGTGGCCAGAATTTGCAAGGGTTCCGAGCGTATGCAAGCCATTCGTTCGGTTTCCATAGATACCTACTTGACGTCACCACCTTTGTCTAATTATCAAATGACGTAGTAACTGCAAAGTGACTTTCGAAAATTAGTCGTGACGTCATCGTTTATTCTGATGAACTGGTAACCGTTGACAACGGTTTTACCTAATAAGCGTCAATTACTGTGACGTCACGGTCCTAGGTCAGCTTCCTCCCTGCTCCGTTAGGGATGGGGTAAGCAGCCGTGGCCATTCACTAGCGCTTCCGTTGTCTTATTTATATGGCGCCATAGTCCGTGGTCAGGTCTTTTAGCTCTGTTTGATGTTAGTGCCGCTTTTGACGCAGTTGACCACTCTATCTTGCTACATCGTCTCTCTATTTCCCTTGGGTTGACTGGTGCTCCTTTAGAATGGCTTTGCTCTTTTCTATCTGGGCGCACTAACTGTGTGGTTTTGGGTGCCTCTAGGTCTTGTTGGGTCTCAGCCTTTTTTGGTGTGCCAAAGGGTTCAGTGTTGGGCCCGTTACTGTACGACGTCCTCTATGTACAGCTGGTATTAATTCCTTATTGTCTACATGTGGTCTCCTGCATCAACTCTATGCTAATGACGTGCAGGTTTATGCTCACTGCTTTGCCACTGATGTATTGTCCATTGTGGTTTAAAGTATTTGTTTGGCATGGAAAGACCAGGTTGACTAACCTCGAAATACAATGCCACTCTTTTGTGATGCTTGAAGCTAACGACCGTGTATATATTTTAAGAGGCTTTGTCATCTCTCATTGTCTTCCAATCCTGTCTCTGTGGCGAATGTTTGCCTCTTGCGGTCTATAGTCTATACCGACCGCTTTCCCTCTTTGTCCCTCGTTTTCTGTGTGCCTTGACTCGGATCCGGATCTTAGACAGCACCGGGCTTTGGTATGCGGACTACTGATCACAGGCCAACTGATCTAGGGACTACTGATCTAGGGACTACTGATCTATAGGGACTACTGATCAGAGACAACTGATCAAGGTACTATTGATCACAAATTATACAACGCACATCGCGCGGTATTTCAACAATGAAAGAACATTCATCCAGATTCCATTTCTTAAACATTATTTTCGTCAATCCAGCTTCCATTTCTTAAACATTATTTTCGTCAATCCAGCTTCTATTTCTTAAGCATTATTTTCATCAATCCAGCTTCTATTTCTTAAGCATTATTTTCTTCGATCCAAGTCCTATTTCATCAATTAAAGAACATTCATCGAGCTTCCATTTCAATCCAGCTTCTATTTCTTAAGCATTATTTTCATCTATCCAACTCCTATTTCAACAATAAAAGAACATTCATCCAGATTCCATTTCTTAAACATTATTTTCGTCAATCCAGCTTACATTTCTTAAACATTATTTTCGTCAATCCAATTTCTTTATTGAGCGTATAATGAAGTTTTTCGAGTTATACAATGGACTTCGATGTATGTTACTTTGTGCTCTACCAGTCGTAAATTTAGTAATTTTACTGAAATCGTTTGCTAATAACTAATTTTCGACAGTATTAATACTGAGTAAACCAATAATCCGGTATTGAGTTTCGATCTATTAAATTGTTCTCTGATTTCAGTGATTATGTTCGTTCTTAGACAACTCGGACTGTTATCAATAGTACCTTGATCAGTTGCCTATGATCAGTAGTCCCTAGATCAGTAGTCCCTAGATCAGTTGACCTGTGATCAGTAGTCCTAGAACCCCGGTGTAAAGGTTTCAAATTACCCCCTCCTAAACATTACCCCCCGGTAACTTGAAACCGGTTTCAGATTACCCCCCGGAAACTAGATTTGCATCAATCATCGCATTTATTGCACTAAAAAAATCAGAAAAATCATCCCGCTTCTTGTTTTGGTCTGAAGATTTTCATCCGTCATCCCACTTCGTGGTTTGCCATCAATATTTTGATTCGAAAAAAATAATAGCCTCGAAGCCATTTTCTCCATGTAAACTTCAGCGGCGATTAATATTTTAGTTACAGATGAAAATATTGATAACAAACCACGAAGTGGGAGTACGGATGAAAATCTTCAGACCAAAGCAAGAAGCGGGATGAATTTTTTGATATTTTTAGTGCAATAAATGCGATGATTGATGCAATATACGGTTTGCAGGGGGGTAATGTTTAGGAGGGGGTAATCTGAAACCTTTACACCGGGCTTTATCTCTTATTGCGCCTTATGCCTATGGTTTGCTCAGCTGCATTTTATCGTAGCCTTAAAACGGTAGCCTCCTTTTCACCCGAGGTTGGATCGGATGGGCTCCTGAGCGACCTTTAAGGGGCGCTGCATGAATATAAACATTCATAGTACAAGTAATAATGTGCTGTGATAGGGCCCTCCACGTGGTATACCCTTTCCCTCTCGTATGCGGGATAAACTCATGTCTGGACTCATCCTCGAGTCATCTCTCTTACTCACAACTTTCTTTCCTCGGGGCTACTGCAGTGTTGAAAGCAACTCTGAATAACCTACGCTGCAAGATGCCACGATCTGCGAATGCTTTTTATACGACAGCCCGACCAACGCCTCTGAAATTCCCCATCTTGTGGTTTACGCGAGGTTGGGAATTTAAAAGGCTGATTGTCGGGTAGCTTACCCGACCATCAGCCTTTTCAATTCCTATCTATTCCTGTCTACGTTCACTGCTGATGATTTAACTACACCATCAATCGTGTCTTGCCTATAATTTATAATCGTCTTCCATGCAATTGATTTTAGTTCAGACAGACAGGAAGACAGGTTTGACGGAGTTACGTGTTAAAAAGGTTGAGTAGATTCCTCCAGGAAAGGCGTGAATAATCATCGGCTTATGTGGTCTACTCTTGCTGCAGTGGACTTGGCAATAAGCAGCAATTCATTTTTGCTGGTCGGTTTACCCCATCAGGATGCGCCTATTGGTCATCGCAAAGATAGGAGCAGCCGTCATCCGGCAGCTAGCCACTACCCACAAGACCTAGTGTCCCGCGTGCATCCTTCCGCTCGCGCAGCCGAAGTGCAAACTCCTCTGCAGGAGGGCGGATCCCGGAAGCTATTTAGAGAATTCCGAAGAAGACTGGAAATAGTTCCCTAGCTGAAACCGCCGCGCCACAGAGAACGACCATTTTCATAGTAGTTTTAAGTATTTGTTAGACAGAGAAAGACCGAATGGACTCAAAATCTCGAAAGACAAACCCACTCGTTTGTGAAGCTTGAAGCTAACGACCTTCTATATATGATGTTTTAGGAGGCGTTGTCACCGCTCATTGGTTTGATTCCAGAGCAGTCGGCGAAATGTCTGGTATGAGTGAAATGATAATTTTATGCATATTATAATTGCAGTGTGGCCAGAGTTTGCAAGGGTTCTGAGCTGTAGGCATCCTTCAGTCAAATGTTGCCACTTGTGAACTTCAGTAAAACGGCGCCTTGGTCTTTACTCACCATGCTCTACCGTGATAAGGAACTGACTCCACCGTATCTACAAGAAAACTGTTTCGCACCTATGCTGTCCCGAGTCGATCCATCCTTCGGTCAGCGGACCAAGCTGAGCTTCTGGTTCTCTGCTGTCGGACTGTTATCCGACATCGTCGTTCATTCTCAGTCGTTGGTCCCCCAGCCTGGAATGGCCTCCCTGTTAAACCGCCCTAATTGACCATGCAGGGGTCACTCCAATCTCTTCTAAACTTTTAAAGCTGACCTATAATTTTAATAGCCGTTTTTGGGTCGGGAGCTCTTTTGAGTTGTCTACCGTGACTTGTAGGCGCTATATACTTTCTAAATAAATAAATAAAGGTACAAGTCTGTATAAGCGCTCTACCGATTGCTCTGGTAGGAGAGCAGCAGTGTCTGACGCTCCTCCAGAGCGTATGCATGTCATTCTTTCGGTTTCCATGGATACCTTTACTTGACGTCACCGCCATTGTCTAATTATCAAATGACGCAATACCGGTAACTGCAAAGTGACTTTCGAAAATCAGTCGTGACGTCATCGTTTATTCTGATGAACTGGTAACCGTTGTCTGATTTATATGGCGCCATAGGCCGTGGTCAGGTAGTGACTTGACCACGGTCTTTAGCTCAGTTTGATTTTAGTGCCGCTTCTGATGCAGTTGACCATTCTATCTTGCTACATCGTCTCTCTAGTTCTTTTCGCTTGACTGGTGCTTCTTTAGAATGGCTTCGCTGTTTTTCATATCTGGGCGCACTAGCTGTGCGGTTTTGGGGGTTGGGTATGGAGGGGCGGAATGGAAGGTCGAGGGGTGGTGGGTGGAGGAGTGGGAGGAAGTGAGGGTGGTGGGGTGAGGTCGTGGAATGGGGGTGGAGGGGTGGGGTGAGAGGGTGTAGGGTGTTGGGGTGGAGAAGTGAAGTGGAGGTTGGAGGGGTTTGCGGGGTCGAGGGGTGGAGGAGTGGAGTGGAAGGGGATGCGGTGGGAGGTGGGGTGGGAGTTGGGGGTGGGGTGGTGGAGGGAGTGGGGTTGTATTGGAGTGGAAATTTTCATCAAACCTCAATTTCTCGGGTGGTAAAGGTCGGAGTGTGCTGGGGTGTTGTATGGTGGGGTTGTGGCCGTAGCGGGAAGAAACCTAAATTTCCCGGGCAACGCCGGGTACCCCAGCTAGTATATAATAATTTATTTTAAGAGGCTTTGTCACCTCTCATTGGCTTCCAATCCTGTCTCTGTGGCGAAAGTTTGCCTCTTGCGGTCTATAGTCTATACCGACCGTTTTCCCTCTTTGTCCCTCGTTTTCTGTGTGCCTTGACTCGGATCCGGATCTTAGACAGCACCGGGCTTTCTCTGCTATTGGCCCCATTGCATGGAATGGGTTTCCTCTGTCTATGCGGCGCATGCGCCTTATGCCTTTGGTTTGCTCAGCTGCATTTTATCGTAGCCTTAAAACGCTAGCCTACTTTTCACCCGAGGTTAGGTCGAGTGCGCTCCTGAGTGACCTTTAAGGAGCGCTACATGAATATGAATATTATCAATAATAATAATAATTTGCTGTGATAGGACTCCCCCACGTGGAATGGCCTTCCCTTCTTCTAGGCGTAATAAACTCATGTCTAGGCTCATTCCAGAGTCATCTCTCTTACTCAAAACTTTCTTTCCTCGGGGCTACTGCAGTGTTGAAAGCCCCTCTGAATAATCTACGCTGCGAGAGGCTACGCTCTGCGAATGCTTTTTATACGATAGACAGCCCGACCAACACCGCTGAAATTAGTCCCCATCTTGTGGTTTAAGCGAGGTTGAGAATTTAGAACGCTGATGGTCGGGTAGCTTACCCGACCATCAGCCTTTTCAATTCCTATCTATTCCTGTCTACGTTCACTGCTGATGATTTAACTACACCATCAATCGTGTCTAGCCTATTTGTAATCGTCTTCCATGCAATTGAATACAGTTCAGACAGACAGGAAGACAGGTAAGACGGAGTTACGTGTTAAAAGGTTGAGTAGATTCCTCCAGGAAAGGCGTGAATAAACATCGGCTTATGTGGTCTACTCTTGCTGCAGTGGACTTGGCAATAAGCAGCAATTCATTTTTGCTGGTCGGTTTACCCCATCAGGATGCGCCTATTGGTCATCGCAAAGATAGGAGCAGCCGTCATCCGGCAGCTAGCCACTACCCACAGGACCTAGTGTCCCGCGTGCATCCTTCCGCTCGCGCAGCCGAAGTGCAAACTCTCTGCAGGAGGGCGGATCCCGGAAGCTATTTAGAGAATTCCGAAGAAGACTGGAAATAGTTCCCTAGCTGAAACCGCCGCGCCACAGAGAACGACCATTTTCATAGTAGTTTTAAGTATTTGTTAGACAGAGAAAGACCGAATGGACTCAAAATCTCGAAAGACAAACCCACTCGTTTGTGATGACTGAAGCTAACGACCTTCTATATATGATGTTTTAGGAGGCGTTGTCACCGCTCATTGGTTTGATTCCAGAGTAGGCAGCGAAATGTCTGGTATGAGTGAAATGATATACATATAATAATAACAATTATAGTGTGGCCAGAGTTTGCAAGTGTTCCGAGCTGTAGGCATCCTTAAGTCTATACTGTCAAAGGTCGCCAATTGTGAAGTTCAGCAACACGGCGCCTTGGTCTTTACTCACCATGCTCTAACGTGATAAAGGACTGGCTCCACCGTACAAGGCCGTAGCCAGGATTTGATTTCGGGGGGTGTTTCACTCACTAATTTTCCTTTTTAAGTCATCCGGCATATTTCGGGGGGTGTTTTCATGGTTTTATTTCATGGTTTTTACATCATGTGCTCGTAAATGCATTATATTATTTTTCACATTTTCCATTTCGGGGGGTGTTCAAACACCCAAAACACCCCCCTAGCTACGGCCTTGCCACCGTATCTACAAGAACTCTGTTTTTCACCTATGCTGTCCAGAGTCGATTTACCCTTCGGTCAGCGGACCAAGCTGAATTTCTGGTTCTCTGCTGACGGACTGATATCCGACAGCATCGTTCATTCTCAGTCGCTGGTCCCACAACCTGGAATGGTCTCCCTGTTAAACCGCCCTAATTGACCATGCAGTTGTCACTCCACTCTCTTTTAAAATCATAAAGCTGTCCTATATAATAGCCGTGATTGGGCACGACCGTCCGAACCACAGGCCGTACACAAGGGATTGTGACGTCACAGAAGACGGCTGAATGCATGCAGCTGTTGCTGCTTGGTATGCATTCAGATACGCTAAGTTTTAGTTTAAATAATTAATTAGTCTACTAAAATGCTATGTGAAGCAAGTGTGGGGGTGAGGGGGTTTAGGGGGTTGGGGTGGAAAAGTGAAGTGGGGTGGGAAGGTTTGCGGGGTCGAGGGGGTGGAGGGGTGTTGTGGAAGGGAAGGGGGTGAGAGGTGGGGTGGGTTGGGGTTGGGGAAGGCAGTGGGGTGGGATGGGGTGGAAATTTTCATCAAACCTCAATTTCTCGGGTGGGGTACCGGTAGAGGTCGGAATGTGGTGGTGTGTTGTGTGGTGGGGTTGAGGCCGTAGCCGGCAGAAACCTATATTTCCCGGGCAACGCCGGGTACCCCAGCTAGTACATTTGACAGTAGACTTAAGGATGCCTAGTTGACTTTGGAAACTCTGCCTATACTGGTCTCTCCTCCCTTAACCTCTCTAAACTTCAGTCAATACTTAATGCTGCTGCCCGCCTAATTGCTGGTCTTCCAAAATTCTCTCACATATCTGATTTTATTAGGGACACTCTTCATTGGCTTCCTATACCTCAGCGCATTGAGTTCAAGATTCTGACACTTATGCGCAACTCTCTTCTCGGGGTAGCCCCCTCTTATCTTCGGGCATTGTGTAACTTGGTCTCCACTCTTCCTGGCCGCTCTGCCCTTCGCTCGGCTGCTAATGGCCTTCTAGTTGTCCCGCGCATGCGTGGAGCTACGGCCCAGTCCAGAAGCTTCGCATATGTTGGCCCTACTTGTTGGAACCGCCTTCCTCACAAGCTACGTTCTGAGCTTCTTGGCCTTTCTCTTCCTCTGTTTCGTTTACGCCTGAAGACTATACTATTTGTTAGCGGGAGCACTAGCTTGGGTCGGGAGCGCCACTGAATCTGTGAGCGGCGCTATATAAATGTTTCAATTGCAATTACAATTACAATTAGTATATAATAATTTATTTTAAGAGGCTTTGTCACCTCTCATTGGCTTCCAATCCTGTCTCTGTGACATATGCTTGTGGTCTATCTATATCTATAAGGAAGGATGTGACTATGTATGTTTGTATGTATGTTTGTATGTATGTGACTTTGTCCAGAATGCACGCTCACAGTTTTTGAGCTTTTCACTCCAAACCTTCACTACTGTGTAGGTCTCGGCACGAGACGCAAAGGCGAGGGGTTGGCGATTCTCTACCACCATGGGGGCCAGGGTGGGGAGCGAAACCCCCAAAATATTTTCAAAAAAACGCAGCTATTTTTTTGATTTTTTTTCCTAGATAGAGGTCCATCAGAACCCCCCGGATCAGGGGTTGGCAAATCTCCACCACCAGGAGGAGCCAGGGTGCGGGGGGTCAAAAACGCTGATTTTCGCTAAAAAATTTCATTCGCTTGCCACGTATAAAAGCAGTAATTTTAACCGTTTTAGAGGTGTCTAAAGTGGAGTGGAGGGGTGGGATGGAGGTGAGGGGTAAAGGTGGTGAGATGGGGTGGAAATTTTCGTCAAACCCAAATTTCTCCGGTGGCGTACTGGTATAGTGGTCGCAGTGTGGTGGGGTGTTGTGTGGTGGGGTTGTGGCCGGAGCGGATCGAATCCTAAATTTCCCGGGCAACGCCGGGTACCCCAGCTAGTGATGTGACAATAATATTATGGTCTAAATTTAGATTGTTTGCCACGCTTGTATACGTACTTGGTGATATTGCGATGCTGTTTATTGGCAGTTCCGGGGTTGGCATAGGTTCCTCAGTTGACTTTGGTATATGAATTTTCATATGTCTCCGAGTTGGCAAAGGTTTATGAATTTTCATATGTCTCCGAGTTGGCTTAGGTTTATGAATTTTCATATTTTTCTGACTTGGCATAGGTTTCTGAGATGGCATGGATTTATGAAGTTTCATATGAGTAGTTGTTAAACTACCGGTGACGCTATCAGGGACGTCATCAATGACGTAATAGCTCAAAGGACAAGGTGATGACGTAATAGATTATGTTTCTTATGTAATGGTGTCACAATTTTTACTAATTAGGACATAACTCTTACATAATGAGAACCTGATTATTACATAATGGTATCACGATAAGTAGGTCGAGAGCTCTGTCACTGATCGCACTCTGCTAGTGCCAGTCCCAAGTCTGAATAAAGAATGAGGGCGTCGATAATGATCTTTGATATCACACAATGACTTTAAACTGCAACTTCTGCTAGAACGACAATGAGCTCAAGGACACTAAGAACCAGAAATGCGGAAACCGAAAATGCGGATTCCGGATATGCGGACCCCGCCGGGGGGGGGGGGGCGGCCACCATCCGCTCAGAGCACCACCCAGCGAGCAATATTTTTCATAACTAAGCATTTATGAGTGTTTGTGAAACTAAGTGTGAGTGAATAAGTAAGACTTTGTAATACTTTGCATGAGACTATATGGAGTTGAGCAATACTAATGGCATTGTGTACTATTCTTTCATTCACCTTTCTTCAACTTAAAGTCTTAGTATACACATGAAAGAACAACAGATTCGGTAAATTGTTTATTTTCATCGCAAGCAGTTTCAATGGCGAGCATAATAACACAAAAGTTCAAACACAAGCAGCTTCCCATGAAAACATTATAACACAAAAGATTGATCACAAACGGCTTCATTTGCAAATATAAGAACACAAAAATCTTTTCAACTTACACATTTCAGATTACACATACTTCATTCTTATACTGTGCACAATTTATATAGCAACATTTTCAACTTCTGCAGCAAATAAGAGATTCTTTTAAATCAATTACATGCAGTGTCCTCTTTCCAACTTATATAGCATCATTTCAAGCGCACAGTAACTGCTCAAACTAATACCAATGTCCTTTTTCCAGTTTATTTAGCAGCATTACCATTTATACAACAACAAATTTCAATCGTCCTTCAACATATTTTACAAGTAACAGTGTCCTTTTATGCTGTTCATTTAACAAATAAGAGTTTCTTTTCTAACATATATGTACAAAGTTCTTTCCAAATTGTATATCAGCGTATACAACAAATTTCAATCTCTTCCTACAAATAGCATACTGCAGTAAGTGCCTTTTCTTCAATCATATGCAATACTATTTCAAAACATGTAGTATATTTTACAAACATCTTTGAATTTTTCAGAGTGCACTACCAAAGAATTAAACATTCGAGGGAATCTTTACATGCCCATAAGCATAAGAATCAGAAGCATTCAACAAATAACGCTTGTCGTCAAATGGCGAAAGAGCAGTCTTGGCAATTTCAAGAGTGTGCAAAGTGTGATTCATACTGCGTATAAGACAGAATTTAGACGTGGTGGGCTGCTCGCTAAAGATACAATTCCTATAATCTTCGTGCCTTATGACTTTATTTACATAGGACTTCTTAATACCTTTTGCTGTCTTTTTCTCTTTTTCATTCGGCAAGAGCAGACTATACATTTTAGCTCTTAGGCCACAGAATTCCAAAACTGCTGCACCATTACACTCGTCTTTAAATTTCCCGATAACCTTTGAATTTGTACAACTATGTAGAAAATGATCAGACGGATAATCAGACGTGTCATATTCACTTAAATTCAATTGCATATCAGCATAGACATCTTCTGTTGTAATGAGATAGCAAAGACTATCTGTATCAGTGAACAGCAATTTGCAATTCTCGCCGTACAATGGAAGTATGTGCTGATAGTGGAAATCATACATTTTAAGTTTTGAAATATCTAGTATGCACATTCCCGCATACAAAGGCTTGTTCAAGTATACATCGCTCTTGATCAATTTCACCGCTGTCAAATCTTGATTTATTATTCGAAAGCATTCAAAAGTGGGGCGAGCTGCGAATCGTTTGGATCGTTTCGCATTGGTGACAAGTTTTATTTCCAAATGTTTTCTATTGTTTTGCATGCATTTGCCATAAATCGAGTTATTCATCAATTTGAATAAATCCTTCTCGAAGGAGGATTTAGCAGCCTGCCGTTTGGATGTGTTAAAGTCGATATATTTTTTCAGCCATCGACTTTGTTTGAATTCCAAAATTTTGTGTATTTTAGTCACTACTAAGCCCAATTTCAGATACAATTGAAGATTTCGATAATGCACGACATATTGCTCCTTTGGCAACAAATTTGGAACTAATTTTTCTACGCCGGCGCTAATTTTGGTATCGATCTCGTGCGAAACTGACTTTGCGTAAGGCGATAACATGTCAGGCGTTATGAGAAATTTTTCAGGTGCAAGCGGATAGTCATTATGTCTGTCGTGGAGATATGCTGGATAGTCCAAGTCGACTTCCAGCAAGTACCCCAAGTCGTCATCCGTCGTCTTAGTCGTCAAGTCAAATTCATTAATTTCGTCGCTTTCCAAGAATCTGAATCCTCCTGTTGGCAGCGGTTCGCTCATCGCATATCCATACAAGTTATTGCAATCTAAATACATTATGTAACTGTTGGGAATCTTTTCATCATATCCTTTGGCTAGATATGGATTGTTGGCTTTCGCATATCTATTGCTGATCATAGAGACACCACCTCTCATACCCTTCTCGATAAAGAGGTAGATGTCTGGATCGGTAATAAGTTCCAGCGAAGCCTTTGTCATTCTAAGACAAGCATCAAAACTAAGACCCGGGCTGCTGTAGTAGTGAGCAGCATCAAGTTGATAGAATTCCAAGGACATCTGACGGAAGGATTCAAATACATCGCTCAGTAAAATCACATCAGTCTTTAAGTAAAGGTCGTGATAGTCTCTAAGACAAGTCATGTCGAATGTCCTCCAGAGTTTCTGAGCGTATTCGTAGTCGGCGTCGCTAATGTCCTCGTCAGTAAGTCGACTGTAAAATTTGTCTTTGCCTGGTAATGTCGTTTCAGTCATTCTGTCTTCGCCCGACATGTATTCGTACGGGAAAACACCCTTACGCAAAAGCATTTTGTAACGATCCGGGTAAAGTCGACGTAAATGCACAAATTTGGAGTCGTCCTCTTTGGACAAATTTTTCACTAACACATCCAAACCGCAGTTTAAGAATTGCAATGAGTCTATAAACCGCAGACCGTTAATCTCAAAGGACATGTACTTTTCCATATTGGTGGCGATGACATTTATGTCTGATGAAGTAAATTCTTTGCTGAGATATTTTAAAATGATGTGGGAATCGTATCCCTTGAGATTGTGAAAAATGATTGGAATGAGGAAATTAGCATTCTTTTGCTCCTTGACTCTGGTTGGCTTTTTGAATTTGAATTTTAAGTTACACGTCGAGCACAGTGCAGATAGAAAATTGCCTGTGATGTGGCAATGGTGGCGAACCTTATTTTGCTTGTTCAGAGAAATTTCGCAAGAGGGGCAATTTGCGCAAGTTTCGTATTCAGCCATTTGCACGTCAGTTAGTGTCTTCATTTTTAGGTTCGTGCTCAATATTTGATTGATTCTTTTCTGTTCTTTCTTAATGTGTGCGAAAAAGTGATTCATTACGTCAGGGCCACTATACACGAAAGAAATTTCATCATTAAATTGTGGGAATGAAGATACCGTTAGACAGCAAAATCCACTTGGGATGTGGTTGTCTAGTATTTTGGTCGAATTGCCAGATTCACTTTCACTAGGTTTCAGAAAGCATTCAAAGTCACTATAGATGACAAACGGTACTGGCATTTCATGCTGAGTGTTTGAGAATTCCAATATGTTATTATCCTCACTAGGATATTTTACCTTTTGTATTCCATGTTTGCCACATTCTGGAATATGATCGTTTTTGCCTGCGACAGTAGTAAAACAATGCAAACAATATGGGCAAGGAAAGATTCTATGTTCATAAGAATTTCTGCTGGACAATAGGGCCGACAAGTTGCGAACCACAATATAGTGGCGTTTCTCAAGATCAGATAGAAGAAGTAGGTTGACAATGTACTTTCTGTCTCTGTGTGGAGAAGCATAAAGAGGGGCAAAAGAGCGGTCGTCAGGATTAGAATATACGACGTTTATGGCATAGTCAGGATTGAGTTTCTCAAAGAGAGGTATTTGTTCAATTTTCATTGGAAAAGTCAGGCCCGTAATATCTAGTTCATCAAGATAACGTTTGTAGATGCTGGCGCGTTCTGCATTGATGGATTGGTGATGGGATACAGATAACACGGAATACAGAAAGCATTTTTCGTCGTCGTTACGAATGTTGAGTGCTGCACGCTTATTTGCAATATACTTCGGTGTTGGAATATAACTCGACGCATCGATCGGATCATACAAAGAATTGCAAATTTTTAGGTCTTCCACGTTTGTGATACTCCAACCTGATCCCTCCGTTGTAAAAGAATCCACCAAAGCATCGAATCTCTCGACAGCTTCCTGCAGCTGCTCAGGAATCTGCGATGGATGACTTAGTATAGATGGAAATGACTTGAAATATGCAGTCGTAGTTTTTTCACCATCTGGTGAATCGCGATGGAAACCCACATCAACTGCCAGATACCACTTGATCGCACTAAAAAGTATAAGAAACTTTGTAAGATCAAGTAATTTCTGTTAAAATTTAAAGTTAAGAACAAGAATTTAAATCAAGGTGCTTTCTAAGTGAAGTAAATTTCTGAGAATTACATACTAATTTTAAGAAATTTTTTTATACCAATCGCTTTTCTAAGTGAGGAAAATTTTCAGTGAATTATTTATTAAATTTAAGAAAAAGAATTTATATCAACCTCTTTCTAAGTGAAGAAAAATTTCTGTAGTTGCTAATTTGCAAAAGAAAAATAATTTTTACCAATGTGTCTTCAAAGTGAAGAAAATTTCTAAGAGGAAAAGATTACTTACCCATCGTCTCGCAGAATTTCCTCCAAGTCGTTTGCGATACAAGATTCCTGCGACTGCAACAATGAATGCAGGTCGGTTGCTCGTTTGTCTACGATCAACGATTTTTCCATAAAAGTGTTTTGCACGGACACCCGTATATTTGGATTAGCTTGCCGCTTCAGACATGTAATGCAGTCCGCTTGACCGCTCCTGAAGAATCTTGGAGCTCGTCTCGCATTGCAGGAGGGACAATTCTGCTTGTTGGAGCACGAGTCACACAGTCCCTCTTCGTTAAGATTGAACCTCTTGTAAGCATTGCAGGATATGCAGCGTCCTACAGCACATTATTCGAATTACAAGTTATTCATGCACATAAGATTCAGTTTATGCAATATAATATAGGCATATGTGTAAATTGTGTATAGATCTAAAGAAAATGCTGTAAAGAATACATGTTTTTGTATAGAAAAGTACTTACTCGCTGTGTGATTCATGGTCGAAGTTCCTTCACCAAAATCTTCATCTGTCGCACAGACTACAATTAAAATATATTTCACGTACATACAATAGTACTATAGTACTTATTGTTATTATTTTTTTTAATTTAAATTATTTTTATCATTTTTAAAATTATTATTATTTACTATTATTATTAATTTATATTATTATTTTGCTTCTGTTTATTTTAATTTTATTTTTTACTATTTTTATTTTATATATTTTTTATATTAATTTTGTTTTTATTTTTACTTCTATTTATTTATTTATTCTTACTATTTTTCAGTTTAAAAAATTATATTACTTTTATTTTTATATTTATTATAATTTTTATTTTTTTTTATTTTTTATTATGGTTTGGAAATTGTTAAAAAGAATATATATGCACACACACTTTTTATCATTATACTCACGGACTTTTTTCTGAGGTTGAGTGAATGCAGAGTCGGCTTTGCGTTTCTTCTCTGCAAAATAAAGAAACATAATATAATATAACATAATAATATGATGATGATATGATATGATATGATAGAATATAATATGATAATATCAATTATAATATGAGAAGCATTTAATTTCAAAATATGTTGTTTGTAAAATTTTAAAATAGTCTGTGAAATATAAATACATAATTATGCGAATGCGTACCTAAGGCTTTTGCACGCTCCAGAATTCGTTTCTCCATGCTTATTTTCTCTTCGCGTTCGATTTCCTCCATTTCCTCGTCGTGGACCCTCGCTGTAAAAAAAATATGTTTTTCTTGAATGAGCCATGATTGTTATCAACTATGTCGCTTGACCTACTATATCAAATGCGTTTCCACTATGCCCTACTATGCGAAATTTACATGACCTATTTACCTGTGCTCATATCGGTATGTTGTCAACTACTGATGATGTTGCGCCAAAACCGGTGCTTCCACTACTACTGACGAAGTTCGTTGAAGAATTGAATTCTGACGATATAAAACGCCTACTGCGGTTCGGCTGCTCAAAGTTGAGTGTCCAATGCTGCAAATAAACAGGTCTTTATTGGAATTGATACTATTGACAGCAGGAAAGGAGTAAGTCTGCCAATATAATATATCTATATGCATTTACACGACCTTTATTCACATTAATGCATGTGGTAAATCATCGCTAGACAGGCTATTGGACACAATGTCCAATTGCAACCTTTATACCAGGCTATGGTACTACTTTGGACTTGGTTATTGTCTGATAATCGCTATATCTCTTCTGTCAATGCAATTTTCATTGTCTCAGACGAAATTGAAAACTACCATTTCATGCATTGATAAGATAAACGCGATGGGATTCAAGTCTATATATTCTTTGTTTGTGAATGCGATGCTTAATGTAGCACCTTTCCATCATGTGCTACATAGGTTCCTGGCATGTTATGCAAGTCTAGAATGCATGCAGCAATGCAGCATAAATAAATGCTTGCTATGAGAGGATCCATATAGGTTTAATTTTAAACAACTGCTCTAGAATGGACACCACACAAATCAATGAAATAAGAATGCGCATATGTTCATTAATTGTATTTAATTTCAGGTGCAGAGGAATTGTATAGGTCTACAGCGTACTATGTTTCGTTGGGATAGGAGGGTTTTATGATCGAATACACCTCAAGCCGCCATGTAGGATCATTGTCCAAGATCTTGACGTTGTGTTAGTCCAAGAACAATGTATCACACATTAATCGTCTCAGTCGCTCCTGTTTTTATCAGCTGCCCCAGCTTCACACTGTCGCTCGCTCTCTCTCTTGTAACTGACGCTGCGCATTCCTTTTGGATCAGCTCGTCTTGACTATTGATCATCACTTGATGCTGATCTATCATCAGGCTGGTTATCTTCTCTTGACAGTATTCTACACGTTGCGGCGTGTCTCATTGGACAACCGCTCAAATTTGATCATGTTACAAATTACATGCCTGCTGCTCTGCATTGACTCCCTATCCGTCATCGCCTCGAATATAGAATCTCTTCATTGTTATGATGATGCTAGCTAGGTCTTGCTCCAGCTTACCTACTTGATCATTGTCGAGCTGTGTTAAGTTCTTGGACTGGTCGATCCCTACACTCGGGGAAGTGCTCTTGGTTCCGATTGCTAGCACTTCCATCTTGCAGAGTTGTACTTTTTCTGCATTTTGGGTCCATGATATGGAATGGCCTCCAATCTGAGCTGCGCCTGTTCCCTAGGTCACTCTCTGACACATTCTATAAGCACTTAAACTACACTGTTTGACCATACTGCAGTCGGGAGCACCTCTGAGTAGTTTCTTGAAGGTGCTGTATAAATACGGGAATGAATGAATGAATGAAAGGCCTCTACTCACAATGTCTTTTGACGATCAGGCTGTGATATGGAGCACTTCTGAACAGCAGTCGCGAAGGAACTCTATAACAAGCAAAAATATACATATACACATACAATGCTCAATATAATATGCAAGTCAGAGACTGTACTGGGAAATAGTATGACTGTACTATGCACAAGCTATTGTCTTGTGTTCCAGAAAATTGGAACAAAGCGTTGATAAAACCTAGAGACAATAATAATAATAATAATAGTATACTATAATAATAATAATAATAATAAGAAGAAGAATAATAATTTTTTTTTAAATAATATAAAAAAATAATAAATAAATAATAATAATAATAGTAATAATAATAGTAATAGTAGTAGTAATAGTAATAATAATAGTAATAATAATAATAGTAGTAATAGTAATAATAATAGTAATAGTATTAGTGGTAGTAGTAGTGGTAATAATAGCAATACAATAGTAGTAATAATAATAGAAATAGTAGCAATAACAGTAATGGTAATAATAATAGTAATAGTAGCAATAGTAGCAATAATACCAATAAAAACAATTATAGTAATAATAATTATAATTATAACGGTAATTTATATAGCGTAGTAACACAGCCTTGTCGTTATTCTATTTTGGGATTTTATAAAGCGCCTCTCACAGTACAACCTAAACAGAGGTGCTCCCAATGCGAAGAACTCCTGGAAAAAGAAAAGTCTTAAGACAGCGGGCAGAAAAAGAAAAACCTCCAGTTAAAATCTGGGCATGAATAATAGTGGGAACATCGTTCCACAGTAAAGGGCAGACTGAGACTAGGCGCGATGTTGGGTTGTGGCAGTCCGAGAACGTGGTACAAGAAGATCGTGGCGGTCTAAAGAGCGGAGAGGACGTCCAACGGTAGTTGAGAAAGGCTTCCTAATAAAATCACAAGGTGGCAAGGCGATACCAATGCATAATGTATACTAACCTTTGATGACTTGTTCTACCACGATGTGTGCGAAACTGATGGAAAAATTATGCTCATCAGCATCTGTAATGTTGATTGAACGCAGTAAGCACAGAATAACAGAAATTCGCGAAGGTAGCCTATTAACAATGTAACGCCTTTTTAGAAATGCTCTTTAAATCAAAAGTACGAGTCGCATTCACGAGCGATGCAATAACTCAGAAACGACTTTGAGTATGAAAAGTAATACTTTTTAATAAATTGGTCGACATTTAAAAGATTAGTGACACATGAAATTAAGGTGTCTAACTAATGTTACACATTTTTTGAAATTATAGCATTTATACCAATTCCTGTAATCTTTCAATTATAGTATATCGAAGTTTGCAATTTAATATATTATTTCTATTGTTATAAAGTTTAAAGAGCTGTAACACATTGAATTATATGAATGAATTCTCTGTAGGTTTATGAACAATGCTTAAGCGTCTATGCCAGAAATGCATTTGGCGCCACCTAACGAATACTTAAGAAATTCATTTCCTATGCAATTCACATTTTTGCTCATTAAATTATACAATTATTGTTAAATTTGTATAAATAATACGAAATATTATATATTTAATTGACATCTCCGATGTATTATAATTGAAAGATTATTGGATTTGGAATAAATGCTATAATTTCAATAAGTATATGTAGTATTATTTAGACTCCTTTATTTCGCGGATCACTAAATTACAAATTTAACGAATGTGGGAAGAATATACCTTTTCATACTCTGAGTTGCTTTTGAGAGGAAGTGATGCTAAGTGATGGAAACCTTTGTTACCTCCGGTACGCTGGTAACCCAGCGTATGCACTTACGGAGGTCGAAGGATCTTAATTTCCAGTCTGGACACCATTTGCGGTTTAACCATGGTGCTCTGAGCGGGTGGTGGCCGCCCCCCCCCTCCGGCGGGGTCCGCATATCCGGAATCCGCATTTTCGGTTTCCGCGTTTCTGGTTCTTAGTGTCCTTGAGCTCATTGTCGTTCTAGCAGAAGTTGCAGTTTAAAGTCATTGTGTGATATCAAAGATCATTATCGACGCCCTCATTCTTTATTCAGACTTGGGACTGGCACTAGCAGAGTGCGATCAGTGACAGAGCTCTCGACCTACTTATCGTGACACCATTATGTAATAATCAGGTTCTCATTATGTAAGAGTTATGTCCTAATTAGTAAAAATTGTGACACCATTACATAAGAAACATAATCTATTACGTCATCACCTTGTCCTTTGAGCTATTACGTCATTGATGACGTCCCTGATAGCGTCACCGGTAGTTTAACAACTACTCATATGTTTCTGAATTGGCATAAGCTTCTGAGTTGGCAAAGGTGTCTCAGCTGACATAGCTTTATGAATTTTCATATGTTTGTGAGTTGGCATACGTTTGTGAGTTGGCTTTGGTTCCTGAGTTGGCATAGGTTCCTGGGTTATGGATGTTGTCATCAATGCATCTGCATCTGAATCCTTTGCTAGAATTATGTCGGCGATAGTTAATCCTTTTGACAGAGATACAGTTGACGCTGAGAAATCTATTAGAATAGTGAATACATTGGTCTCCGTTCAAACGAAACTTGAATTAATTAAACTCAATTATTGTTCAAGTTTGAATTCTGATTGTAAATCTGCATTGCTTGCTGGACATTATAAGCTTAAACCATTTCAATAATTGATAGAAACTTTGCCGTGTGAACGAACCATCAAAATCCCGTTTGGCAAAAATGTAGCTTCGAATTATGTGACGGAGTTCTGCTGGATAGTCTCCTCTTTCAAGTGCATTACTGAAAGTATTATTCAAGGGTCCGGTCTTGTGCCGATCAACTTTCTTGCCCTAATTTTAGGATTAAAACTGTTATTCATAAATTTATTGGATTGATGAAAAAATAAATCATGCTTCAATTAAATGCTTTTTTCATGGAAGCTGGTATGATGCAACTTAACAATGACCGTTGAATCCATTACAACAAAGCACTTCGTGGTATCTAAACCTATAAAATACAAGTTGTAGCGGGTGGTTGACAAAAAATCTCCTCATCCACGTGCCCGCTTTTTTCAAATAATTACAAAAACAACTTCTTAGCACCCACCGAAAACACTATCGGTATTCGCGATCCAAAAATCTTACCTTTTCCCGAGTCTGAAACATTTAATTTTTTTAAAAGTTAGCGCAATATTTAAGATTGGTCGCCGGAAGTTTCGGAACCCTTTTCAAAGAATCCATAGATTCATGACGTCATCACTTCTTCACCTCACTTTAGACGGCCGATTTTATAGCGCGCGCTTTCGCAAAATTATACTAAAAACACTGATAGCAATAATTATGAACGGTGGATAGCAAGATAATGACAATGGACACCGGTAATTAATATTATACCGTGTCGTCGTATGTAGGCCATCTGTATATTATTTAGGGGGACGGGTTTAGGCAAAAGAACAAAGATTCACCGGCACATGCCGAGCGAATCCGCCCCGCAGGAGCGGCTGGGAAATGGGTTGGGGCGAAAAACCTACATTTCAAGGAGAACGCCAGGCACCCCAGGCTGGGATCGGGTCGGGGCCGATGGAAGAAGGCGGGGTGAGAAAGGCGGAGTGGGAGCGGGGTCAGCGTGGCTGGGGATTAAAAGCCGAAATTTCCCGGACAACGCCGGGTAGTTCAGCTAGTAGTCTATAACGACCGTTTTCACTCTTTGCCCCTCGTTTTCTGTGTGCCTTGAATCGGATCCGGATCTTAGACAGCACCGGGCTTTCTCTGTTATGGCCCCCATTGTATGTCTGTCTATGCGCCTTATGCATATATGGTTTGCTCAGCTGCAGCCTACTTTTCACCAGAGGTTTGGTCGGGTGCGCTCCTGCGCTCCTGAGTGACCTTTGATGGGCGTTACATTAATATAAATATCCATAATAATAATCGCCTTCCCTTCTCCTATGCGGGATAAACTCATGTCTGGACTCATCTCAGAGTCATCTCTCTTACTCACAAAACTTTATTTCCTCGGGGCTACTATGCTTTTAGAGCGATTCTGAATAATCTACGCTGCGAGATGCTACGCTCTGCGAATGCTTTTTATACGATAGACAGCCCGACCAACGCCTCTAAAATTAGTCCCCATCTTGGTTTATACGAGGCTGAGAATTTAGAAGGCTGATGGTCGGGTCTCTTACCCGACCATCAGCCCTTTAAATTCCTACCTATTCCAGTCTATATGTTCACTGCTGATGATTTAACTACACCATCAATCGTGTCTTGCCTATTTGCAATCGTCTTCGATGCAATATGCATTTTAGTTGAGACAGACAGGAAGACAGGTAAGACGAAGTTACGTGTTAAAAAGGTTGAGTAGATTCCTCCTGGAAAGGCGTGAATAATCATCGGCTTATGTGGTCTACTCTTGCTGCAGTGGACTTGGCAATAAGCAGCAATTCATTTTTGCTGGTCGGTTTACCCCATCAGGATGCGCCTATTGGTCATCGCAAAGATAGGAGCAGCCGTCATCCGGCAGCTAGCCACTACCCACAAGACCTAGTGTCCCGCGTGCATCCTTCCGCTCGCGCAGCCGAAGTGCAAACTCTCTGCAGGAGGGCGGATCCCGGAAGCTATTTAGAGAATTCCGAAGAAGACTGGAAATAGTTCCCTAGCTGAAACCGCCGCGCCACAGAGAACGACCATTTTCATAGTAGTTTTAAGTATTTGTTAGACAGAGAAAGACCGAATGGACTCAAAATCTCGAAAGACAAACCCACTCGTTTGTGATGACTGAAGCTAACGACCTTCTATATATGATGTTTTAGGAGGCGTTGTCACGGCTCATTGGTTTGATTCCAGAGTAGGCAGCAAAATGTCTGGTATGAGTGAAATGATATACATATAATAATAACAATTATAGTGTGGCCAGAGTTTGCAAGTGTTCCGAGCTGTAGGCATCCTTAAGTCTATACTGTCAAAGTCGCCACTTGTGAAGTTCAGCAACACGGCGCCTTGGTCTTTACTCACCATGCTCTACCGTGATAATGGCCTGGCTCCACCGTATCTACAAGAACTCTGTTTCCCACCTGTGGTGTCCAGAGTCGATTCACCCTTCGGTCAGTGGACCAAGCTGAGCTTCTGGTTCCATTCGCGG
>OX457046.1:10545211-10625211 GCA_949752735.1 Lumbricus terrestris
GGAGGCTGGTTGAAAGTTTTCCAGATCTGAAATAGAAGCTGGATGAAGGCTGGATGAAATGGAAGCGGGATCAAGGTATTATGTATCTTGAATAGAAGCCGGATGAGTGATAAAACGCTTAAGAAACGGAAGCTGGATGAAGTTATTTATAGGTCGGAAATAGAAGCTGGATTGTCGAAAATAACGACCGAGAAAAAAGAAGCTGGATGAAGGTATTTCTAAGTGTGAAATACAAGCTGGATTGACAAAAGACGAACGAGAAATAGAAGCTGGATGAAGATATTTATAGGTCGGAAATAGAAGCTGGATTGAGGAAAATAACGACCGGGAAAAAGGAAGCTGGATGAAGTTATTTATAGGTGTGAAATAGAAGCTGGATTGATGAAAATCTTCTTGCTTATTATTGGAGCTGGATTGGTTAAAACGTTCTTCCATAAATTGGAGCTCGATGGATGAAAATGTTTTTGATTGAGTTGGGGCTGGATCAATTGGTGAAAATCTTCTTGATTAAATTGTAGGTGGATGGATGAGAATGTTCTTGCTTAACTGGGAACTGGATTGATGAAAATCGCCTTTATTAAGCTGGAGCTTGATTGATGAAAATCTGCTCTATTAAGAGGGAGCTGGATCGATGAAAATCGACTTGATAAAATTTAGCTGGATGGATGAAAATGTTCTTGCTTAACTGGGAGCTGGATGGATGAAAATATTTTTAATTAAAAAACCAACGAGAAATAGAAGCTGGATGAAGATAATTATAGGTCGGAAATAGAAGCTGGATCGACGGAAATAACGACCGGAAAAAAAGAAGCTGGATGAAGTTATTTATAGGTGTGAATCAAGTCGATTTTCATCGATCCATCTCCCTCTTAATACAGAACATTTTCATCAATCCAGCTCCAGCTTAATAGAGAAGATTTTCATCAATCCAGCTCCAACTTAATTAAAAACATTTTCCTCCATCCAGCTCCAATTTAATCAAGGCGATTTTCCTCCATCCAGCTCCAATTTAATCAAGGCAATTTTCATCAATCCAGCTCCCAGTTAAGCAAGAACATTTTCATTAATCCAGCTCTAACTTAAACAAGGCGATTTTCATGAATCCAGCTCCAGCTTAATAGAGAAGATTTTCACCAATCCAGCCCCAACTTAATCAAAAACATTTTCATCCATCGAGCTCCAATTTATGGAAGAACATTTTAACCAATACAGCTCCAATAATAAGCAAGAAGATTTTCATCAATCCAGCTTCTATTTCACACCCATAACTAACATCATCCAGCTTCTTTTTTCCCGGTCGTTATTTTCGTCAATCCAACTTCTATTTCCGATCTATAAATATTTTCATCCAGCTTCTATTTCTCGTTCGTTTTTCGTCAATCCAGCTTCTATTTCACACTTAGAAATACCTTCATCCAGCTTCTTTTTTCTCGGTCGTTATTTTCGTCAATCCAGCTTCTATTTCCGACTTATAAATAACTTCATCCAGCTTCTATTTATCGCTCGCTATTTTCATCAATCCAGCTTCTATTTCACACCTATACATAACTTCATCCAGCTTCTTTTTTCTCTGTCGTTATTTTCATCAATCCAGCTTCTATTTCACACCTATACATAACTTCATCCAGCTTTTTTTTCCTCTGTCGTTATTTTCGTCAATCCAGCTTCTATTTCCGACCTATAAATACCTTTATCTAGCTTCCATTTCTTTATGCGTTTTGTCACTCATCCAGCTACTAGTTAAGATATAAAATACCTTGATCCCGCTTCCATTTCTTAAGCGTTTTATCAATCATCCAGCTTCAATTTAAGATATAAAATACCTTTATCCCGCTTCCATTTCTTAAGCGTTTTTTCACTCATCCAGCTTCTATTTAAGATATAAAATACCTTTATCCCGCTTCCATTTCTTAAGCGTTTTATCACTCATCCAGCTTCTATTTAAGATATAAAATACCTTTATCCCGCTTCCATTTCTTAAGCGTTTTTTCACTCATCCAGCTTCTATTTATGATATAAAATACCTCGATCCCGCTTCCATTTCTTAAGCGTTTTATCACTCATCCAGCTTCTGTTTCAGATATATAAAAAACCTCCATCCAGCCTCTGTTTCAGATAGAGAAAGCTTTCATCCAGTCTCCATTTCTTAGTCGTTTTATCATTCATCCAGCTTCTATTTCAGATATATAAAAACCTTCGTCCAGCTTCTATTTCTTAAGCGTTTTATCATTCATCCCGCTTCTATTTCAGATCTATAAAAACATTAATCGAGCTTCTATTTAAGATATAAATTACATTGATCCCGCTCAGATTTCTGAACCTTTTTAAATCCAGCTTCCATTTAATATTTTCATCAATTCAGCTCCAATTTAAGGCAATACATTTTACTCCATACAGCTCCAAATTAAGCAAGAACATTTTAATCAAGGCAAGACGTTTTCATCAATCCACCTCCAATATTTAATGCTGGACTTTTTCGTCAATCCAGCTTCAAATTTCATGTGTAACAATAATTATTCCGGTTTCCGTTACTCCCGCGTTATTTTCAACGATCCAGCTCCGATTTTATCAAGACGATTGTAATCAATCCAGCTCCATTTTAAGGCAAGACATTTTCATCCTTCCAGCTCTAATTTAAGCAAGAACATTCTCATAAATCCAGCTTCTACTTCAGGTAACAAAATACTTATTCCGGTTTTCTTTACTCAAACCGCTCCAATTTTAACAGGACGATTTTAGTCAATCTAAATCCGACTTCTATTTAAAATTGAAGTATTTTCATCAATCCAACTTCTATTTCGCAACGCGATTGTTTCGTGTATCCGGCTTCAATTTTTACAAGCATTATTTTCATCAATGCAACTTCGTTTAGGAAACGTTCTTTTCCTCGGTTTCTTTTTGCAGCGAGGCCATGAACAACCTGTTTTCGATATATGACGAGTTATTTTCATCAATCCAACTTCTCTTTTAGCGGCAATAACCATGTCGTAAAAAATTCGCAGTGACCATTTTGGTCGTGAACCAGATGTCGGTGAACCAGATGTCGGTGAACCAGTTGTCGGTGAACCAGTTGTCGTGAACCAGTTGTCGTGAACCAGTTGTCGTGAACCAGTTGTCCGTGAACCAGTTGTCGGTGAACCAGTTGTCTGTGAACCAGTTGTCGTGACACCACCAAAATCGTTTAGGAACAGAGTAACTTTCAATAATTGATGCAATGCGTCATGAAAACTGGACTTTATTTTGAGTATACTAACCCTCAGGCTACCAGGTTTTTTGTGACATGGATTACCAAGGGTGGTTATTACTTATTACCGCTCATGGATTTAGTTTTAGTTAGTATGGCATTGCTGCTCCGGATCGGCAATGCCAGCTGGGTGACGTCTCAGACTATATGTACCTGCCAGAGAGCTTTGTTGCCCTTCGGGAATCGAGGGAACTTTCGTTCAAGCAAAATTATTTTCATCCATCCGAATTCTAATTGGCAAGAATTCTGTTCGTCCATCCGACTTGTGTTCGACCAACGATGAAATCTCAAATGTCAATGCAATTCCGAAAAAATAATTTACGACATCAAAATAGACCCACACGTTTACCCAAACCGGTTTCAGATTTCTGTTACGAATCGCCATCCGCGATTTCAATGCCAAACGAGGTTAAATTCCCGTCTCAAATATCCAGTCGTTCGGTTCATTGGTTTCAGATTTCCAGCCAATCAGAATCCATTTCCTGTTCTTAAGAAGACACGTCATCATCCTTTGCACTTGACTCAAGACTCTCGATGCCATCGTCGTCTTTGATGCATTCATCGAATGACCGATGGCTTTCTTCGTCTGCATTGCTGCCTTCAAAACTGAGACGTGTTTATGTGGGTCAATCTACTTAGGACTACACGTGCCTCGCATTCATCGACTAACATCAAAGATGTGCGTTTGATGGCTATTAGTTTTGCGTCTAAAATTTACGTACGTTCCAACTTGGTTCATATTATGAGAATGATGTCTTTGTAAAGCACGTTGATACTTCTGTGCTGTTAATTTTGCTTCCGGAAAATGATCAATGCCCGTGACACGAAACGGAGTATCCCCCCTGAAAGCTATCCGGGGGGATGAATTAATCTATCCCCCCGGATGGAATTAATTGGTCTATACCATCCGGGGGGATAAACCATTCCATCAATTTTTTGGGGAAAATGCGCATAATAAAAAAATTATGCTGTAATCAAAATTTTAAGGAACTCTAATTGTTTTAAGTATCCTAAGCAATGTTCAGATAAAGGCAACTCGAATTTATTTAGTGACTCTGAGTGTTCTTAAGTGTTTTAAATGCTCTAAAAACAGGGCAAGACAAATTATCTAGTAGGAATAAACATGCCTGATAGTGTCATTGTTCAAAACAAAGCAGATGAAAATTAGTTTGGAAAAAAATACACGCGGAAGCAGTTTTTCGACTTTTTTTTAATTTGGGGGATACAATTAATACGGGGGATACTCTATTTCGTGACAGGTGCACTTGAAAGTGAATAGTTGAAACGAGTTTCCTAATGCATAAGCAGCATAATCGCCATAATTCAGGGTATACCTAGGCTAGAGATGCAGTGCAACATTATCTTTAATAAACAACATTTTCTTTATCTGCATATTAATAGTATTTGTAACTATAGTATCAGATAAATAATAATGATTTCCTTTATTGAACAATACAGTGTACAATACTGTTATGCAATTGAAAAATCATAAGAACACAAATCATAAATCTTAGCTACTCACAGAACATGCAGTCTAGGCTACTCTAACGCTGGATAATAATAATATTGTAGACTTGCAAACGTCTCACTTATTCCTACACAAGAGAAAAACGGTTGGGAACGAGTAATGCTATGCAACATGCTTGATTGTGTCGATTAGGTAGCATAGACAAATAACGTAGCGCCTGATTGCACAGTGTGGAGCACTGCATTGCGGTATGCCTACATTGTAGCTTATAAATATTCAGTTTGCATGTGGACTTGCGTAATGTGTCTGCCAGGGTGCCTGCGTGTCTGCCTCCGTCTCTCTGTTTCTCTCTGTCTGTCTCTGTCTCTGTTCCTCTGTCTTTGTCTGTCTCTGTCTGTCTGGGTCAGTCTACCTGTCTGTCTCTGTCTATCTATTACTCTGTTTCTCTCTCTCTGTCTGTCTCTGTCTTTGTCTCTCACTCTGTTTCTCTCTGTCTATGTCTGTCTCTGTGACTCTCTTTCTCTATGTCTGTTTGCGTCTCTGTCTCTCGGTGGTTCTGTCTTTCTGTATATGTGTCTCTCTCTCTCTCGATGGTTCTTAGCGTCATTGTCGGTGTTGGCTTCAATGCGATGGTCGATGCATCTGCTTAGCGATGCTAGAGACGACGACGCTGAGCTCAGCGGCTGTGCCAATCACTTCCTATATGTATATGCAGCAGCAGCAGCTCTAGTCTTACTTGGTCAGCATCAGACGTTAAGGCAGATTGATGAGGAAAGAGACAGAGGCGGGCAAAAAGGTAAACATATGCGGATGGAGAGGCACATTCGTAGACATAGGTAGACGTGGAAGGGGATAAAGACGGATGCAGAGGTATGTGAGCAGATAGAAGCAGATGCAGATGCAGGCCTATATGAAGAGATAGAAGCAGATGTATACTGAGGAATTGGGAGATATAAAACAGAATGTAGAGGTACAGGGAAATATAGATACAGATATAGAGGTACAGGGAGGGATAGAGACAGATGTAGAGGTACAGGGAGGGAAAGAGACAGAGGTAGAGGTACAGGAAAAGATAGAGGCAGATATAGAGGTACAGGGAGGGATAGAGACAGATGTAGAGGTGCAGAGAGGGATAAAGGCAGATGTAGAGACACAGGGAGGCATAAAAGCAAATGCTGAGGATTTGGAAGATCAAGACGTACATGTAGAGATACATGCAAAAATAGAAAGTAATGTAGATATACTCACCTTGAAACACTTTTCCTCCATCTACTCTTCGCCTCCTTTCTTCTGGCATGTGACCTTGTCTCCTATTTTCTCTCAGCTTCACTCATTCTTTTTCTCTTCTACATCCTCTTCCATATCAATTTCCCAGACTCCTCCACGTCATTCTTCCTTTCCGGACACAAGGTCCTCTCTCATCCCATTTCACTATCTCATCCTTATCCGTATTCACCTCCACTATTTTCCACCTCCGCCTCTTTTCCTTCCTTCTACCGTTCTCGGCAACATTCCCTATTCTCTATTCCCACCTACTGCCATTCCTTCTCAATCCGGAGGTTGAAGACCGACCATAGATCAGCATTAGGTGTCTCTCTCTCGCCCTTTCTCTGCCTCTGTCTCTTTCTCTCATTCTCTCATTCTCTCTTTCTTTCTCTCTCTCTCTCTCTCTCTCTCTGTCTGTCTCTCTGTCTGTCTCTCACTCTCTGTCTGTCTCTCTTTCTGTCTCTGTCTCTGTCCCTCTCTCTCTGTCTGTGTCTGTGTCTCTGTCTCTGCCCATCTCTCTGTCTTTCTCTCTCTCTCTCTATCTCTATCTGTCTCTCTCTCTATCTCTATCTGTCTCTCTCTGTCTGTCTCTCTTTCTCTGTCTCTGTCCCTCTCTCTCTGTCTGTGTCTGTGTCTCTGTCTATGCCCATCTCTCTGTCTCTATCTCTATCTCTATCTGTCTCTCTCACACACACACACACGCATTCTGGTCGCTCGTCTCGTCTCTAAGCACGACTCTGATCGACCGTTGACACCACAAAACAATCTGCTACCATCAGACCTCTGCCTCTCTCTCTTTCTCTGTTTGTCTCTCTCTCTCTCTCCCTCTCTATGTGTGTGTGTTAGTGTCTCTGTGTCTGGCCTTTGCATGCCTGTCTCCATCTGCCTGTCTAGCTCTGTTTGTCTCTGTATATCTCGCTTTCCCTATGTATCTCTTAGCATTCACCTGCCAACCAACATTTTTATGTCTTCCACGCTGAATCTTCCATTCACATCTTTCCAGTATTTTAATCATCTGCTTCCTTTCGTCACTTGACTCTTATTATGCAACACTAGACTGTCTCAAACCATTCTGATACCTTCGTCATCTTCTTATAAGTTATCCCATAGTATTATCAACATCATCAGAAATAATAGTTATTTATTTTTATTTCCATTGGCGCATATTGTTGCGTGATTGAAATGACATATTAACAGTACTCGGTTTCCTTTGTTTACTTATCATAAACATCTGCTACTAACACCATAACCCATCCACTGTAACAATAGGCTATTATGTCTTGGAATATATTAGGTGACAGTTCTAATAATAATAATAATAATAATAATAATAATAATAATAATAATAATAATAATAATAATAATAATAATAATAATAATAATAATAATAATAATAATAATAATAATAATAATAATAATAATAATAATAATAATAATAATAATAATAATAATAATAATAATAATAATAATAATAATAATAATAATAATAATAATAATAATAATAATAATAATCTTTTCTTTAATTAAACGCCTGCAAGACGCACTGCGCTTTACATTTACAAGTTATGCAGTAATCTTAATTAAACTTAACTACCAACTGAACAGACAGCTTTGTAATTACACGGCGCCTATGGCAGCCTACAAAGCAAATCCGCCCAACGGGGGCTCGAACTCACTACCTCTCGCACTCTACGCCAGCGTGTTATCCACTACTCTACCGAACCCCCTCATTCATGAAGTTTGTAGAAATTTTAAATAATAATATTGGTGAATAATAAAATAATTTTCGTTTAATCAACAATCCGGTTGACAGACCGCAACCGGTTACAGTGTACACTTATGCAGTTGAAGCAGTTTACAGGAACTCAGACTACAGAATACATACATCTTAACTATACCATCTGAACAGACAGCATGCACAAGGCCGTAGCTAGGGGGTGTTTTGGGTGTTTGAACACCCCCCGAAAAAAAAATGTGAAAAATAATATAATGCATTTACGAGCACATAATGTAAAAACCATGAAATAAAACCATGAAAACACCCCCCGAAATATGCCAGATGACTAAAGGGTCATCTATTTTTTAGGAAGGGAAATTGGTGAGTGAAACACCCCCGAAATCAAATTCTGGCTACGGCCTTGAGCCTGCAATACATATTATACAGATTATGATGTGTATGCATGCATACATATCATATATATAATATATATATATATATATCGTGGGTATAGACTGTATAGAGCACATAATCTTCGCGGAATGTCTGCCCATAAAGAGAGAGAGAGAGAGAGAGAGAGGGACAAAGCACCAACGTGACTGTCGCCTGAAGCGTAGAACGAGTTTGTGTGGATAAGATGGATGGAGACGTGAAGTCAACAGATGCGGTGTGAAGCACGAACGGTTGGCATGCAGGGAGCAATGGACATGGAGATGAGCGCAGACATGGAGAGAGATAGGAAGAGACAGAAGGAGAGACATAGAGGAAACTAAGCAAGATAGGAAGAAGGAGGGAGACAGCTCAGGACCATGCAGGAATGTATTGAGCAGGAATGGGGAAGGACTATATATTATAATATATAGATGCAGGGAGCCGGGGATTTTCGATGAAAAGTCAGCTAGTTTCACGGACTTAAGTGCTGACTATACCGAGAACAACAAAAGCGACATTTGACACGATGTGGATTGGAAGCCGATGGAGCGATAGATCGGGTGACGACCCTACTCAACCGCTCTCTTCCTCTGCCCATCTCTACCGCTCTCTCGTTTTCTGTCTGTCTGTCTGTCTGTCTGTCAGACCGACAGACAGACAGACAGGAGAGAGAGAGACAGACAGACAGACAGACCGACAGACCATCGGTCTCTCTCTCTCTCTCTCTCTCTCTTCGTCTCTTTTCCTCTCCATCTTTCGACCGTCCGCCTTAAATCATTAATAATGTTGACTCCGGCCGATATGTTTGGTGCCTCTAACGCATCGTGATTTTCTAGCTCATTTACTTGCTCATCTGTTTTCTCATGCTCTTATGATAACAACACATTCTCCTCTTCATACATTGCGCTGTTCCTATTCCTCTTCCTCTTCTTCAACCTTCTTCGTCTGCGTCTACGTTTCATCCAATCAGTCTTGTCCATCTCGTTAGCTCAGACCGGTTACAAGAGAAAGCAGTGAAAGCAGATGTGTGGTCGGCTGAAAGGTTTCGTGTCTCGCTCAAGCCAAACATGAACTGACGAAGCGAACAATGCTGCCGAGACGTCGTCACGTTCACCAGCACCGTCCATATTAAATTAGAAGACTCTTCTGCTCCATGCCGTCTCTTTAACCTGGTCTTACTGCTCTGTGTGTGTGTGTGTGTGTGTGTGTGTGTGTGTGTGTGTGTGTGTGTGTGTGTGTGTGTGTGTGTGTGTGTGTGTGTGTGTGTGTGTGTGTGTGTGTGTGTGTGTGTGTGTGTGTGTGTGTGTGTGTGTGTGTGTGTGTGTGTGTGTGTGTGTGTGTGTGTGTGTGTGTGTGTGTGTGTGTGTGTGTGCTGTCACTTTATCTGTCTCTTTCAGTTTGTCTCTGTCTGTCTGTCTGTCCGTCCGTCCGTCTGTCTGTCTGTCTGTCTGTCTGTCTGTCTGTCTGTCTGTCTGTCTGTCTGTCTGTCTGTCTGTATCTCTCTGCTTCTCTCACTCTCATCTCTTTTCTTAAGTCAGTCTTCTTATCCCTCTAGCTAAAGGCATTAAATGTATTTTGGTCACGCCAAAATGTGTATCTGAAATGTATTCATGTCGTTCGCTGCTTAAGACCGTCTTCCAAGTTCTCTGCCTGCATGTACCTGTCAATGTCACTGCTTCTCTGCCTCACTCGGTTCGATGTCTCCTTTCCTGTAATTACATTCATCTCATCTTTTTGGGTAGTCCTGTCTGTCTTCTGTCATTGAACATCTCTTTTTCAGGAATTGTTTTTATCGCAATCCCGATTGTTTATTGCAAGCCATAAGCTTGCAAATCAACGTGAGACTGTGATGTCAGACGTGTCTTTTGAATTTGAATCCATTCAGGATCAAGGGTCTTTTCGCAGAAGAAATAGGCAACTTATGTCGACGAAATTAAACGCTCTTGCTAGGTTCTTATAAAGCGCCGTAGCCCTAATAATGTTCCCTATTGCGCGACATACATGTAGTAAATGTTGCTGCTTTTTCTCTGCTAAAAAGTTTTATGATAAAACTTTTATCCAGGGCCGGATTAAGATATGTGGGGGGCCCGTTTGGGAAATTGTTTTGCGGATCTTCGGCCGAAAAAATTCTGATGACCTTTTTTGTCGTTTAGTGGAAATTTTTGTAGAATAGGGCCTATAGCCTACCGATTATTTCCCTCCCAAAAAGTTGGCCTTTTTAGTCATTTGGTTGAAATTGGCTAAAAATCTAAAACATTTCGAAAAAAAATGATTTTCCGCATGTGTGGGCCCCCTAAAGTGTGGGCCTCTGTTCGGCCGAACATGTTCAACATGCCTCAATCCGGCCCTGGTTTTATAATCAGTCTAAGAGTCTTAATTGCCCTTCTTTGCCTATTGCAGCTCGGTGTATACGTGTCTATGTAAAAAAATGCTCTTTCCCAGGCATGTTACCTTGACTTCTTGGTCTACATACTCGTCTTTTGGATTACCATCAGCAGTATCTGTAGGCGAACAACAGCTGCGAATATAGACAAGTGCGCAGCTGTTCTGATTTCTGTAACAGATCTCATAGGAAAATATTCTGGAACAGAACCTCGACTGATTTTTTATACGTAGGCCTAGTAGTTAAAAAACGCAGTGGGCGTACCGGGTAGCCATCTCACAGTTCTCACTTAAACACTGTGATAGGTTAGGGGAGAACAGGCACCCTTGATCCCGATGCACCCTTGATCCTTTGACGTTTTCTCTGGAATTACTTACTTACTTGACTGTGGCAGGGCACCAGACTATGAATAATAATGATCATTTGCATGTGGCTGTGTTTTGGGCTTTCATTATTTCTTTGTTTACCTTCTATAGCTGTCACATGATTTCATAGCCGAAAATTATAGTTTTTCGTTCATCTAACGAACCTCATAAAATGGAACTTGCTTCAAATCTCGTCATCTGCGTTACATATATTGGGGCAGAAAATAGTATTCTTGCCATACAGATATATTTTTGGCGATATATTTGAAGCGATGATAAAGTTTTAGTATTTTTTGTGAAAAGACTATGGTGAGGCACCCTTGATCCTAGCATGCATGTGCACCCATGATCCCCAGGTTAATGGTGCGCACGTGACGAATTATGAATACAAAGATAACCTAATTAATCTTTGCGCGCACCATAAGCTTGATTTCTCGAAAATAAATCATTATATCGCTTATTATGAATTTGTTATAAACAATTTGCAATTTATTGTAGGCAGTGTTCAGATATATTTACGGGTCAATCTTTCCTAAGCTCTGTGGAGGACCATGATCTACAGCATAGCCATAGGATCACAGTTGACTGCAAACAGTAATTTTAATCTGTCTGCCCATGAGCTTGTTGACTTAATGAAGCAATATTCTTTCAATTATAGGAAATTTTAAAATAAAACATTACGAAGAGTCCGGATCATGAAAGATTCTAAACAACCCCATTTTTGCACCCTATGGGTGATTTTTTCCTGATGGAGCGAAAGAATAGAGACTCATGTCATATTTTAAATTATTAGTCCCCTACATGTATTTACGCCTTTCTGTTCAATGCAAAACTGCATAAAGTTTGACTAAATTGCTATTTTAGCAAATTATTCTAAATCAGGTTTTTATTCACATTGCCATGTATAGGCCAATTTTAAGTTTGCCTAATTCATTAAAAAATTGTATAAAGTTTAACCCAAAAGCTATAGAGTTAATGCAAGATGTGTGTTCTGATTGTCAATTCTACCCTCACTTTTGTTATTTTCATTAAAATAGCCTGTTTTATAGCATGTTTCAACATAGCAGATCAAGGGTTCCTACATAGGATCAGGGGTGCCAATATAGGGGATCAAGGGTGCCAACCTGTGGGCACCCTTGATCTCTTTTGGGTACCTCGACTAACTCTGTAATATCTTTTGTCAATGAAATTTATTTAGAGGATTAAATATCTTGGATGATGCGCAACATAATTCTCTATCAAATGATACCTTAAAATATTTACAAAAGCTTATATATTCACTTAAATTCAGAAAAATCCAAAAAGAGGATCAAGGGTGCCTGTTCTCCCCTACTTTGCATTTTAACTCAATATGGTAAAAGCAACCAGCTTGTGAAACAAATAAATCCCTAATGCCGTGAATGAAGAACATTAAAATAATCAGCAAACCTACTATTACCAAGAAGATAAAAGTTACCAACTTTATGCATTCCATACCGGATAGAAAACTAAATAATCTATCCTCTACTATTCTACACTATAATTACCCCTCAAACAACTTGTTTACGGCCGTATTTTATGGTTTGTTGTATAACAAATACTATTTGGTGAAGTGAATATTGTACATGAACAAGTTTATATCAATCCGGGACACATAAGGCGAATTCCGGGACTGTCCCGGGCCTCCCGGCTAATCCTGGAAGATTGAAGACAACAGCATATCAACGAATCGTCGAATATCTTAGATCGATACTATCAGCAGTACGTATGCAACAACAGCTCAGCCTGCACATATGCAAAATTATGGCAACGTTAAATCAGAGATGGCATGCATGCAGCTTTTGAATCAGAATTTAGACAAACCAATTAAATAAAGTGAGATAAAACAACGCTAGTCTTGTATAGCTGCCAGACTAATAAAACTTCAGTGAGTACTGAATAACAGTTATAAGTTTCTCACACCGTAGCAAGGGTTCCACGACAACTCGTCTCCGGACAACTGATCTAACGACAACTGGTCTACAGACGAATAGTATTGATGAAATAGAAGCTGGATTTATGAAAATGTTTTTTAGGCTAAATGGAAGCTGGATTGATGATTTTATTCATGTATTTTGACATGCATTTAGCTTCTACTTCAGATCTAAAAGTATCTTCATCCAGCTTATATTTCTCACCCGTTATTTTCATCAATCCAGCATCTATTTCAGATCAAGAAATACTTTCATCCAGCTTTTATTTCTCATAAGTTATTTTCGTGAATCCAGCTTCTATTTCACTTGTAAAAGAGCCATCATTCAGATTGCATTTCTCTTGCGTTTTTTCATCAATCCAACCTCCATTTCACCTGTGAAAACTTTCATCCAGCTTCCATTTCTCAAGCGCTGGATCAGTTGTCTGTAGACCAGTTGTCGTAGACGATTATTGTCCGGAGACCACTTGTGGTTAGACGAGTTGTCGGTAGACGAGTTGTCGTGACACCGTAGCAAGATGATGGTATGACTGAATGACATGTCTAATACATGTGTAGATAAAGAATTAATAAAACTCATAACACCAGTGAGCTGAATCACCATAATGCCTTACAACACAACTATTTAACAAATATTAAGAACGCTAAATAACTTGCATGACACTGTAAAATGTAAGAAAATAACTTATGCATTCGCTGAGACCTGTGTATTCAAGGAAAGCAATGTGAGCACGTTTCAAATTGCTCAAGAAATGTTTCTTTCTCTGGGAGATCAGAATGATGACAGGAATGTTCCACAAATTCCTTTTCAATTTCAAACATTTCGCTGCAAATCCCACAGCCATAAGGTCTCACTACGAAATATCTTTCATCAACACCAACACTTGTCTTATTTTCAGCAAGTCCTTCAACAGGATTTTGCCCAAAAGTGTTCTGAGACAAATAGTCTGGCACGGATTTCATTGCTGGCAACTCATTTCCATTAACCCTTTGAACCCTGAGCTCCTGTAACTCTATGGATAACGGGCCGGAAAACCGGCCCGTCGGGTTCAAAGGGTTAACAATACTCTGTTCCATGTGGTTTGTTGCATGGGATTCTAGAGTGCGTTCAAATGCAGCTGCTTTGTGACATAATTTGCACTTGTATAGATTGTCGCCAGTGTTGGTTCGTTTATGGTCTAACAGATAACTCGTGCATGGTTTATCTCCGATATGAGACCTTATATGCCTTTGTAGACAAATGCGCTGAATGAATGCTTCATTGCACAAATTGCATTTAAATGATTTTTCTCCAGTATGGTCCTTTGCATGAATGTCCAGATTTCCTGTCTCTGCAAATATTTTGTGACATACATTGCACTTGTTTGGCTTGTCTCCAACGTGTGTCCTTACATGCCTTTCAAATTGATCACGGAATACAAACAATTTGTGACAGGAATTGCACTGGTACAGTTTATGTTCAGTGTGACCTTTTGCATGATACTCCAGCTGACTCTTATTTAAATATGCTTTGCGGCACCAACTACATTTGTGAAGTTTGTCCTCGGAGTGCGTTCTCATATGGTTTTTGAGATCACCGTCATGGGTAAAAGCTTTTTGGCATACACTGCATATGTGTGGTTTTTCTCCAGTGTGGATTCTAGTGTGTTTTTTCATAGCAATCTCAAGCGCAAATGCTTTGTCACAAAAATTGCATTTATATGGTTTGTCTTCGGTGTGGGTACGCATGTGTTTTTTTAGACTGCTGTTCACGGTAAATGCTTTTTGGCAAACACAACATTTGTATGGCTTTTCTCCAGCATGTACTCTAATGTGCTTTTTCAGATAATCGTTCATTGCAAATGTTTTGTGACACAAATTGCATTTGTATGGTTTTTCATTCATGTGTCTACACATGTGTACTTTGAGACTAGTGTTCTGGGTAAATGCTTTTTGGCATACACTGCATCTGTATGGTTTGTCTCCAGTATGGATTCTAGAGTGCTTTTCCACAGCACTCTTAAGCGCAAATGCTTTGTCACAAAAATTGCATTTATATGGTTTGTCTCCAGTATGAATTCTAGTGTGCCTTTCCACAGCACTCTTAAACGCAAATGCTTTGTCACAAAAACTGCATTTATATGGTTTGTCTTCAGTGTGGGTATGCATGTGTTTTTTTAGACTATAGTTCACGGTAAATGCTTTTTGGCAAACACAACATTTGTATGGCTTTTCTCCAGCATGTACTCTAATGTGCTTTTTCAGATAGTCCTTCATTGTAAATGTTTTGTGACACAAATTGCATTTGTATGGTTTTTCATTCGTGTGTCTACACATGTGGACTTTGAGACGACTGTTCAGTGTAAATGCTTTTTGGCATACACTGCATATGTATCGTTTTTCTCCAGTGCGGATTCTAGTGTGCTTTTCCATAGCACTCTGAAGCACAAATGCTGCGTCACAAAAATTGCATTTAAATGGCTTGTCTCCAGTATGGATTCTAGTGTGCTTTTCCATAGCACTCTGAAGCACAAATGCTGCGTCACAAAAATTGCATTTAAATGGTTTGTCTCCAGTATGGATTCTAGTGTGCTTTTAAATAGTACTCTGAAGCGCAAATGCTTTGTCACAAAAACTGCATTTATATGGTTTGTCTTCGGTGTGGGTACGCATGTGTTTTCTTGGACTACAGTTCACGGTAAATGCTTTTTGGCATACACAACATTTGCATGGCTTTTCTCCAGCGTGCACTCTAATGTACTTTTTCGGATAATCCTTAATTGTAAATGTTTTGTGACACAAATTGCATTTGTATTGTTTTTCTATGATGTGTGTTCTTGTGTGGACTTTCTGATGAACTCTTTGTCCTAATGCTCTTTGGCATACACCGCATTTGTATGGTTTTTCTTCTGTGTGTATTCTAAAACGCCTTTCCAGATCAAGCTTAAATGCAAATGCTTTGCAACATAAACTGCACTTATATGGTCTTTCACCAGAGTGTTTTCTCGAGTGGATTTTCAGGTACAACTTCTTTGTGAATGTTTTCTGACACAAATCACATTTGTAGAATTTTTATTAAGTGTGGCTTTTGAGATCGTCATTTATATTAAGTAGATTGCCCCCCAACTTCACCTATGTAAATTCGTTCCTCAATATGGTTTCTTGAATCCATCTTTAGTTCTACAACACAATGTGTTATTTTTAAAAAAACACAATTTGCATGCATACCATTGTTTTCATCATTATGGACTCTACCATAGCTAAAGAGTTAAATATCAGTTTTAAATTAGCCAATTGTTTCAATTCTTAAATGGATATGAAGCACTTCAAACACATCAGAAGGAATGGACCAGTTTCACTTTCACTGTAATTTGATCATTTTTTGCAAATGACTTTAGTAAAACAATGAATACTTTCGCATCACAGTTATACTAAACTCATCTTTTGTGCACGTGTATTGTCATCCACTCATTAAAAGTTTCAGTTTTTTTTTATTAATATAATTAGGTTTCTGGGCATTGAAGTAAATCAGAACATGACCTGGAAGCAGAATATTAACTAGAGTTTGTCTACAATTACCAAGAATATTGGTAGGTCTATACTCGTTCGGACAATCTTTCTATAACCATAAGACTAAACCTAAGCTTTACCATACTTAAACTACTGCAATATGTTTTGGGCATCAACATAATATTACTAATCTCAGTTGACCAATCTCATTGCGCTTCAGAAACGGGCAGTATCATTGCGGGCATTCGTGGGGGGGGGGGGTGGACATACTGGCCCCTATAACTATATATAAGCTTCTTTATACATAAACCGTAATTAGATGCCTTCAAAATGGTGAATTCATTTATCACCTTAAAAGTATTCAGCAACAATCTCCAGTTGGGGTCTGTCTTGCACACTAACTACACAAGAAACTTATGTAGCGTATCACTCTGTTAGAATCCACTCCATTATACATCGCTTCTCTATTAAGTCACTCGGTGATATTGTCTGTAGCTTCATTCTTACAGAAATCCGTAATCCATGCCATCTCCACATATTTGAAAAACGGTAGGCCTATCTTTTAATTCTTTTTACTTGGTAACTTGAATTAACCACAACTTCAATTATTTCTATTCAAATTTCCAGCATCACCCGTTCTAAGTGCAGTACCGCATTTAGATAGCGTATTTAACTATTGGCTCGTTGCAGCATTATTATTCATAATCAATCCAACTTCTTGTTTGGCAGGAATCATATTCATCGATCCAGCTTCCGCGTAAGCAATATTTATTCAAAAATTCGCTTCATTAATTCCGCTTCTGTTTAAGCAGGAATTATTTTTCATCAAATGAAATTGAAGCTGGATTGATGAAAAATAATTTTCAATGTAAAATTGATGAAAAATATTTACTGACAAAATAGAAACGGGATTTATCGAACAAATTCTTGTCTAAGCAGAAGCTGGATCGATTAAAAGGGTTCTGGACAAACTAGAAGTTGGATTTATTTGCTGTATTACGTCACGGAAATAAATTCGAAATTAAATCGAAAAAAAGGGTGAATTAAAATTATAGTACCAAGAAGTTTTACCCGAGATTGTTTTAACAAATCCCACTTCTATTTCCGTAAAAATCATTTTTATTAATCCGACTTCCATTTTGCAAAAATTCTTTTCGGCAATCCGACTTGTATCTGATAAACACTGAAACCCATGCAATGGCGAATAATTAAATACGCTAAAATGCACTTTTACCTAGATAAGTTCTTAGCTAAATAGTTGTTAAGTTTTTTAATGTGATAATGTAATGATTCCATAGTCAATTCTTGATTACGAACGTTATCTAGCCTACCCCTAACATTGACCGTTTTTATCTCCACTGTGCATCATTTTTGTTCCATTTTTTAACAATTTAGTTTTGTAGGCAACACATCAAACAATATTTTTAGAATATGTATTAAATGGTAAATTGATGATTCAGGCTTAAAACTTACCAGAAAAACAAATAAAAGAGCATTATTTGACATAATATTATCCGCTGTTCGTCTGGTAAAGATGGCGTCGCAGTAAATAAAATATCATCAGCAAGAATCATACCAACGATACTCCTGACTTCTAGCGATTGAACTAAAAATAATTTTCGTTTATTCAACAACCCGGTCGACAGACCGCAACTGGTTACAGTGTACAATTATGCAGTTGAAACAATTTACAGGAACTCCGATTACAGAATACATAATTTCTTAACTATACTGGTCAACCGAACAAGCAGCCTGCAATACATGGCGCTAATAGCAGCCTACAAAGCATATCCGTCCAACGGGGGCCAGAACTCACTACCTCTCGCACTCTTGGCCAGCGTGTTATCCATTACTCTACCGGGAAATATCTATTCATAATCCATGGAAACAAGGGAGCATGCCATTCAAAGATCCTACAGTATTCTCTGTTTGAAAGAAAATATTCAAGCAGACGAGAGCAGTAGTGCCGGAATCAGAAGTGGACGGACGGACGGACGGACGGACGGACGGACGGACGGACGGACGGATGAATGCAGACAGACAGTGTGGAAACATATAGGCAGGCTGGCAGATAAGGAGGCAGGGACGTGCAGATGAGCAGAGCTGTAGAGGGAGAGGAAGAAAGGCAATCAGCGATCAGTTGGGTTGGGAGGTGGGTAGACGTTAGATGCGACTTGCTACTGTCGTTGAGACGAGAGTGAGAGTCATGGCACCGATGGAGTAGGCCAACTGAGAACGACAAAGCGGCTTTTGACGCGACCCACACCGGACGCCAATGGTGCGATAACATGGTGACGACCTTTTTGCTCCCGGAATGCGTATACTCTCCTCCTCTCCCAAATGCTGCCCTGCCTCAATCCATCACCGTTACTTGCTCCCACTGTAAAGCGCACTGCTTCAAAAGCGCCTCGCCTGCCCTACCCTCTGTGCATCTCCATTGCTTCAATTTCCCTTCATCACCCATCTGTCCATCGTCCATGCCATCTCTCCTATTATTATTCCATCCATTGTTCCATCTTTTGTCGCTCTGCTCTTTTCCCACATTCATCCTCTTCCTTTTAAATTATTTTTATGGTGTTAGCCTATCTCCTTCTTTCCACTGCGCATGTTAATAATCTTCATTCGATTCAATATGCTCTTCTGGGCTTTTGTATCTCAGTCGTTATTCTCTTTGAACGAATTTTAATATATTGCTCCAAATTGAAAAAAAATTGAAAACCCTGTCTGAACCTTCTTGTATTATAGTGTTTCCATGTTACTACACTCACACATTACACATTAAAATTGTACATGTATACACGCATGCAGGTCCAATCCACCAGGGCTTTTTTAAAGGAATTTTTAGAACTGCACAACTCCTCCAGCCTGCCTCCCCTCCTCCTCTTTCCTTTTCCTTTATACCCTCCTATTTCACTGTATCTCTATCGCATACTCTCCCTTTACCCAAAGACCGAACCCTACACCCATCCCAGACAGCGTATTCCAAAGAGAGGGGCCTACTGTAAGGGCTAAAGTTTAACCTTGGGCAGACCAATTATAAGAGAATTATAATAGTAGTCAGTTCTGGAGCAAATGAAAGCATGGACCAAAGTGGTAAAAACAGAAGACGAAACAAAACGTCGAACTGCCCTTAGATGCCAATGAAAATATGAAAAGCGTATAAGATTAGATATATGTTTTTAAATGAAAGGAAACTACATGTATCTAGTGTAACACACAGACCACGAACAGTCGATGAAAAGGTTATGTGAGGAAATAATTCAGAGAGGAAAAGACATGATGTTTAATACACTGCCATGGTGCAATGGAAGTTCAAACTTATTTGTGGTACAGCCTTGAGTGGGCGCACTTTTCCTTCTACTCAGTTTTTCTACTCTAGGGCCTAAGCAGTGTCGCAAAATAAGTTATTGATTTAGTTAGGTTAGTTTCAAAGTGTGCCTACAAACTTCAATCACAAAACTTGCAATAGGCATACTATAGGCTTCGCTAAATGTCTTTTTCAAATGGCGTATTATTCCAAATCTAATGACAATTAAATTTCAAATTATTTTTTAACTGTACAAAAATGATTTTACAACTGCACAAATCCATTTAGAACTGCACATTTTGTGTAGAACTGCACGTTTAAAAAGCCCTGCAATCCACCTGCTAGGTAGTCATTTACTTGCAGGCTTGCAAAAGGTGCTCTAATAATAATCATCGAACGTCTACTCAACGATACATTACAGCAAAATCTAATGCAATCTGGTAAAGTAGTTTCTAAGCAATAATTATGAGGCAGCGCCTGTGCTGCAGAGTTACTGTAGACCTATCATGGCGCAGAAGCGAAAGCAGGAGCTATTCATAGTAAACGTGGATTAAATATTCATGGAGGCAATTTCAGTGGAGATCCCAGAGATATATACGACAACCAACGAAACATTTGCAGAGAACGACTGACGATGATGATGATGATGACGATGATGATGACGACGACGACGACGATGATGATGATGATGATGATGGCTCCCACCGCGCAGCAGCTGCAGCTGCAGCAGCTGGTGGTAACGATAGACATCTGGCTGCCATCCGTCACTCTAGCAATCTCATCTCAACCGCCATCATCTGCTTGTGCCACATTGCCATCACTTCTTTCATCTCCATCACTTTTGCTTCCTTCAAGTCGCTGGCTTTTCTCTGTAATTCAAATCCTATTCTGAACCCTTAACAAAATCACAGAATTTGATTCGTTTTTTCTATCTATGTATCTATGTATCTATGTATCTATGTACCTATGTACCTATGTATCTGTGTATCTATAATTATATCTATCTATCTATCTATCTATCTATCTATCTATCTGTCTGTCTGTCTGTCTGTCTGTCCGTCCGTCCGTCCGTCCGTCCGTCCGTCCGTCCGTCCGTCCGTCCGTCCGTCCGTCCGTCCGTCCGTCCGTCCGTCTAGCTAGCTAGCTGTCTGTCTGTCTATCTATCTATCTATCTATCTATCTATCTATCTATCTATCTATCTATCTATCTATCTATCTATCTATCTATCTATCTATCTATCTATCTATCTATCTATCTATCTATCTATATTATATATATATATCCACCTTTTAAAACCTGTATGCTTGTGTGTCTGTCTGACTTTCTCTAAGTTTTGCTTTTGTTTGCTTTGTCCTCGATTTTATATTCTTCAAAGTGTTTCTCAGTTTCACTTAGCCTATATAACATTTTATGCATTTTCTAGCTTTTCTAAACTATGCCATATTTCTGCAATATATAACCACATTTTATTTCTTCTATTGCATAATATATCCAACCATTACCATCCTTCCGCTACATAATATATCCAACCATTAGCCAGTGGTGGCGCCAGGATTTCAGTTTCGGGGTGGGGGCTGAAACCTCGCGGAGGTAATTTCCCATTTTCATCCGCCGAAATTTCTGACGACCTTTTTTTAGTCATCGGCCGAAAATCGTGGATATTTCAATGTAAAAAATCGGATGGCCTTTTTTTAGGGGGGCTGAGCCTCTTATAGGGGGGCTTGGCCCCCTAGCCCCCCCCTACCGCCGCCACTGCCATTACCATCCTCTGATCCGTTAGCTTCATCTGCATAATCGCCACCACCTTTGCCATCAGTCCGTCATAAACCAGACATCACATCTGCATATTTCATGAGGCACAATCGTAGAGGGGGTGCACGTCTAAGTGGTTCGAAGATCAAGAGAAGGTTTCGTGCAGGGAATGCAACGTTTTGTTGCGAATATTCATCGTAAAGCTCTCGTCCTCAAAGACATGATACAGAAGTAAGGTCAGCGGTGTTTGACGCACTCCCGTGGCAATTCAACGCATCATCGGTTCATCTTCACAGCACAGAAGATTGATGGCAACAGCGAGAGGCCAAAATTAATGTCGCCGAAGAGCATGTGGGCTACATGTATGGGTAGAGATGTGTGGGCATAACCGTCACACACGGAAGCGTAAGTATAAGACTATTTGGAAAACTGAGCAGCGAGTTGTGAGAGTCAATATTTCGGGGAAGTCAACTGTTAACAGATCAACTGAGCAAAATAAACCTGCAACGTTCTGTAACATAAACAGAAAGAGAGACAAGATGTCTGTTTGTCTGTCTGTCTCTTTGTCGGTCTGTCTGTCTGTCCACTTCTCTGCCTGTCTGTCTGTCTGCCTGTCTGTCTGTCTGTCTGCTTATCTGCCTGTCCTTCTCCCTGTTTAGTCGGTTGGTTGTCGACAAAATTAGGCTATTCGTCCATGAATGCGGATGATTGTGGTATACGTGAACCGTGAAATATAATTCTTTCGTGACTTTTATTCTCAACTTGTGAGAATCGAGCTGTGGATGATGTCAGATGATTTAAAAGGAAACGTGAAAGTCACAAAGTCATAGAATGGAAACTGATGTGCAACATGATATTCATTGATTTATTTATACATACCTTCGGGCTACAGTTGGACGCGTACATACTGTAACCAATGAAAAATATATAGACCTATAAAATGCTACGCCTACTACGAGTAAACCAGATTGTCGAAGATATGCTTTCACATCATTGTTTATGATGTTTGTGAGGTATCATATTATTTCAGCCAATATTATATTTATTAATCGAATCGAAATCTTCTGACGTCATGCACTGGTCTCTGGGTTCAGACAGCAACAGTTGGGGATGCAATACATCCCGATCGATCAGATTATATCAATAGGATATACTATTGTATTGTTGCTATCTCTTGCAATTCCCCGTCGATTCTTGTCTGAATGGCATTCAGACAAAATCTGCGTCGCACTTGAAGATAATAATGACCTGGCAACTGACCCAGCAGCAGAGATCACAAGAGAGAGAGAGACAGAGAGAGAGAGAGACAGAGAGAGAGACAGAGAGAGAGAGAGAGACAGAGAGAGAGAGAGAGAGAGAGAGAGAGAGAGAGAGAGAGAGAGAGAGAGAGAGAGAGAGAGAGTTTAAAGCGGTTTTAAACGATATATATATATATATATATATATATATATATAATATGTTGCTTTGTCTACACGTGTATGAGAAAGGAATGACGCTTCTTTGAGGTACTCAACAAATCATATAAAATTATCGCCTATAAAAGACTTACAGAAAGATGTAGACCCACAGATAAACGATAAGAAAGAAGATAAAACAGTCACGCGAGACCGATGCTGCATAGAGAGATACACTAAAGAAGAAGATTTAAATGTTGTGTATACTGATAATATAGGCAGATAGATTGGCAGATAGATAGACAGATAGTTAGACAGATATATGGATAGATAAACGAATAATAGACACATAAGTCAGCAGATCTTATGTGCAGTTGTAAAGACGAATAGACGACAGAATCGACAGAGGAACAGATGAAAACAGACCGACTAACACAAGCACTGACCGAGAGGGCGATATAACACAGACAGAGACTTAAACAGACAGGCAGACTGACAGCAGACACATTGGCAGAGACCAACACACACAGAAACCCTATACACCCGTCTATAGCAACGTAGTTTGCCCATGTCTGCTTTGCGTTCATCATGCTCTGCTATTTGCCTCGCCGCCGAAATTGTCATTATTTCCGAATCCCTCGGGTGACTGGAAAACCTCGAGGACAATTTCCAGCGCATGGTTTTCGGTCGCCTTAAGGAGGCAGCGTCGTTGGCTCAACCGACCGGCGGCTACTTATCTTCTTGCAAGCCACAGTAAGTAGCCATGTCACGTACAAATTTATTTTCACAGCTAACCGTCGAAAACTCTCGAGACATCAAACTAACCGAAACTCCTGTTTTTTCACACTTCTTGCCAGGCAAATCTCGCTACTGCGTCGTGCAGGTTTTGTGACCACAACGAAAGTCATCCTCTGACCAGCATTGTACAGCCCGCAGTCTAAGAAGCGTTACCCAATTGCTCATACTTTTAGATCTACAGTGCTGGCCAGTGCATTGGAAACACATGAAAAAAACACTAAAAAGTGTGTGAAATTACATTTTCAATGCTATGCGCTAGTAATATCTGGGTTTTTTGAATTGATTATATCTTTTGGTTATTGGTGGAGGTTAGTTTTAATGTGAAAAATAAATTTTCCGGGAATGTTTTCTTCTTTTCACTAAATTTCACTAAATTTAGTATATGGACAAAACTTTATATTGTGACACCGGAAAGAAGGCCAGTTCTGACAGTTCAGGTCATGAGTCATGACATGAGAACATCACTGATGATACTATTTCAATTAATAATAATGATCCCCTTTATTCAACGATACGGTTGACAGAACGCAACCGGCTACAGTGTACAATTATGCAACTGTGCCAATTCAAAAGATCTATCACATAATACATAACTCTTAACAATTAAAAGAACAAACTGCCTCCAATAACCGGAGTGATGCATTGGAATGACCTTTCCAGACGGTCCAGGACTGACTCTGGAAATGTTTCACCTTTGAAGGGTACAGCGTCTCACCTGTCATCAGAGAGCAGCGACCTTTTACTAAATGACGGAGAGGACAAATGCACAGCAACACGTGATTGAGATGAGCCAATCATCAGCCGCCCTGGAAATGCCATTCCATCAACCTATGTACATGTAGGATATACCTCCGCCGCCAAACAACCAGCCTCTATATCTACCGTATGCGTTGCTTTGCATGTCTTTTGTATCTCTTATGATTCCTGCAACAATTACCGCACTGGATCTTCTGAAACAATAATTATTGTGCTTCGATTAGAATCGATTTTACCATCTTCAGATGTGTAATCGGCGTTTAACACTATTCTACGAAGAACAGAATAGAAAGCATTGCGCATAGGCCTAATTTCATATTTTACTGCACTTGTGCGCGTCAGACAGTGGCGTAGACAAGGGGGGAGTTTCGGGGTTTAGGCCTCAATCCCCCATTGGCCTAGAAAAAAAGCTTTTTTAAAGGTTATTTATCCACTTAAATAAGAAAAACAAAACAATTGCTTGTAGTAACAATTGTTTTTCTTACTTTATTCCATTTGTTGCTTTATTCCCTTTTTATTTACTGTAATACTATTGTGTTGGTTTCAGAAAGGGTATTCGGCCAGACAAAAAAGTCAACCCCCCCTCATGAAAAATTTCTGGCTACGCCACTGGCGTAAGATGTTTTGCAAATAACGATTCGTGAATTAAAATAGGCCTAACTGCAACTGGAACTAAAATGTTCATCAGAAAATCCACAAATAATATTATTGCTGTCATTTTCCAGTCTCAGCAGAAAAGAAAAGATGCGACAGTCGAAGCTGGACTCAGAGGATTCGCAAAACTCTGCTGCATTTGTTATCATGCGACGACTGCCACGTCTTAGAATCTGTATTGTAAAATGTACTTTATGAATAGCAGCCAAAGTCATAAGTAGTTTTTGGAAAAATATTGCACAGTGGTAGGAAATAATTCCGCAATGCATTATCGTAGTTTAAAATCCGCTCTTAAGCCGATGTGTGAGTGGGACTAGGCTATCGTTCTAGCACTTTGGTATTATTCACCATTGCATGAGCTTTCTTTTTGGTTTTAATACAAGCTGGATTGTCGAAAAAAATCCTGCTAAATAGAGGTCCTTTAGATGAAAGCAAATTTTACTTAGCCTAAATAAAACTGGGATTGATGAATATTCCAGCTGGATTAGAAGCTGGATTGATGAAAATGATTGAGTCTCGAATAGAATCTGGATTGATTAAACGATTTTCTGCCTAAATGGAATCTAGGTTGATGAAAAGAATTCTTATTCGTAAAAGAGTAGAAGTCGGATTGATAAAAAATAATAAAAGATCTACTGGATGGATGCGAATAATTCAGAGCGCTAAAACGATAGATTACCAAATCACGTTTAACTATTCTTGTGTCTATTACAGCCGGTGACACGAAACGGAGTATCCCCCTGAAAGCTATCCGGGGGGATGAATTAATCTACCCCCCCCCCCGGATGGAATTAACCGGTCTATACTATCCGGAGGGATAAACCATTCTATCCCATTTTTTGAAAAATGCGCATAATAAAAAAATGCATGCTGTAATCAAAATTTAAAGTGACTCTAATTGTTTTATGTGTCCTAAGCAATGTTCAGATAAAGGCAACTCGAATTTATTTCGTGACTGTGAGTGTTTTTAAGTGTTTTAAATGTTTTAAGTGCTCTAAAAACAGGGCAAAACAAATTGTCTAGTAGGAATAAACATACCTGTTAGTGTCATTGTTGAAAACACAGCAGATGAAAATCAATTTGCAAAGAAAAATACACACGGAAGCGGTTTTTTCGACTTTTTTTAATTTGGGTGGATACAATTAATACGGGGGATACTCTATTTCGTGACACCGGCATTCCCCCATCGCGATGGACTTGTGTTTGATGGAATGCATTCATGTGAAAGACGTCAGCTTTGCACGAAGACAGACAAAATGTATGGAGTCTTGGAGTCTTGTTGATTGACTCGGAGTCTTAATTTAGTCGGACGACTCAATTGGTTCTGTGAAAGATTAACAGACGAGAAATTCATGGACGCTGACGTGTGACGGAGAGAACGTCTCTTTGGTCGACTTATATCCGAGTTAATTGAAAGATCGCTGAGGCAGAATGATGGACGAAGCGTTGAGACTCTGTCTGGCGTCTGAGACTTTATGCTGGTCAATGTTTCATTTATCACGAGCGCATATAAGCCTATTATACATCCAGCTTTCAATTTATTTTAATTACAAGGAATCTAATAGTAATTATTAAAATCTTGCAATCCCGTCAATGGTGTGCCTTGCTAGAAAAAATAGCCTTCACTGCAGAATGCAGATGCATTGTATACTTTATAGCTTGCTCCTGTTTACATATCACACTGATTCGTATTGCACCCATCTGCAAAATCCAGATGCAGCTACGTATTGCTGACTGGAGAAAATTCTTCTTTCGGAACGAATGAATAAAGCTTCACTATTTAAATAAAACGTAAACAGCTCATCTTGCAATGAATTAAGCAATTATTATATAATAGTCTTCAATAAGTAGGCCTGCTAATGTTTAAAATACAGTTAATGTGAAGCGCAAAAAGAAAGTCTTTAATTGATGCGGTTGTTTAAAAGTCCAGCAAATTATTCCTGGTCTCCGGTCATTGAACGCTGCGGTCTTCCCGGTTGCCTCCCTTCACTTCCCGGCTTAAGGTCCCTCGCCCCCATCCAACGGACCAACCGATGCATCAGACGCTTCATTCTGCCGTGTCGTCCTTCCAACGTCTGATACTCAAAGCTCCTGCGGTCTGCGAGTAGCTACGCGATGTGCAGCCGACCGTTCGTATGGAACAATCTCTAACGGACAGCACGTCATGTCTCCGTCGTTGTCCCACGAGACTCGGTTTACCAAACGCCGTCCATCTAAGTTAAGCAGAAGCTTCCCAGATCTGTCACATGCATGCTCAGAGATTTTATCGCCGGTATAAGACTAGGCTGCTTCCGGATTCAGTGCACTTAGCCAGCATTCATACATACATACATAAATGTCATTCTGAACGAATATTCCATTTAAAACGAGTAAGCTTCGTATTCATGAATGTCACACAAATCAGTGAACGTCTTCGAGTTAGACTATCTTGAGTAGCTTGCTCTTGATTTCTATCCTTAGATCTATAGCCGTCGTTAATGACATCGTGAGGTTCTACTAGACGATATTTAAATACCGTAGTCGGATAAATAGGTACTCACATCCATACATACATAAATGTATAGCCTACATAGTACATACATTTTAATCACATTAGCCTATTATCTAAACGCATAATTTTGCAGTCAATAGGTGATTTTGTGAGCTCTACAATCTACATGGCATCTGCAGATCGTACGCGCATAATATGCGCATACGCATATGCGCATAAAATTGCGCATATATTATATGCGCAATTTTCGCATACTGTCTGCAGATGTCATGTAGATTGTAGAGAATATTATTAGAGTCTTGCAGACATTACATTGTAGATATTTTGGAGAATTATATATAGATTTCTATAATGTGCATGACTTTGTAAATATACACTTATACATGTATTGTATATACATGCAGAATTTTTATGCAATGTGCGTGACTATGAGAGTGAAAGACATAGTGGCGTGTTGAGCTGCACTGGTGTTTGGTGAAGCGACAAATGAAGAGAATTCTCCAAAGAGAAGAATGTCTACAGAACATGATCTGCCGTCATTCTCTTTCCATTCTCCTATCTCGATTATACAGTGTGTGTGTGTCTCGTCTCTCTTTTTCTCTCTCTATTTCTCTCTCTGTCTCTCTCTCTCTATTTCTCTCTGTGTGTGTCTCTCATTCGCTCTCTCCCCCTCTCTCTCTTTCTCTCTCTTTCTCTCTCTTTTTCTCTCTCTTTCTCTCTCTCTTTCTCTCTCTTTGTCTCTCTCATTCGCTCTCTCCTCCTCTCTCTCTCTCTGTCTCTCTCTCTTTGCTCTCTGTCTTTCTATTTCTCTCTCTTTTTCTCTCTCTGTCTCTCTCTTTCTCTTTGTCTCTCTCTCACTCGCCCCTCTCTGTCTCTGTCTCTCTGTATGTCTGTCTATATCTCTGTGTCTATCTATTGTCTGTCTCTCTTCTGTCTCTCTCTGTCTCTCTGTCTCTCCGTCTCTCCGTCTCTCCGTCTCTCTGCCTCTGTCTCTCTCTGTCTCTCTCTCTTTCTCTCTCTCTCTCTCTCTCACACACACACACAATCCATCCACTTTGTACTGCACTAACGTTTTTCTCTCGTATTCTTCTTGTTCCGATTGGTCGATTTATTTTCGCTGTTCTTGTTTTCTCTGTCTGGTTCTCCATCTTCATTTCGTCATCACTGCTGTTCTTCCTCTAGTTTTTGTTGATTTCTTCTTCTTGTTATTCTACTCTTGCTCTCAGTCTTGTTTCTATTCTTTCTGCTTCTTCTTTCTGTCGATTCGCTTTCTCATCTGCATAGGCCCTACTTGATACTGTTTTTGTAATAAACGTAGGCCTACGCCTCTTTCAATTGCTGAAAATCTTTTTCACTTCTTAGATTTTTAAGACAATTATTGTTCACGTTAAACTATTCTTATTTATTTTATTTCTGGTTATCGACAAACATCCTGAACTTCATAGCATATGTACCACAAACAATGGCCAAAATATTTCCTGAGTCTCAGTATACAACTATATAATTTGTGTGGTTGGTATAATGGAGTATTGGTTGTAGTTCGCTGGCAATATTTAGGTGGGCCAATTCAAAATTCTCGCTAAAGCAAAACGTTGGTTATAGATTTCTATTTCATCTGTGTCCCCCTAGTCAACTCATTGAATACAACTAGAATTAGTGCACGTCTACATTGTAGGTTACCCGGGAAGATATGAGACTCTGGTGAAGACAAAGAATTAAATTATTAGGAAGAAGAAATCGAATTCGCGATGCCATTAGTTTACTACCATAATTTAGTTCGACCGTGTCTAACATTATTATCATGACAATTTGGGGAAATTATTGTTTCGTATGTCATAATAGGACGCATGGATTATTTCTCATGGAATCGCTGATTTCTTTGCATCGTTATACACAACTTTTTTCCTGTCTCGTTTATGTAACATGCAAAGTTTTCTCATTCGATTGTATTGGATATAATTATAAAACTTGTAATACGCACGGTTTGTTGTATGAGTGTTTTGTATATGACACGCACCGTTTTCTCTGGCAATGCATGTACGGCAATGCTTGTACGGCAATGCTTGGTCGGTACCTCACTTCACCTCTGTTTAAATCACCTGATCTCAAATGGCGATACAGGTGAGTGCACGGTCACCACAGGTAATTAATCTGTCCAGTGGTTGCAGATGTGAGATATTATTGAGAATAGGTCGCAGCGAAGTAATATCCGGAATCTGACACAGGTTGTTCTGAAGGAGTCAATCAATACCGATGATGTAACCGCCTCTGTCTGTCTCTGTCGCTGTCACTGTCTCTTTCTCTGTCTCTGTCTCTGTCTCTGTCTCCCTCTCTTTCTTTCTCTCTCTCTCTCTCTCTCTCTCTCTCTCTCTGGCAAAAAAATCATCAGCTCACGAGCATAAAATTATGACCATTCTGATTATTTAAATAAGATAATTATACATATACACGCAATATACATTAATTTACAGTGACACTCGATCACTGGGCTTAAACTTATCAGTATAATCTCCCTGTGAGTCAACATTGTAATCTATTGCATAATCATGTAAAAATTGTTTTGCTGTTTGGTTCAAATGAAAAATGTTGTCGTGGATATGATCACGGTTTCAATTTTATATAAGGTCTACAATCCCTACATGCATAATTACAGTGTGCGTGTGTGTGTCTGTGTGTGTGCATGCGTGTTTTCATAGGGGTGTACCGATAGGATGGATGGTCGAGAAATATATCTTCAGTCAAATATTCTAAAGCGTGTGGCAGATTGTTAATTATACCCTTCCCTTGTCTCATTATTTTGGTCTAAACGTCTGAGATGAAAATCTCGATTGGCAATCACAAGAAATCGATAATAATTGGTTTACACGAATTTATCACGGACGGGGAAAGGCTGCTGGCATGTTAGTTTGAGGTTGTCTTCGTTGCGATTGAGCATAAAATATTGTTTAGCCTTCGAATACTTTTCTTAATGGAAGCAAAGAAAATTGACGTGGATCGTGACCAACCGATCAGCGGCGGTTCCAGAACGTTTCGAAAGAGAGGGGGGCAAAGTTTTCGGTGTTGGGCAAGGAAAAAATTCAACTTTAGTTGCCGGAAAAATCCGATGACCTTTTTTTAGTCATTCGCCAAAATTCCGGGCCAAAAGTCCATTTCCCAGAAGAACCATACCATTTTCCCGTGAAAAAAGTTGATGACCTTTTTTGGTCATCACAGATCACAGACTACTTTTGTAAAGGTCTGCCGGATTGGCCCTCTGGATCCACCCTGCCACTGATATTTATTCAACTCGCCATGGCCTTTAAACCCTCTAAAGAAACTGTTCAGTTAATTCATCCATTCATTCTATGAACATATATAGCGCCCGTTCAAGAACCTACTCAGGAGCGCTATCAATCCAAGAGTCATGGAATATTGGTCATACCACAGATTGGCTGGAGATGTGAGATATAGATCTAGTGAGAATAGGTCGCAGCGAGGTAATATCCGGACCTGACGCAGGTTACTCTGCAGCAGTCAATCAATACCGATGATGTAACTGCCTCTGTCTGTCTCTGTATTTGTCTCTTTCTCTGTCTGTCTCTGTCTGTCTCTGTCTGTCTCTGTGTATCTCTCTGTCTGTCTATCTCTCTGTCTGTCTATCTCTCTGTCTGTCTATCTCTCTGTCTCTCTCTGTCTCTGTCTCTCTGGCTGTCTCTCTCTCTCTCTCTCTCTCTCTCTCTCTCTCTCTCTCTCTCCTAGAAAAGAGGCAGAATCATTGAATTGTGTTTTAGTACAAAATCGAATCAACGTCACCTCATAAACTTCAATGGATCGCCACTCTCAACTTCGCTGTATCATCGGGAAAAATTTTGTGCTAATTTATTATTAGCATTATTTTCCTCACAAGTCCATACATTAATTACAATTATCATATTCTCCTCAAACACCAACACCACTACAACCATCCACCACCAGCCAATGATGGTGTTGCAATGAGTATTGTTATTTCCACAGCCACTGAATAATTATTGTCCTTTAGTACTAAATCAAATCAGACTTACCTCATCAACTTCAATGTCTTATTAGTGAATAATTGTCTGGCAATATTTTACTTTTTAATCACTTTCCCTGTAAGTTGATTTTGGAGCTAAAGTGAGTTAACTGCATATTCGCTTAAAGCGGCTTCCTATATTATTCCTATAAGATAACATAAACGGATGCATGCACCCATAGGCGTAAAGGACATTTCGGAAGTGGGGGCAAAAATGTTACTTTTGCCCGAAAAATCTGATGACTTTTTTTCAGTCATCCGCCCAAAATCTTAGGATGACTTTTTTAGTCACTTCCTGTAAATCTTCAGAAAAGTTTTTGCTTTTTACCCCTGTGTACCCGAAAAAATCCGCCTGTAGGCCTGCCTGTTTGCCCAAAAAAATTCACAATTTTTTCCCCCGTCCGTGCCTCTTTTGCCCTAAAAATACATTGGCCCAAAATTTGGGGAGCATTTGCCCCCTGGACCCCCGCCTCCTACGCCTATGCATGCACCTTCAACACTTGATATCTGAGCAAATTCACTGATAACTCAGATCCCAAAGTAGCATCAGACAATAATTGAACTCCAATTATAAAATTATTTATAGACCGATAGCCTAGGCTACTACTGATGTCCTTGTTCTTGGGTCAATGTTAACCGTCAATGCGAAAAATGAGAAAATTCCGAATTTGTTTTCAGTATCCGCTGTGGTAAATTATTTTCAGGACTATTGAAAGTCCACGAAGTTTTGGTGAGAAATCAAATTGAATGCAGGCTAACTCTCTTTTCCGCAGGCAATGCCTAGATCCGTAATATTTGCAAACTGAGAACATGTGTTAGTCAATCAGCCAATGAATGAAGGTCCAATCAAGGTAGCCTACGCATAATAATCTATTTCTTACTCAATCTATCAATAATCCATAAACACTTAAAATATCGATGATCCTAGTAGGCTAATAGTCAATAGTCTTGTAAGTAGCATAATTATGTATAAAATAATCCTGAATGATAATCCATTCACTGCACGTTCTATGAAACAGAATACGCTGGCTACAACAAAAGAATAATAATTATTAATATCGGCTCAAAAAGAAGCTTGAAGGCACTAAGCAAAAAAGTTGACCTTTGCTTGAATATATAAACTTACGGTAAAGAAATGTTTCGCTTGGTTAAATTCTCCTGATTCTTGTTAACTGTTCGTCATTCATAAATCGACGAATTGCAACTTTCTACTAATTGGACAATAGGTGAACATTCTACTTGCGCATCAATAATAATTCTTATTCAATGATCAGGTCCCAAATTCAATCGCTAGGCGATTAAACCTCAATAAAGATTTCAACGCAGGTGACTGTTACAAGTGCGCGAGGAATTGTTTCTTCAATTCATAAATGTGTACTTCGCCATAGGTCTGCACAACCATCAATCTTCTTTGACTGGGGTCATAAAACAATCTACTTGGATAAGCGATTCCGTCTGTCTCACTGGATAGAAGAACTTGACTCCAAATGAGAGAACTTGAATCAAAAACAATCACTCGATGATTATAAGTATCAGCTACAAACAGTCGATTGTTTTCCGAATCCAAAGACAGATGCAGAGGATGGTCCAGTCTCTCTGATTGGTTTCTTGGAATAAATCGATGAATCAATTCGCCAGCGTTGTTCACTTGACTGATCACCCAGGTTCCATTCGTTGCGTCGTTCAGTCTATGACTGAGAATGAAGTTTCCTGTCAATGTCTGGACTGCATGCGCTGGATACTTTACGTCTTGTGGCAACTGGAGACTGCGCGTTACGCTGGCATCCAACCCATAGATGATCAGTTGACTGAATGGTTCGTCACTTGTTAGCTTCAATAAATGGCCATCAGTTGAAAGCGAGACAGTGCGCGGATATGTTGCATTTGCAATCCATTTAGTCAGACGATGGTCATTTGTTGTCGTCATCTTCCAGATAAAATCCTCGTCAATGTCGCCGATGTAGAAACATTTCGATTCGTCGCTGTAAACTATGTCGCACGGAGATTTTGCTGCATTCAAAGCGATTTCTGTCAGCAGTTGAAACTGATTCCCATTCTCGAAGACTTTAATTAGATTTGGCTTGGTGCATAGAACGTATATTTTATCTAGCATGACAGTTGCTCCTATGGCGTTAGAGCGACAATCGAAACTTTGGATTAAGTTGATGGCGACTGAAACACGAAATGCAAATAGGGTCTAGTCGAAAAAATTTGTGTGTTTTTAGTTAAGTTTATTACATTAATTGTCATCTCATGCTGTTTTTTTTAGCCTATTGTTCAATTCATTAAGTCAACCGTCTAGCCATCTGTTAAAATTGCACATGTAACTAGGTGCCCTTGTTAGCGGGATATTCATCCCTTAGGGCCTTCCTTGTTGCCATCCGATTATGTGAAACATGTTATACTATGTCTATTGTTTATGGTTGATGGTTGCAATAAAATGAATTGAATTGAAAATAAATCGAAATCTAAATGATTCAAGAAAGAAATTTATATATTATTTATAAATAATTTCATCTATATATTAAAGGGAACATCACTTTGAGTTGTCATCTAGTCGGTGTGTGAGGCGAAATGTGTGTGCATTGTGTCATTTTGTTCTAGTCTGCCGTCAGTATCGATGTGCTTCGTTTTGCGCAATGAAATTACAAGTTAAAGCCTCGTGTTTGTTTCTTTGTTTCAATTATGTAACTATTCTGGTACTTTAAATATTCTAAATGCGGTTTGACCTTTTAATCAAATCCCTGATTTCTTTCATTTATATCGATTTCACACAAAGGACCCACAAACAAATCTATACACCTATTATAATAATGTTGTCGTATGAACAAAATACGATGACAATTTACTTTCTCTTACTACGCATAGCCTACAACTATAAGTTCTTGTAGCCTACTTTGGAGCTTAGGGGACTTCCCTGTTGCAATTGTGACAACGACAAAATTATATTTTATAGCTGTATCCAAACAAAATCTATTCTTCTGTAAGATACCTGATTGTCGCTGCAACGTCTTCGCAAGTAGTTGTTCGCGTTCCTCTTTTAATTGCTCGTTTTCTGCTCTTAGTCTTCGGCATTCCTCCTCTGACTGCGAACACGATTCGCCTTGGAAGGAGTCAATGGTCGGCTGAGGTTCGAATTCCGTTTGGAGGAAAACGAACAACAAGACAGCGAAGGCAACAGCAGCTGCTGCTGCAGCAGTCTTTCTGTCAAACATTTCACCGATGGATTTTTCGAGTGCGACTTTTTAGAATTCGACTTTTCATTCGCTCTCAAAGTTTGTCTCTAGTCTCCGATGCGATTTGCGACGCACTAAAAACGATCCCAATGCTTCTCCTTCAATAGGAACAGTTGAGTTTTTTGCCTCTTGTAAGTTAGAATAATTTATAACGATCCCAATGCTTCTCCTTCAATAGGAACAGTTGAGTTTTTTGTCTCTTGTTATATAATAATAATTGCGTCATCCTCCACAGATACCAGCGAAATTATCTTTAGTTTTTTCAGCCAGGGTTCACACATGATTAATTATTTCCGAGCTCTATTACGTAACATTTGCAATTATTGTTATCTATGCAGATCTACATGCGTCTAAGCATTTAGCCTAGGTCGGCCTATTGGCATTATACTGTGCCAATAGTTTCCCCAAGCAGTTAACGATAGGATCGTTTTTACAAGGTCAATCTATCATGAACTGGAAAACGGATGGGCTACTCTAAAAAAGTAAAGCCCGCATCGTGCAGAATTACAATGTATACTCTAAACTTATTATTTATTTCCGTTGCTTTCAAGTTGTTATTTATTTTCAATAATTATTGTCCTTCAACTTTCAAGAGGTGGGCATTTTAATGTTCACTCTCCCCTCCTCTCTGTCTGTATATCTGTCTGTGTGTCTGTTTGTCTGTCTCTATCTCTCTGTCTCTCTGTCTGTCAGTCTATCTATCTATCTATCTATCTATCTATCTATCTATCTATCTATCTATCTATCTATCTATCTATCTATCTATCTATCTATCTATCTATCTATCTATCTATCTATCTGTCTGTCTGTCTGTCTGTCTGTCTGTCTGTCTTTCCGTCTGTCTGTCTATCTATCTATCTATCTATCTATCTATCTATCTATCTATCTATCTATCTATCTATCTATCTATCTATCCATCCATCCATCCATTCATCCATCCATCCATCCATCCATCTATCTATCTATCTACCTATCTATCTTTCCATCCATCCATCCATCCATACATCTATCTATCTATCTAACTAGCTGTATGTCTGTCTCTCTCCCTTTCCATCCTCTCTCTCCTTCTATCTCTTTTTCTAGCAGTTTCGGTCTCTGTTCTCTGTCTCACTCTCTCTATCTATCTGTCTGTCTGTCTGACTGACTGTCTGTTTGCCTGCCTGCCTGCCTGCCTGTCTGTCTGTCTGGCTGTCTGTCTATCTATCTGTCTGTCTTACTCTCTTCTTGCCCCTCTCTCCGACTCTCCGACTCTCTCTCAATTTTTATGTGCTTGTCTGTCGGTCTCGATCTGATTCTCTCTATATCTATGTCTCTGTCTCTTTGTCTCTCTGTCCTTCTTTCTGTCTGTCTCTACGATACTCACGATACTCATTATCTATGTCTCTGTCTCTCTGTCTCTCTGTCTCTCTTTGTGACTTTTTGTCTCTCTGTCGTTCTGTCTGTCTGTCTGTCTCTCTCCGATACTCATTGTCTATGTCTCTGTCTCGATCAAGGCCGCATTGAGACTAGTGTGGGCCCGGGTGCTGTGATAAATGTGCGGGCCCTCTTCTCTCAACCACCGAGCATATAATTATATCATGTTTACTTAAGAATGAAGCCTAAGGAGGCATTTCCTGTATTCGCTTCTTATATCTAAGGAATTTTTCAGACACTAGTAGGTCGATTTTCAGTTAAATAGTTAGACATGTAAATGCTTATGTTCCATCCAGTTTGTTTTCTTCATTGTTCTCCATGTCCATTGTCCACATTTCGAAGGTCCCAGTCTTTTAGTAGGTTATATCCTTTTTCTCATGGTTCATGACTCCGATACATACAGCACCACACTCGATCCATACCAATGTTTTATCTTCCGTTTCTTCGTTTTTCTGCTAATTGTTTCTACTCAGTTTATCATAATTCTTATATTCAAATTTATATGCTCCTCTTCCCACTTTCAAGTCTAATAAATTAAGACATCCGGTTTCTTTCGCAGATTCCACTAATGTCCTGGTAAACCGTTCTTTATAAGTTTATAGCATCGTGGTTTTCTTGTATCAAAATCTCGTAATAATCGAGAAGAAAGAGCTGTGATAGATCGATTGCACAAAGTAAAAGAGAGGCAAATGAAGATTGTCGGAAACAGGCTGAGGGCAGACTCACCGCAACAAAGGTCATCGAAGGAAAAATGACGGGGAAGCGAACAAGAGGAGAACCACTGAAGTTGGATTGGATGATAACTTACTGGATATGGGAAGCTCGAAGAAGGGATCCAGCATCGAGATAAATGGCGACATCCGAATCTTAACCTTCCTCTAAGAGCCAGAAAGAAGATGATAGGCCTAAATAATTATAGGTGTAAGAAATTAAGAGTTAACCAAAAACATTTCTTCTAACTTTTACCTTAACTCAAAAGCCAACCGAGAATGATTGACCTGCGTAGTCTACTTTAGTACATCATTGTTGAAAGGTCATTGCTAACCTACTTCCCGAAGATAAAAATTTTATTATAATAATAATAAGTACCTGCAATTTAGACTAATTATTCATGAACTGTTGTTTCGAGCTAATAAATCTGCTGAGGGAGATTTTTATAAAATTTCGTCGACGATGACTTCGTATTTATTAATCTATCAGCATCCTCGCTAATAAATTTCATCACTACCGAAATTGCGAGCCACTCAAAACTGCGGGCCTGGGTGCTGCAGCGCCATTAGCACCTACCTTAATCCAATCACCAGCGGGGCTGGTCTCGATCTTTTTCTCTGTTTCTGTCTCTGTCTTTCTCCATGTATTATTTCTGTTATGCCACTGTTTCAATGTCGGTAGAAACATACTGTTTGTATAATTGAATTTCTCTTTTTATCTGCTTTCAGTGTTATTCTTCCTCTGTCTCAATTGTTGTCTATCACTCTATGTGTTTACTCGGCTCTTTCCACAGATTTCATTATTATTTGTTTTACAATGTTATGATACTGAACGACTTTTCGACATGTGTACAGAACTGTCAACTAGCCACTCGTCTACACACTCCTACTACGACAAACAAGTAATTCTCTCATCCATCCATCCATCCATCCATTCACAAATCCAATCGCCTACCTAACTGTCTGTCTGTCTGTCTGTCTGTCTGTCTGTCTGTCTGTCTGTATGTCTGTCTATCTATCTATCTATCTATTTATCTATCTATCTATCTATCGATCCATCCATCCATCCGTCTGTCTGTATGTCTGTCTATCTGTCTATATATCTATATATCCCTCTATTTATCTATCTGTCCATTCATCCATCCACCCATCCATCTATCTATCTATCTATCTATCCTATCTATCGATCGATCTATCTATCTATCTATCTATCTATCTATCTATCTATCTATCTATCCATCCATCCATCCATCCATCCCATCCGTATATCTATATGTCTATATAACTATCTATCTATCCATCCATCCATTAGACTTCCTTCCATCAACCAACACAACTATCCATGCATCAATACATGCACTCATCAATCCTTGCTTTTCCAATTTCCATCCATCCATCAACTTCCAACCAGTTCATCCATTCAACCATCCTTTGCTCTAACTACCACCACCTGCCACGCTGCTTTCCACCCATCTATCCATCAGCTTCACTCCAGTTCACCCATCCACCCATCCATTATTCCATTAACTAATCCTACAATCCAACTTCCACCCACCTGCCACACTCTCCATCCATCCACTCTCCAGTCGCAGCAACTTCATCTTCGATGCAATACACGACATCAACCGAGACGTAAATCTCGTTGTAACATCTGTAGACGCTGCCTTCCAATCCAAATCCTCCCCCACCACCACCTCTCACCCCATCCTTCCACTCCAAATTCTCCCCACCCCAACCCCCACCACCACCTCTCACCCCATCCTTGAACGGTCCCATATACACATTCACCCACTCGTCCACGCATCGCCATAGCAGACAAGTCGTCAAAAACGACCGATAAAAGCCGCAAACATTTCCAGAAACATGGAAAATTCAATAAAATCCTCGCGATTGCCACTAACTTAATCAGCTTCGCGACAGATGATTGCCAAGTCAGAGTCACGAACGGCTTGAAGCAGCCCAACACACGACGCAGACAGACAGTCGATGCACAGTAAATCTGTCAGCTTTCTGAATGTCATCTGCTGCGTGTCTCTGAGTCGGAATAATATAACGCATCTGTGGCCACGCAATGAACGAAAAATACCCGCTTGATACATAGGCGCAACCACCCTATGGGACCCACGGGACGAGTCCCCCCAACTTTTGAGTGATCCCCTAACTTTATTATTGTGGTCCCCCAACTTTTAGGACGTGATTCATTTGGTCCCCCCAACTTTTAGGACGTGATTGCACCTATGGCTTGATATTATTCGTGCTGGCTTAAAGGCGCAACTAAAAGGTGCATAATACGAACAACTTTTTCTCCAAGTAACAATAAATAGCCTAATTATAGAGACTAAAGGGAAACAGCACAATGTAATTGCCCATGCAAGATAGTAATATTTTTAAAATAATGCTGAACATCTGACGAATGTCGCAGTCTCGCAGACAATTTTTAGATCGGGTCTAACATTAGGTTTGTTAATTCTCCTCCTAAGGTCTATCGTTATAAGCTGTCATTGGCTCTTGAACTGATGTCGATTTGGCTGGACTACGGCGCTATTATACAATTCGCATTTATTTTTATAATTATTAATTAATTAAAAATTATGATTGGACCAGAGCAGTATTATACAGCACACTAAGTGCCACTTACAATTGTTGTCCCGCGTGAAGGTTTACCGCAGCAGAATGAAAACATTATCTGGTTAAATTCACTGACTAGCTTACTTACACATATAATTTTAATAAGTGAGGTAGGTACACTAGAGTCAAAGACAATACGCAAGTGTCACACTCTACGACTACAAATACAAATACAAATACTCTAGAAATACGTTAGGTGTTATTTTCTTGTGATTTTGCTGAACACTGAAATGAAAATTTAAGACACCGTGTACAACCTTGAAATTAAGATCACGCAACGTCTTTGCAACATCCGCGCACTCGACTTCGTGTATGGAATAAAAATGAACTCGTTAAAGCATTCGCTAGTTTATATGGCGCCGCTATCTTCAACATACGTTGCATAGCCTACGCCGTAGTTTCATTGCAATGGTGAATGACTTTAGGCAATAATAATATTGCATACTGTACGATTCGTAGAATGAAGATATACTGCATTATTTATGAGCCATAAAATGATGATAACGGCACTTTGCTGAATAGGATTCGATTCCATCCGACGAACAGACTATCACCGAATATATTGAAGAGGTTAAGGACTTCAGGCAAAAGCAGACGCTGAATCGGGACCTCTGCCAAAACGATATGAGGAGAGGCGGATGATAGACGGGGCAGATGGAGGAATAAGTGATACGTGAGTGAAATACGCTGCGTATCTAAAGTACGGATATGTTGCCAGAAGGATTCAAAAGCCCAAGGATACCATGGTTATCAATGGTAACCGAAGTCGATTCCATTAAGTGATGATATGCGCACGTATTCATCTATGTAGAACTACATGTATGTGTGTTCTGCAATGTTTGAGTATGTAAGCATTTATGTATATAGCTCTATGTATGTATGCGTGTATGTATGTATGTATGTATGTATGTATGTATGTATGTATGTATGTATGTATGTATGTATGTATGTATGTATGTATGTATGTATGTATGTATGTATGTATGTATGTATGTATGTATGTATGTATGTATGTATGTATGTATGTATGTATGTATGTATGTATGTATGTATGTATGTATGTATGTATGTATGTATGTGTGCTTATGTATGTATGTATGTATGTATGTATGTATGTATGTATGTACATGTGTGTATGTATGTATACATGTATGTATGTATGTATGTATGTATGTATGTATGTATGTATGTATGTATGTATGTATGTATGTATGTATGTATGTATGTATGTATGTATGTATGTATGTATGTATGTATGTATGTATGTATGTATGTATGTATGTATGTATGTGTGTATGTATGTATGTATGTATGTATGTATGTATGTATGTATGTATGTGTGCTTATGTATGTATGTATGTATGTATGTACATGTGTGTATGTATGTATACATGTATGTATGTATGTATGTATGTATGTATGTATGTATGTATGTATGTATGTATGTATGTATGTATGTATGTATGCGGACAGTTCGGAAGTGGACAATTCAGTTTCGGACAATACGAAACCGGACAACGGAGACTACAATTTGGAGCCGACAAGAGTCATTCTCAGCAAACCAACTTTTATTGTCACAAGTATTATTTTCATGCATCTATATCAAACTTTTATTTGACACGTGATTCCTTCCATAGATCCAACTTCCATTTTACCACCTTCTATTTAAGCAACAATGCTTTCTTCAATCCAAGTGCTTATTAATTGCAAGAATAACTTTTAGATCTACAAATCCATCTTTCGTTTAAGCTACGCACACTATTGTCACAATCAAGAATTATTGTCGTCAATCCAACCTCTAACTTCATTAATTTTGATGACGCATTGATGGGTGGGAAGAGGTTGGCAGCCTGTCACCGCAAATCACGTTCTGCCTCCCATGCAACTTGATTTACTTTTCAGGAAACGACTGATCTCTTAGAACGATATTCCGAATGGCTCTTATATCAGATGGACAACGCTGTTAGATCTAATTAATAACATTATAACGTTATAATTGATGTATGTGTTTATATAATATGAATGTCTTGATTGTAATTGCAAATATCTATCGTGTTGTTTAAGACACAAGGCATCTATAAAAATCAAGTCATAGTTAGATAAACATCAAGACAATCAGTCCGCAAGACAAGTTAGTAGCCTATGGTGGATAAGCAATTTAAAAAGGAAAGACATATTTATGGTATTATGCATCTTTAGCCGTTTTAAGTAGGCTACCTCTCATAAACACTGTAAACATATCGCTATAGAAATGGAGAAATTTTATTTAAGAAGTCGTTTGAATCACGTCAGTGTAATGAACGCTAGCTGTCCAGGTTAGTTACTAACGCTGTCTATAGTAAGCTTACCTCTCATAAATACTGCAAATATTGATATGCAACTTATAAAAACAAAGTGCAAAGGACATATTTCGGAAAATTTTTCCTGAACCAAGCTCCAACACGGTATTGAACAATTTGCTGAAGAGGCGCTATTGAAACGGATAAATTTTATTTTAAAAGTCATTTGAATCACGTCAGTTGTAATGAACCCTAGCTGTCCATGTTAGTTTTACTAACGCTGTCTAGAGCAATAATTGTCAACTGCAGATTGGCCTTACACTGATATGTTCATTCTGCAATGGCCATAATATCCTATTCTATGATTCCTATCCTAGGATGAAGCACGTCTAGCAAAAATCAAGGCTGCTCATCCTCAATCCTCATAATATAATGAATCCAGTGGTGAATACATACACGTAATTAATGAATGAATGAGATGCACCGGCGTGCATTGGAGTGGTTTCATATCTTGCAAAGCTATTCACTCATTCTATTTTCCCACGCAAATCGGTCTGACAATGATAATTTGCATCACTTATGAATATCTTCAACAGGGAGTATACTAATCTAAACCTATAAAATACAAGTTGTAGCGGGTGGTTGACAAAAAATCTCCTCATCCACGCGACCGATTTTTTCAAATAATTACAAAACAACTTCTTAGCACCCACGGAAAACACTATCGGGATTCGCGATCCAAAAATCTTACATTTTCTCGAGTTTGAAATTTTTAATTTTCTATCGCAATGCTAACGCGTGTGTTTAAGACGCCATTTGCATACAACCATCATTATCAACAGACATTAAAACCATCGATGATATATTGATGATTGAAACCAGTACATTAATGACGTCATGGCCGATTTTAAAATTATAGCGCGTTATACCGTTAATTAATATCTATACCGTGTCGTATGTATCAGAAGCCTATTTAAGACGCAATAATTTTGGCCGATTGGTTTTCAACGAACCAATAGATTTTTAACCTAATTTTGGCCGAGGGCAGATCTTTGGGCACGCGGTTTCGCAAAAATGCTGATATAGCGTAAACATGGACGGGTGGGAGCTGAATTGGACCGAACCTAAATTTCACGGGCAACGCCGGGCCCAAAGTGGTTGGACTGGGTTGGGGCCGATGGAATAAGGCGAGATGAGAAGGGCGGTGTGGGAGCGGGGTCAGGCGTGGCTGGGGACGAAAACATAAATTTCCCGGGCGTGGTAGCGGCGTTACTGGGAAGTGGGAACTAAAAACCGAAATTTCCCGGGCAACGCCGGGTAATTCAGCTAGTATTATGTAAATAGGAAATCGTTCAGCCAGCGCGAAACTTGGACAGGCAGCAGCCATATTTTGACGAGAGACATCACAGGGTTTTGCTGACGAGAGTGGCGCTGCATTATTCACGCTAAGTGCACCGAACCTTCACAGTCAGTGGAGAATATATCTTTGGCTCTCGAAGCTGCTGACAGAATACGAGATGAACATAGGTCTTCTATACAGGCTTTTTCAGCACAGTTGATGCATGATGATTCGCCGTCCGAGTAATACAAGTAAAATCCGGGACAAAATAATGAGATTGCCATTCCTAAGAGAACGTAAATGAATTCAGTAGACATTAAGACGTGTATTACCGTATATAGAAGAACATTTGTTCAGGAATGTTCTAGCGAAAACCTCAGTAAGTAACTATTATTGACTAATCATGGCTACTATCAGCAAACTTGTTTTGTACTTCGTAATATTCATTTTCACTCTATAAATCTTGATTACAATTACAACGGTAAAATTAATAATAATAATAATGATAAAAATTAGTAATGATAAGAGCAATTGTCTTCATAATAATAATAATGATGATGATGATATTGCCATTCATAAGAGACGACGACGACGACACTGACGCTGAAAATGACGATGACGACTACGACGATGACGATAGTGATGATGATGATTATGATGAAACAAAAACAACTACAATAGCAGTTACAGTATAATAATCCGACAATAATGTTATTGCAGTGGTAGTAACAATGGTAGCATAAATAATAAAATAACGCCAATAATTTTCTCTATGATGAGACATCTGCTTATAATCATCATGCTAATCTTATTTCAACTGTTTATATGTAATCAGTTTCAAAGTAGGCTTCTGCGTAATGTAGGCCTATATTCGTTTAAATCAATAAACAACAGAAAGAACGCTGTAGGTCTTCACTTGCAAAATTAACAGTATGGCTGCTTAAAACTTATAGTAAGGATACTTAGTACATGTTTTTGAATAACATTCTTGGGATAAAGTTTAACGAGTCTTTATTGGAGAGGATGAAATTGTGAGCCCTTTCTCTAAAGTTATATAATGGATCTCGTTGTAGTGGGAAGAGGTTACGGACGACATGAAGTTCGTTTGTTATGCGTGGTCGAACAAAGCGAAATGTTGAATCAGATCCGATATGCCTTCACCATGGTTACCAGATTGAGGTCGTCATGGAGATGTGACGTTGTCTTAGTCGTTGGATTATTATTGCAGGCAATCAATCTCAAAGACAGGACGAATAATATTAACGATCTCGGTCAGTAATAAACTGTTGTAAGACTGCCACTCTATTTCTGTTCATGTATATTACGTCATTGTCTCTTTCTTTAGCATAGCATTCTTCTCCTTCACTTCAACCTCTTGCGCTCCAGTGTTTAATCTAGTCCCCCTCGTCTGGGGGGAATTCAGGTTTCTGGGGGGGGAGACAATTGAGCGTCCAAAGGACGCTCGTCAAGCGCGTAGCGCCGAGACTGGGAGGGGGAAGGGTATGGGGAGGGGGATGTGCCCCCTCCCCATCAGAAACTTTTTGAATTTCCGCATTGCAATGGCAGCATTTTAAGGTGTCATTTTAACAAAAATAGCTGTGCTTTTTCAGTGACCCATCAGAAACTTTTTGAATTTCCACATTGCAATGGCAGCATTTTAATTAAGGTGTCATCTTAACAAAATAGCTGTACTTTTTCAGTGACCCATCAGAAACTTTTTGAATTTCCACATTGCAATGGCAGCATTTTAAGGTGTCATTTTAACAAAAAATAGCTGTGCTTTTTCAGTGACTCATCAGAAACTTTTTGAATTTCCACATTGCAATGGCAGCATTTTAAGGTGTCATCTTAACAAAATAGCTGTACTTTTTCAGTGACCCATCAGAAACTTTTTGAATTTCCACATTGCAATGACAGCATTTTAAGGTGTCATCTTAACAAATTAGCTGTACCTTTTCAGTGTCCCTTCAGAAATTTTTTGAATTTCCACATTGCAATGGCAGCATTTTAAGGTGTCATTTTAACAAAAATAGCTGTACTTTTTCAGTGACCTATCAGAAACTTTTTGAATTTCCACATTGCAATGGCAGCATTTTAAGGTGACGTCTTTAAAAAACTGTACTTTATCAGTGCTTATAAGAGTGACCAAAGACTTGAATAAATATACGCAATACTTTAATAAATATTTTGTGGGAGTTTCCACACTGTACTCTTTCAGGATGCCATTTTGGAAAAAATAACTCCATTATTTCAGTACTGTTAAAAAAGTCTTTAAGGATTTCAATATATATATATGTTATATAATTATAATTACAATAAAATATCTGTATGTATCGAGTTCAGCAGCTCAGTTCTGTTGTTGCTGGGTTATTTTAATGAATAACTGCAGACGTGATTATTTAAGTTGACTTTTAAGCACTAGCTATAATCAGCTTATCCCTGTTTCCCAATATGGTCCTGAATTGCTGACCAAGATACACTTTCCGAAATCATATGGCACACAAATCAACCAAGAACTAATAAACTATTGGTACCAAAATAATATGATAGCCACAATACAGTAATGATGTTGTTTTAATAGGTGTTCAAATAATAGGACCAAAACATTTTGAAATTTGACAGTTTAACATTTGAGGGATAGCAAAGGAGAGAAGCCATTCAGTTGTACAAAAATAGTATTTGTACAAAAATTAACAGTAAGTTATACTCATTTTAGCCGGATTGTGTCATATATTAACCATATAATAGAATATAATATTACGGTATATTAATATAATAGTTCATGTAATGCAATGATGTAAACAGCAACTAAAAACTATGATCATTTTGACGTATTTTTCTGGAGGGTATGTCATCTCTGTTTTTATGTAGAAAAAAATGGTGTTTATACAAATATATACAGTAAGTTATACTCATTGCAACATGATAGTATCATATATTATGGTAGTATTAAATAATGTCATTATAATCATATAATAGTAAATAATATCACGGTATATTATAACACTACATGTGAAACAATGATGAAAACAGTAACTAAAAAATATCATTTTGTGAAATTTTTCTGGGGGGGGGAAATGTCAATCCTGGGGGGGAACTTTCCCCCCCCCCAGAGACGTCTAGATTAAACACTGCTTGCGCTCGTTGTGTATCTGCATATTGCTCTGCATGTTTTATCTAATAACTTAACGTTTTATTTCGCTTCCTAACTCTCACTCTTTCTCCATCCGTGTCTCTTTATCCATGGGTCTCTGTCTGTCTCTGTCTCTGTCTCTCTCTCTCTCTTTCTGTCTGTCTCTCTCTCTCTCTCTCTCTCTCTCTCTCTCTCTCTCTCTCTCTCTCTCTCTCTCTCTCTCTCTCTATCTATCTCTCTCTCTCTCTATCTATCTATCTATCTATCTATCTATCTATCTATCTATCTCTCTCTCTCTCTCTCGCTGTGTGTCTTTCTGTCTATAGAGAAGGAGATACAGACACACACAGATATGCTCTCTCTGTGTCTCTGTGTGTCTCTCTCAGCTTCTATGTCTCTTTCCCTGTCTCCGTCTCTGTATCTGTATGTGTGTCTCTAATCTCGGTCTGTCTTTGTCTGTCTCTCTGTCTCTCTGTCTGTTTGTCTCTATATCTTTCTCTCTGAATATATCTGCATTCGCTCCTGTCTCTCTTCCTCTCTAGAACGCTTCAAATTTCTCTGCTGTATTCATTCACTGTTCCTTGTCCTCTGCCCGTATTCCATTCTCAATCTTCTCTCTACACAGTTTGTCACAAACGACACGCTGCTTCATAGACAAGCAAACGTATAATAGATGAACTGTGCGGTCGTTTTTAACGGGTCATTAGTCAACACAACTTACAAGCGACGGTGGTTATCCATTACCCGCTCTTCATACACCGTCTCTACGTCCACCACATTGCACATTGCACAATGCACATGTACATCCGCAGACACATACATGTACATGCATGTCAATAGTTTATGACTCAGGCCTACGAAACTACACGTATTGGGTTTGGCGCATGTCTGCAAGTCAGTGTTTTCGTATGCATGCACATAATGTTATGTACATGTTCTTGTATGTCGACCTATTGTGTGTCTGGATTGTAAATAGCTCGTCAATGATCTCTCTGCAATGTTGAGGAGAGCATGGCCATGTATTTTATCGGATGTTTTTGTGTGTTCTAATGGATCAGGCGCAGACCATTATAATATACCTGACATTGTGTGATATAAATCATGCGCTAAAGCAATGTTCATGCATATATATATATATATATATATACATTATTATGAATACACGTCCACTGTGTCAAATGCATTCGGATGTCAAGGGCCGACATCAGCGCATTTGAACTATGACCAGTATAGCAGCATTATCGAATAAAAGGAATGCAGAAATGTTCAATAAATCTCTGATTATTACGTATTAATTGAAAATCTATTAAATATTCAATGGACAGCTCCTATAAATTATAGTAGTGCTGTTGACCCGTACAGTGATCTACGTTTCATACGTTGCGCTCTCACACGTGTGCAGATTATGGCGATGGTGGAGTGAGTAGTCCTGCGTTACATTTGATTGACTGGTCGATAGAATGATATTGAACATCCTCGACTTATACTCAAAGCATTGGCGATTGCATAAAGAGGTAAGAGGGGGCAGTGGGCAGTGCATACCGCATGGAAACGTGACGCCTAAATTTTCATTCACTACTCTTAGATGTCTAACAAATATTATTTGTTGGACATCTAAGGGTAGTGAAAGAAAAATTATTTAAGTTTTGATTAGCGAATCTTTCCAATTTCTAAAAGAAAGAAATTTCCGCTAAGTGGTCGAAGAAATACACAATTAATTATGAGACTAAAAACCATTAAATGTTTACTATGTCGCTATGTTCTTCGACGAAGCATTTTCCTCAATTATTGTGGATCATGGCTAAGACATCGTCCTGAGTAACCTGATTGAGCAAGATAAAGAAAACACAGCTCAACTAATTAAGAATAATATAAGTGAGCTTAAAGATAATTCGAATAAGAAGGAAATTACCGATAAAGAAGCGGTAGAAAAATAGGTAGGATATTATGTAGGCTATTATACAGACAGTTGGAATGAACGGTATAATGACGGTAACTCAGAGATTAGACCCACATGTCACGAAGCTGCTGCACAGCATATTGGGAATAACATGCAGGCTACGTTTCGAACAAAATATTGATGAAAATGGTATTGCAGAGCGCTATACATTAAAGGTTCATAAAACTGCGGACGAAATTTATTAATGCTCTTCATAGTAAAATTGCCATTTATCAATAAGTTCCAGTTCCTTTAGAATGAGTAGGCGATCATAAAAGGAACAATTAGAGATATTACTGATATTTAATCCACGAATTGAAAAGAGGTAGGCCTATCAGCGATAGGTTGGAGGCATTCATTCTAGACAACATAATGTTATGGCAATGTTTATAGTTGGCTCTGAAATATTTTATCCTCGGAAGAGCAGACAACGGCATTATATTAAACAACTGGATCAAGAACAGTTTACTCATTGGTTGCTGGTCTATGTTCGACTGATGTGAACGCGGCCTAACTTCTTTGACGCAAGACAGAAAAACGAAAGACAAGACTGTAGTCTTAGTATTTACCGTGTTGTGGGTATCAGATCTTTGTAACCAGCGACGATGAGCGTGGTGATGATGACGATGGTGAGAATGGTGTCCGGACAATTCGTCCCCGGACAATTCGTCCCGGACAATTCGTCCCGGACAATTCGTCCCGGACAATTCGTCCCCGGACAATTCGGACCGGACAATTCGGACCCGGACAATTCGGACCGGACAATTCGGACCCGGACAATTCGGACCGGCTATAGCCTACTTTAGCCTCAGTCTATGCATGACTTGTCCATTCTGGAGTAGGCCAACCTATTGCTTTCCAAATATACCTTTAATGTCATAGCCAAGTGAGGTAACGTGTTATATTATGTTTAGGCCTACATTTGCTTTGAGAACAATGAAATAATTTTCAATTTCGAATTGAATTTTAATGCGCAGCAGTATCTCCGGTCGACATCTGTATACGGTAATGGTGTCCGGGACGAATTGTCCGGGGACGAATTGTCCGGTCCGAATTGTCCGGTCCGAATTGTCCGGGGACGAATTGTCCGGGACGAATTGTCCGGGACGAATTGTCCGGGGACGAATTGTCCGGGAACCGTGAGAATGGTGATGAAAAGGTAGTGACGACAATAATGACTATTAGATCTACGAGCTCTTTTTATTCCCCTATGCACTACCGGAATAGGTTGTGTAAAGAGGATTAACCAAGAGCTCGATGATGATACTTGTTCTGCTTGCCTCTTTGTATTATACCCCAACAAGTAGGCCTACAACATTTTATTAGGTTATATCCGTCGCATATGAACTTTTGAAGTCACCACAACGACCGTTATGTTGTCTGTAGACTGTTGCAGTATTCCTATCCATAAACAAGCATGATTGCGGCTTTTTAGAGTCAACCGTCACTCTGTAGTCACTCTGTAGTCACTCTGTAGTCACTCTGTAGTCTGCAAATGCATTTAATGCTTTCATGTTTAAAACATAGTGCTAGAAACTGGCAGGATCAATACACAGAAAGATGATGGATGGAGGAGCGGAGGAAGCAGAGGGTGGAGCCCACATGGATGGATGGATGGACGGACGGATGGAATGGAAAGTGAGGCGGAAAAGTTTGATGTGATGTATACGAAATATGAGTCTGTAATCTTGAACAGCAGCAGCGGCGTACGAGAGACGGGAGCATACGTTCCACGTGGCAATAAATTATCCAGTGATATTATTATGGCTCTTGTGTTCACCGAAGATTCCGTGACTTGCATTTCTAACGCTCTACTCTCACCGAATCTATGTATTTTAGCTGATACAATATACATACACAACATTGCAGAGACATGAACCTAAGTCACTGTAGTCTTATTTATAGTATATTGAAGAACAGTGTAGATATCGTATAGTATAGGATATCCTTGCATATAATAACCAGTTGTATAATTTATATTATATAGGGTGCACACGAATAGCTATGATTCTTTTAATCCTTTATAATATTAAAAATCTTTCTTCATTATTTCGATTCTTCATTGTGACTTTGCGAGCAATAAAGACAATCAATCAATCAACCAATCAATTAATCAATCAATCATTCATCATTCAATCAATCAATCAATCAATTAATCAATCAATTAATCAATCAATCAATTAATCAATCAATCATTCATTCATTCAATCAATCAGTCAATCAATCATTCATTCAATCAATCAGTCAATCATTCAATCAATCAATCAATCACTTTTTTATTGGTCCGTGTGTATCAAGCACAACTAAGGCAGTAATAAGGTTACACAAAACATCACAAAATAATCAGACAATAACCGAAAAATAAACCAAAAAGCAACAGGAAATGAGAATATTAAGTCACACTTATCATTACATTTACATTTATCATACACACAATACTTACATACTTACATTTAGGCCTACATAGCTAAAGCACAGCACGACTACCTTTATATAATTATCAACAAAGTACATAGACAGCAGTTTCTCGACAGCTAATAATTATTGTCAGTTCAACATGACGTAGCAGCCTTTGAAATGAAAGATCAGCTGTTATAATTATTGTTATGAATGACAAGCCATCTGCAGTCTGCAGTTTTTGCCACCGTGATAGGTTCGTGTGATATAATCTGGCAACTGTATGAGAGAAACTACGATTAGTCGAAGGCAATGGACTATAATACGGCGGGTATATCGAGTAAAAACAATCTAAGCTTTTACAATCACAAAAATAATCGCAATTTAAATTAAAATAATCATAAAATGGAATTGCAGAAAACATAATAGACCTCTTCGGAGCTGTATGAGAGACAGAGAGAGAGAGAGAGAGAGAGAGAGAGAGAGAGAGAGAGAGAGAGAGAGAGAGAGAGAGAGAGAGAGAGAGAGAGAGAGAGAGAGAGAGAGAGAGAGAGAGAGGAGAGAGAAAGAGAGATAGAGAGAGAGAGGAGAGAGAGAGGAGAGAGAGAGGAGAGAGAGGAGACAGACAGACAGTCTCTGTCTCTGTGACAGAGACAGAGGCAGAGACAGAGACAGAGACAGAGAAAGGTAAGAGACAGAGGCGAAAAACAGTAGCAAAGTCACTTTAATATCATACGTGCGATAGTAGGACCGGTTTACCATAATTATGGGTGTCGTGTGCGTTCAAATGCCATACTTGTTTATTAGACCTTCTTGTGTCCATGGTTAAACTTTTTCTACCAACTCTTCAATTCCAGCTTGCTATGAATGACGATGACATCCATAAAACGAAAACGATACACTTAATAAACAGTGAGTTATACAACAGTGCCTAACTGCGTGAAAGTTTGTAAAGTAATGAAAAGTCTGACCTTTCTTTTCTCTCAAGAAGACCTTCTTGTTGATGTAGGGAAGTAGCTTTCCAAGTTTTGTCTTAAACATCGTCGGATGTCGTCGTCTGTAGCATTGGATTCAAAGACGAGTTTCACTGCAGATGATCCACCGAACTTCACTGTTGTTGCAGATGGTCTAGGACTCACTCATTAGATTTATAGACTGTCTAATCCACAGCTTATGATTGTGTATAATAATAATATTGTCTTACTTCGTTAGATTCCGAATGATGTACCGATGATCTCGTCACTAAGGTTCCTTCCAGGGCATACAGATCATAGATTACTAAACGTAAGTTTTTATCATAAACATCCATGTAGCAGTATCATATTCAAATGTTATCCGTGACGTTACTGCAACGCGTTCAAATGTTATTCACATGACATCGCATTAATGAACATTATTCCACATCACATTTCATCACGTTTCGTGATATCACGGAAGCCATCACAGGAAGAAGACGTAGTAACCGCGTAGAGCAGCCGACCGTTGGGATCCGACGCTACGCAGTTCAATCGAGGCAGCGACTACAAAGGGAAGTAACACGAGATGCAAGGAGGCAGCCACTTCCTGTTTTTCTGACTCCGTCTCATCCAGCTGACTGCTGCAGTGATTGGCTGCCAGGACAGCTGCTGCTCAGCTGCTGCACTGGTCACTTGCTAAGCGTCGTCCGCTCCAGAGCCAGTCATCACTGCTGCTGCTGCTGCTGCTGCTGCTGCTGCTGAAGCATTGCTGTGCGGCCAGCGGCGTTCATTGCTTTCTCGGATGCTGAGGTTTTGATGGCGCGCTTGATGTTGTCGGCCACTGGAAATGCTGTGCGCGGATTGATGCGATACTCCAGGTGCAGATGGAAGGATGGATGGATGGGTGTGTGGATGGATGGATGGGTGGATGGGTGTATGGATGGATGGGTGGATGGATGGAGGGATGGAAGGATAGATGGATGGATGGATGGATGGATGGATGGATGGATGGATGGATGGATGGATGGATGGATGGGTGGATGGGTGGATGGGTGGATGGGTGGATGGAAGGATGGATGGGTGGATGGATGGTGGATGGATGGATAGATTGGTGGATAAATTGATGGATGGATGGATAGGTGGATGAATTGATGGATGGATGGATAGGTGGATGGATGGATGGATGGATAGGTGGATGAATTGATGGATGGATGGTGCGTGGGTGTCGTGGGGGATGGATGTACGGATGTATACAGTGGTGCCAAAGTATACGGCTGATTGATGGTCAGATGGATTGATGGATGGATGCATCTGGTCAGACTTACAGCGATAGAATTAGAAGACGCAGAAATGGTCGTAACACACAGATTGCAAAAATAAGACAGAAGTCACAGAACCAGGATGCAATTAGAGAGAAAGAGAAAGACACACACAAACAAACAAACACACACAAACAAACACACACACACAAACAAACACACAAACAAACACACTTAGCGAACCACAAATGTATTCTCGACGCAAAACACCCAAACTGTCAGGCTAACGAAATGCAGAGTGAGACAAAGCCAGACTCGTTGATTAGCCATGGTGTTAGTGGAAGAGACAGGCTGTCGGAGTCGGTTAAGGCGGCTGTTGTTGCAGAGGCAACCATTACGAGCCAGACGAGAGTGGACCTTGATTAGAGATAATAGGACTGTTCCGTGATTGGCTTTCTATGGCAAAATGCGCTGCTGTCGCGAGAGTTGGCTTTGTTGGAAATCGCTCTACATTCGAAGCGGATTGCAGATGGGATGCTTTAGCCATCGCATCTTTTGGAAGGAGACAGAGGTAGTCTACTGTACTCTGCGTAACTCTTTTACTCGATTGCTCGCTGCCTGCATTAATTCTGTGGCTGCTTGTAGCCATACATGTACAGTTATACACGCATTGAGCAATAATTGATTAAAGCTGTCACTTAAAAATACCATCCTTAAAAAACTCAGAAGTACACAATGATGTCGGGAGAAAGCATTCAGAGACACAAGTAACTAAATTAGAAGATGTCTTTGCATTCACAGCGAACTACAGACTTGATGGGGAGTTTAACACATGTCATGAGAGATCCAGATGGATGGGTTAGCTTCTAAATGTCCTCGTGCAGTCTGTGTTTTTGACTTGATTCCCGTGAACTATTACGACTTTATAATAATGTAGCACAGGTGGAATAATTCTACTATAGTCGAAACATCGGACTACACGTAACCGTCATCAGATCTAGCAGGGCTTTTTTAACGTGCAGTTGTACACAAAATATGCAGTTCTAAATGTATTTGTGCAGTTGTAGAAGCACTTATGTACAGTGAAAACTAGAAAGAAAGGTAGCCTAATTGTTCCCCCGATTGGAAGTAATTTACCACGGAGGATGGGAAGGAAAGAAAGAAGGTGTGCGGTTATAACATTCCCTTTAAAAACAACCCTGAGATCCAGCGAACATAAATAAAGGCATAATCTATAGCTGTGTCAAATTAGAAAACCCAGAGAAAACGAAGATTATGAAGGTGGGAAAGTGGAGGGAGACAGATGAGATCAGGATTGCAGATAGAAATGTGGACATGGTGGAAGACTTCTGTTACCTGGGCAGCACACTATCCGCCGACAGTAGATGCGATAAAGAAATAAAGATTCGTATTGGAAAGGCAAATACGGCTTTTGGAAGGCTAGAGAAGATATGGAAGAGCAATGGATGTAGCCTGAAGATTAAGATCCGATTGTATGAGGCTATAGTGTTGAGCACACTCCTATATGGGGCTGAGACGTGGCCAATGACGGTGGCCAATGGAAAGCGACTGGAGGCGGCACATCATAGGTGGCTGAGACGAATACTACACATCTCATGGAGAGATAGAATAACAAATAAAAGCATCAGAGAAAGGACTGGACAGGAAAAAAATGGAGTTTACCATCAGAAAGAGGCGACTGAAGTGGATGGGGCATGTATCAAGAATGGGGCAAGAGAGGAGAGCAAAACAAGCAACAATTTGGACTCCGGAGGGCAAACGTGGTAGAGGGAGGCCAAGGAAGAACTGGATGGAGACTATTCGAGAGGATTTGCAGGGGCTGGAGATGACGTGGAACAGAGTGGAATGGAGAAACTGCATTGCCCGATGTGCAGAGCTGCACGGGAAGGACTAAGGTCTAAGGTAAGGTGTCAAATTGCAATAATTAAACATTGTACTGCTGACTTGAAAACGCTGATAAGAAGACAAGGCTACTTCATTTTGACTGCGCCAAGAAAGAATGGAGAATGCCTGGGAAAAGATCTTGCCAGGATGAAGAGCACAAGGGAGATCGAGGATGGGAGGGACAGACAGCATCAGAACTTGGAAAGATATTATGTCAATAGAACGAGCGCTGAAAGATACGAAAGACAGGAAGCGATGAAGAAAACTTGTCCATGAAGAAGTGGCCAACCCTCGGATCGAGGGAGAATGAAAACACGACGAGACATGAGAATAATCTTCAACTACAACAGGCATAAATTATAATAATTATCATAGTCTGTTCGCGTACAGAATCTGTTCCAACAGTTGAGACAATGGCTTGTTTATTAAAACGAACTCTAATCCTTTCTGAGATTGCGCTATATAAACTTATGCGAAATTAGTCATCTGCAACAGTCGTCAAATTGTTGGCTGTCATCTGCAACAGTCGTCAAATTGGTGGCTGACCCCTCGGTGGCTGACCCCTCGCCAGAGGGAATAATCCTAGCCTGAAGGGAAAGAACAGTCGTCAAATTGTTAAGATGACGAATACAATAAAGAACAATGACGTCACCATCCAGCTAGTGAGTAGTGACGACGCGCCGTAGTTTGCGGACATAATCTGAACTTTTACCAATATAATATTTCGAAAATACATTTGTTTCCGTAACCGTTTGCGTTTAACGAATAGATTATTTCAAAAATAAATACATGTAACTGGTGCCAATGAGGAGGATCGTATAAATTGAATGCGACTTCAACATTCTGGACATAATATTAAGGTAATTATTCATTTGAATAAGTTTCTTTTCATCACCGCCTTTAAATTTTAGCCGGCAGCTACAGATCACGTGACGGTTGCCAATGGCAACAAATTGTTTTTAGAACGCGCTCTTTGTTTGAGTAGGCCTAGCGGTGAGAAAATTGAGACAGCATTGAAGCTCACGTCATATGAATATTGATGATTACAGTAATAGCGCTATAATAATGATGATGAAGAAGATTGAAAAACACATGATGCACCTTAATCGCAGTAGAAGCAGAAGCACTCCCATTTCTCCAAGATCCTTTGAGATCTGCAGCAGAACGGAGACTGGTTCCCCGAAAAACAAACAAAAGTCGTTTGATCTGAATTGAAAAACCTTCGGTTGTCCCCGGGCAAAATAAAATAATCAATTCAATAATAATTAGTTCATCTACAGGGTGCGCAAAAAAGACCCCCTAGGTTTTTTGCCAATATCTTGGCCAAAAGTAAGAATTTCTAAATGAAATTTTACGGGCTTATAGAAATTCATATTTACACATGATGGCAAGATTTCATCAAAATATTACAAACGGAACAAAAGTTATGCCAACAAAACTTTTGAGCGTGTCTTTGTTTATTGTCTTGTACATTGTACAAGTCTAATTCACTCTCTTAGTGACCAACCAATTCAAAGAGTAGGTGGAGCTATTTGCTAATAAAATTATTTTGCGACAAACATACGAACGGCAAGAAAGTCATTATTATTGTAAGTCTGCATTGAATGCGTTATTTCTTTGTTGTAATTGTTGAATTTGTTGGAATCACATTTCAGTAACATGTGCACAACATTATTATTAATTTCTGTTCAAGGTAAATGATTCAAAAGTCGTATCGAATATTAAATTCAGGAATACAGTCATCACAACATTATGACGAATGCAACTCCGCCATTTCTTCTGCACTGAAACAAACAAACAAAAAGCGTTTAGTGTACATCTGGCGAAATTCAATTTCTAGCATTTATATCTACTGAAGCTGCTGGAGCTAGGTCTACAACCTAAACGTATACAAGAAATGGATATACATGTAGGCCTAGTTGTTGAGTCGTTACAACAATGGCAATAAGTCCATTGCTATCAGAAGCAATGATTATTTTCGATGGCGTTGAACTATCATTGCCATTATGATAATGGTTCAACAACATTGAGCAATAATAGATTCCAGCTTGTTTCTTTTTGTTTTGTATTAATTTTTTTTTATTATTTATAAGGCGCTACTCACAAAATAGGATCAAACATTCAGAAGTGCTTCAAATGCGAGGTACCTCGAAGAGTAAAGGAAGGCTTCAAGGTGAAAGAGGTTAAGATGCCACACGAGAGTGCGTTTCGTTTTTGAATCGTCAAAAAACGGTGGGTGGCCTCACTAAAAGTGGTATAACTTTTGTTCTGTTTGAAATATTTTTATCAAATCTGACCATCATGTGTAAATAGGAATTGTCTTTGAGCCAGTAAAATTTCATTTCGAAATTCTTACCTTTGGTCAAGATACTGGCAAAAAACCTAGGGGGGTCTTTTTGGCGCACCCTGTATGTAGAGACTATAATTATTTATGTCTTAATACTTACTTCCAAATAAGCAAGTGTATTCTTTATTAAACCTATATATATATATAATACATTATTTCAATGATCTGAGTACCTACGTGACGTCACTGACAGCTGCTGTTCAGCTGTTTCATGAGTCCTCGATATCCGATATCTTACAAGCCACCACTAAAAACGTAATTTTAAAAGGCGATTATAATTTTATTATTATTAATTAATATCAACATCGTGGTTAGCCTACTTAAAAAAACTATGTAGATAAATAATCAATGCTGTTGACGCCTTATTTACCATTGTCATCAGCAACGCCATCGTCATCACCACCACCATCACCACCACCATCACCACCATCACCACAACCACCACTGCCACCACCACCATCATCACAACAACCACCACCATCACAGCACCATCTCCACCACCATCACCACCATCACCACAACCACCACTGCCACCACCACCATCATCACAACAACCACCACCATCACAGCACCAACTCCACCACCATCACCACAACCACCACTGCCACCACCATCATCACAACAACCACCACCACAACACCACCATCACCACCACCATCATCACAACCACCACCACCATCACAGCACCATCTCCACCACCATCACCACCATCACCACAACCACCACTGCCACCACCACCATCATCACAACAACCACCACCATCACAGCACCAACTCCACCACCATCACCACAACCACCACTGCCACCACCATCATCACAACAACCACCACCACAACACCACCATCACCACCACCATCATCACAACCACCACCACAGCACCATCTCCACCATCGTAATTACAATCGTCATCATAAACACCGTCGTCGTTGTCGTCGATATAGTCACCATCACAACAACTATCAATATCATCATTATATTTATTGCTTTCATCATCAGCATCGTCGTCGTCGTCATCATCATCATCACCATCTTCATCATCACATTCATCATCACATTCATCATCATCATCATCATCATCGTCGTCGTCGTCGTCATCATCATCATCATCATCAACATCTTCATCATCACATTCATCATCATCATCATCATAGTCGTCGTCATCATCATCACCATCTTCATCATCACATTCATCATCATCATCATCATAGTCGTCGTCATCATCATCACCATCTTCATCATCACATTCATCATCATCATCATCATCATCGTCGTCGTAATCATCATCTTCGTCGTCCACCACCTCCTCCTCATCATCATCATCATCATTATCTCCAGTAAATAGTTGGAACCGCTAAATACTGATAATGTCAAAAGCATGTTAGGCACATAAAATTAGGCTAAGGTTTGGCTTACCAGTCTTGTAACAGGGTGGATGGTTGCCTGGACATATCGTTCCGTACACTGGAACGGTGCCTTTAGGACATTCCGGCTCCGGTTTAACAGGAATCGTCGTCAATCCGTACCTTCCTAAAATAATGGAGACAAAGCTGAATTGTTGTTAGAGCGAGCAAAGGTAAAACATGCAAATAATGATGAATGCTGTATCAATGGCATTTTAAACAAACTGCTTTATCATAACATTTCAAAGTTACGAATGTCTGCTTCGTTCAACTGGACATCCTTGATCACGATTCGTCAATACTCTCTCTGTCTCTGTCTCTGATTCTGTCTCTGTCTATGTATCTGTCTATGTCTCTATCTCTGTCTCTATCTATGTCTCTGTCACTGTCTATGTCTCTGTCTCTGTCTCTGTATCTCTGTCCTTGTCTCTGTCTCTTCTGTCTCTGTCTCTGTATCTCTGTCACTGTCTATGTCTTTGTCTCTGTCTATGTCTATGTCTCTGTCACTGTCTATGTCTCTGTCTCTGTATCTCTGTCCTTGTCTCTGTATCTCTATCTATGTTGTCTCTATCTCTGTCTCTGTCTCTATCTCTGTCTCTGTATTTCTGTCTCTGTCTCTTCTGTCTCTGTATCTCTGTCTCTTTCTCTGTGTCTGTCTCTGTGTGTCTGTTTTGTCTGTCCATCGTGACATATACAAATACAAATCAGTAATAAAAGTACCACATGCTCCTTATAGCAAAATAATGTTTTCCTCATGAAGCTGTCATGAAACCGTGGTCGTAGATCATAAGTAGAAAATTGTCTTGGTGAGAGCAACTTATGCAAAATATAGTTTATTAGAAGAGCTGTGAAAAGGTCGGCACCAGTATCCTAGGCCTATGCCTGCAGAGCTGCTCAATGGGTTTAAACCAAAGGTTGGCCAATGCCATCCTAATTGTAACAGATTGGAGCCTGTTTTATCCTGCTGACGAGCAAAACATTGCCGTGCAAGATGAACTGGCTTCAAAAAGGTTTGTACCGTTGAGGTCACAAAAATTAAGATGATTTAGTGATTTTAAACAAACTCTTAGACAATATATTGTGACATGCCGGTGAAGCACGGATTCGTATCGTAGAACAAGCTTCTCCTAATTTTCAGTCTGACTATGTCGTAGGCACAGTAGGTAGAGTAGCGCTATGCTATTTGCTCTCCTCTTGAATGCATAGTGTGCACTCGTTAAGATTGATGATAATTTTAAGATTTTTCATGTAGGCTAATAATTATTATACTGCGTCGTGTCAGTTTGAAAAATGGACGAAGATTATTATTGCTAGGAATCTGCCGCATAAGTAGCCTACTCAACAGGATTGGCAGCTAGCATAGGCCTAACAATGGACAGAGAGCTAACGTAGGCCTAACAATGGACAGAGAGCTAACGTAGACCTAACAATGGACAGAGAGCTAACGTAGGCCTAACAATGGACAGAGAGCTAACGTAGACCTAACAATGGACAGAGAGCTAACGTAGGCCTAACAATGGACAGAGAGCTAACGTAGACCTAACAATGGACAGAGAGCTAACGTAGGCCTAACAATGGACAGAGAGCTAACGTAGACCTAACAATGGACAGAGAGCTAACGTAGGCCTAACAATGGACAGAGAGCTAACGTAGACCTAACAATGGACAGAGAGCTGACATAGGCCTAACAATGAACAACAGAGAGAGAGAGAGAGACGCCTGATGTCAGTGAAGCGCAGAGGCATTCCGATTGCAATCTCCAGAATAAATTTGATAAGAGAGGTTTCATTATGGTTCGTCGAATGAGGAAGATATTATTAAATAAAACAGTTTATATTATTATCTATTGTTCATTGTTCATTTTCTCACCACAGGCAATCACAAGAAGAGAGACGATGAGCACAATCGATGTCTTCATCTGAAATAATATTAAGACATTGCAAAATCATGAGATATTATAATATTATTATTATCTTACATGTATGGAGTAGGCCTAATTGTATTCTTATTACTAAATAATAATATCAATAATAATCTAAGGAAGCGGTGAGGTGACAAAAATAACGAACAGCAGCCAATAGACCTATATTGCTCTGTTATTGTTACAACTAAAACTAAAACATTTCAATATCAAGTTCAATTAACCTATCCTTTTTTTAAATCAGGACTTAAATGAATCGTTTGATTTCGAAAATACGAAATATCTTTTCAAAATTCATTGGCTCAGTGTAAACAGTATTTGTTTAGAAAAAGGTATACGTCTAGTTATTCTAAACTACACGCTTAGCAGATTAGAGTTTATGTTACGCCTAGTGAGCCATCACGATGTTCAGCGTTGCTAACTTAGAAAGCATTATTCATAATGTCAACATTACTGAAATCATTCTATGGTAGGCTGCTTCATTACACATGTAGGCTTGCATTTCTGAGTAGTAGCAAAAGCCATATTACCATTTGTAGTGAGAAATGCGCCAACCGTAATGTGTAGGAAAGCACAAAAACAACGATCTATTCAGCAATGTATGAAAGCACATTAGGAGTCTGGTATTATATATAGTGAAGTTTTGAAGGACGCAGTCACAGCTGATGCCCACGTCAGAGGCTTTTCATAGAAGCGATATGTAATGTTATTTTCATGGTAACCGATTTAATACCGAACGCGAATTTGTAGACCATGCATACAACGTCATGTAGATACTTGCCTAATGCCTATGACGAGCCAATAGTAAAACGAGATAACCGTATGAATACCATGGCCTAGTTTGGCTTTAGCCAACACTTTTGAAAACCCTTCAACTTGTGCTTTTCAACGTACCAAATGGGCATAATGCATTAGGCCTATTTGTTAAAACAAACAGAAGTTGATTGATGAAAATAATTTGCTTCAATGGAATTTGGATTGATGAAACCAATTCTTTGTTTAATTGAAAATGCAAACCGGAATATACAGCGGCACTAAACGAGGTCACGCTATTTATATCTCGTTTTCCTATTGGCTGCTAATAGGCATAGGACCCGTAGCGTCGCGTGGTCTGCGAATACGCCAACGGATAATTATGGATCGGTGTCATTTGTGCATTTCCATTATATCAGCCTACTTCTTTTATGGACTGTGAATTGCAAGTGATATGTCATGACAACTGTACAGCCCTCCAGAATTGCTTTGTTGACTGCGGCATTATAGATTTCTGCACGATCTTATTCTGTCGACTACTCTGCCTACTTATTTTATCCACCGTAGGCCTATTATACCATACAAGACCTGCTTTTGAATAATATCTAAACCTACTTAATTCTTACAGCTGGACATTGACGCAGCTGACCACGAACGGCGATGTGCATGAAGTAGCTATCTAAATTGTTTGAATAAGAAATAGTTCAAACTATAAGACTGAAATATTGATGTTTGAACTACTACACATGACAGACCTACATGTATTAGTTCGACAAGTTGCTTACATAATTAGGCCTATTATAAGTCTAATTGTTGTGAGGAAGACAACGGGAAATCACCTCACTCATCCCATCGCGGGGGTAGGGACTTCATCATCATAATCCTCGTCGTCGTCATCATCATCGTCGTTGTCACCATCATCATTATCAGCATGCGTTGATCAAGCGAATTGAGCTACGGTCAGGAAAACATACAATAGGCCTACATGCATTAATGAAACATAGAAATATCTAGACCACTATAGCTTACATCGTGATTTCTCCTCATACCGTAGTCCTGTATGACATTACCTATACGAGTCTTGAGAAATCTATTGACGACATCAGTAACTGCAGAAGCCAAACCATAAAGTCGACAGATGGTGAAAATTGTCTGCTCTTGTCAATACAAACATTAGGCCTAAGAGAATCCCGAACATGTGTGAAACTCGAAAACTGTTTTCGAATTGCAATTGTACGTGTTAAATAGCGTTTTACTGCATCAGGTCTTGCATTGAACATCGCCACACACACACACACACACACACATTCGGTTTTGCAGTTAATTGGACTATATGGAGTAGGCCAAGGCTAGAAACATTCAAACGTGCATGAATCTGTGCGCGTGTGTATAGCATCCTACGATATAAGCCTATGCGTGTTTGTGCGTAAGTATGCATGAATTCGTCTAACAATTGATCTATTTGCGTATATATGTAGGTTATGGATGGTGGATGCAGGTGGACTCTTGTGGAGTCTTAATATTGAAGCCAATTTGAAGACAAAGACCTACGGTCCTACACTCTACATTACGGTGCTGCAAGAATGCGCCGTGTCAAATACGCTGAATCGACATGACATTGTGGAGCATGCAGCTACATGTCATGTCATGAGTGTCCTGTGAAACCAGCGTTCCCATGCACGACAGAGATCGACAGTGACTAAATTGTCATGACTAAATTGTCATGGCTAAATTGTCATGACTAAATTGTCATGACTAAATTGTCATGACTGAATTGTCATGACTGAATTGTCATGACTATTATTGTCATGACTAGATTATCATGACTAAATTGACATTAGATATACTAAATTGTCATGACTAAATTGTCATGACTAAATTGTCATTATTATAATAGATATCCGGATCCTGCATCCTGCTGCGAATGTCTCACAGATTACATTATTTTGTGTCACTTTCTGTTATTCCTTTCATATTTCTGGCATGCACAGTGCCTACACGCTTGCTTCTAAACCATCGTTTGCTCAATCCACGCCGATGGTGGTACAAACGCATCTAGTGTAACTCCGTCCCATTTCATGAGAAAGAATAGTTAATAATTGGTCAGGTTAACTTGGTAAACGGTTACTTACCTTCGTTTTCGTCAAATTCTACCTTGACCACGTTGGTTATATTGATGACTCCCAGATTCCCAAGTATACGTTGAGACTGAGAAAGATTGGAAAGAGTGAGTTCCGTATTCTCGTTTAAAGCGATAATATAGTTTTAAATGCAGCGTCTTAAACCGATTGTGAATGTATGACGTAGTGAGCGATTCTCTCGTAACGTAGCCTAGATCTTCTACGATGTTGTCAATGTAACCTACAGTTGAACAGATTAACGTCAGTTGCAGCCTGTATAGCCTATAATTGTGTATTTTAGTCCGAGATATTAGCGTAGTGGTTTTATCACACGTTTGCTTTTTAAGTGACTTTGTAGCCTACTGTTTAGCTTTTCTGTCTTTAGTCTACCCTTTCTCTCGTACACAGCTTGGAAGATGTCTGTTATGTTTCATAGCTACATATAGTGATTATTTAATTGCATATTATGATTATTTCGTGTTTTTACACGCCTATATTGCTTTCACTCGTTGTTCCCGCAGTGCGTTTGCAGGCGGTTCAATAAAGTGCATGGATACTCACTTACTTACATACTTGCACTGATTGCAAGTCTGCATATTAACTTGCATATTATGAAATTATTTCCGCGGAAAAGCCAGCAGTAATTCGTAACAGCGCAAGTACATACTGTACAGTGTGCGATGCTTTTTCTATGCCCGCTAAAGCGCCAGCCTCTATAGGCTACCTCTCCATCCCCTCCAGGGCTGGTTTAACGTCAGATTTATCTCACTTCTGATTTTCACCATGCTTTTCACTGGGCTCATGTCGTTTCGCATATTTCGTCACAAAGCACTGAGTTCCGATCAAGCGACTGTGAAGTGTTTAGATAGCCTAAACAAGTGGCAATAATAATAGGCCTAGATCTTTTAGACGTTTTACATTTCTGGCTGATTTTGGGATGACTCTGCCTTATAGACCCTAATGGAAACTTCAATAGCGACTCGTACAATGTGTGCAGAAATTGTGTCCGTTAAAATTAGCAGTTTTGAAAATTTCTTTTGCGAGTTCAGCTAATTTTTACGATGATGAAGAATTTTCATTATGGGCCCCAAAAAGTGGGAGGACCCTGCTCGGACGAACTTGTTGAATATATTGCATGAGTCTTTGGCGCTATGTAAATAAAATTATATTGTGCTAAAATGATTTTTTACTTTTCAGGAATTTTTTTCTGTAAGTTTATTTCTCATATTTGTCCGGTTTTCCAAAAAATTCCCACATAGCCAATCTGACTCTTACCCCGATTCATCTAATGTCCCACCGTTCAATTCTCCACCTAAACGACACTTAGCTTACCTTAGCATCTACTCTGCTTCTCTGAACGTTTGGAAGCCGAGCAACAGTAGACTACTGTACTGTAATTAAGAATAATATGTCCAATACTGTGTCGATGCTGTTTCTCACAAACGTTAATTAATAGGTCGGTAAATAATTATTATAAAGTTTCGGATGTTCTCCAACGGTTTCGTTGCCCAGCAACGTAATACAGAATCTACGTCACACAATAAACGCCTGAAACGTCATAGAGCCAAACTAGTTTTCAGACGCTCCGTTTTACAATGGCATTATCGTTGGAAATGTTTAAGCCCGCCACAAGATCTTCTGGTTATAGGATTTATAATTATTTGCGAAAGATTTTCGATGCTTCTTCTTCAAGGAGGATAATAATGCTCGCAGTGAAGGTCACCGACGTCCTTCACTAAAGACGATAACATGGTAAGAAAATCAGTTACTGAATGGGCGTGATTGCAGAACACGGGACCGCTAGTTTTTTTACCGATTTTAGTATAGTATAGTTTGTAGTATATAATGACGACACTAACCTTAGCAGTAAGCCTAACCGACACTCACGACACTTAACCTGACCCTAACGACGCTTAACCTGACCCTAACGACGCTTAACCTGACCCTAACCGCTAAACTAGCGGTCCCGTGTTCTGCAATTACTCCACCTAATGCACCTGAACAATCTTACGGCAAAGCTGTAGTATCGGGAACCTAATGACGACACTAATACTAATCCTAACGGTACTAACCTTAACCTACCATCTACTCTAACCTACTCTAACCGACCTTCACGATGCCTAACCTGATCCTAACCGACCCTCACGACTCATAACTTGAGCCCTACCCGACCCTCTTGACGCCTAACCTAGCTGATAATACTCGACATAGCGATCTCCGATGTATACTATAGTATATAGGCTATGTGCCAATTTTGCGATACGAATGTTGGAGAGATAAAATCCAGAGTGCCAGACCTAGCGTGTCTAGAGTTGTATTTGAAAGTACTTGAGTGTATTTAGGAAAATTGGCCCATAATTGAACTCTCCAAGATGAGCGTCAACGTTTTAAAACTATTCTGTTAAATAGTTTCAGAGCGTAGACTATCTTGGATAAATCTTCTTATCTAGCCTATGGAACAATTACATCTGGAAAAAACTTGTGAAAATAGCAAAACCAACTTGTATTTTATATTTTGAATTTCATAAAGCTACGTTTCCCTATCTTTGATCGTTCTATAGGCCTAGTCATTTACATTTAGGCCTAGGCTACTTGGTCTTTTCGTAATCTGAGATTTGTTAAGCACATGCTACAAACATTTTGTGGAGTTCATGTTAACTCGTTTCAGGGTGAATTGTGTCCACCGACATTACAGAATTTTCTAATTCGATTTTACGTCTGTCTAAGTTTCATATGGACTTTTGCTGAAAGCAATGTTGGATTGAGCAAAGGTAGGTAAGCCTACGAAATCACATTGATGCCGTATGAGTCTCTTACTTAGATTCCCACACATTGAGAAGGAAATGCAGGAGTTAGCGTGATTAAGCTCTCAGCGTTAGACGTCTGTAGGCTATATAAGGAACATGTAGGGCATTGTAGGCTATATCTGACAGAACAATTTCTGCTCAGTGAACAAAGCGGTAAACAGCGAAGATAAATTGAATTTTCATATATCCAATTATATTTGACTTACTGATATACCAAACAAGAGTTCCTCTTGTTCAAGCTACATGCATGAATCATAGCGACCATCGTCCATTGGGTTGTAATTTAATACGAGAAAGGACCGCAATGCTGGTGGTCCTACTCGGTGTAAGCCAACATGTGGTGCCTTCCTAGTGGCAGTACTTTCAGATCACCACTTTATCGATCATCGCCAGCGCAGAAGCAGTGGTTTTCAAAATAAAATAAATAATTCTCGTTTAAACTGAAAATAGTGTTCGTAAATTTCAAGTTCAAAGCCCATTCTGTCAATGGTGAACCAAACAATTGTGTTTTATTTCCGACAAACTGAAACAAGTAATTTAATTTTGAGTAGGCCTATGTTCTCAATGAACTCACCCGATTTAAGCGATAGGCCTATAATAGGCCAGGTCTACCAGTAGCCTAGACTAAAAAATGTGATGAGAAATAGCAAAGCAGACGAGCTACAAAAACGCTAGCGACTGAAAATAGAATGTGATTCTCGTTATTTTGTAAAATCCTGAAGATGCACCGATTGTGTAGAGGAAACAAAATCTTCGTAAATTGCGGTGTTACACAGCAACGGTAAATATTTAATTATCATCGAAGATACACAAATATTTAATAATCATTGATTTTTGTTTTACCGATTGTGGAATGGGATTCGCTGGATCGACGTATATGGGAACGCGGAATGTGACAATCAATGAGAAAGTGTGTCAAGCATGGACGTCTGATTCTCCGCATAAAGTTGCTGGTGACATTGAGGATCACCAATTTCCCGACGATTCCAGAACAGAGGCGCAAAATTTCTGTAGAAATCCTCAACCTAACGAGAAGAACGGTACATGGTGCTACACGGTTGATTCTAATGTGGAATGGGAATACTGTGATCCTTGTCCGGAGAATTATGGAAACTATCGAGGTAACTACGGTGTCCGTTGACTTCGATCGAAATCAGATTCTGTAACCAATAATTATTCTGTTTCTCATTCGTAACAAAATAATAGACAAGAAGGTTATAAGCAATGGAAAATGCAACGGGGACAGGAAGGTGAGAGAGAAAAAGCAGCACACTAAAAACAGTCATCAGATTTCAAATAACCGGAGTTGCCACGGCGGGATTTTAGAAGTTTTAGGAACAAGAACTTTAAAAGAAGGCCATCAGATTTTCGGCGGAACACCAAAGAAACTTTTGTCGACCAAGACCAAAATTTTTGGACCCTCATCCAAAATTTCTTTATTTCTTTATTCACCCTGGAGATGCTTAGAGTAGGCCTACATGGAACAAATACATGTAGGCTACACAGATCTGGCGCCATGCGCATCTAAATGCACTAAAAAAGCAGAGCCTTTTCATTATGTAGGGGCCGCCATTTGTTACTGGGAGGCAGAGCAAGTGAGCCTTCAGTAGGCAACAAAGAAAGATTTGTCAACCAAAATAAACTTCACATTTTGTGGGGTATTGAAGAACTGCAAAGACATTTTTTATTTGGTTATTTCGGCCTATCCACATTGTCCTGATTGTGTACTGTTTTATATAAGTTGGCTGCATAGATCATTAGCTGTAACAGTATGAAACAATAATTGAATAGTCAAGAATCAACTACACAGTGTACAGTTTTATTCAATTACAGGTTGTACGCTGGGAGACAAAGGTGCATCATACACTGGAACTTTAGATCGCACAATGTCGCATTTAATATGCGAACCTTGGTCGAGTCATCCGAATTCAGGATTTGTGTTTTCAGACGGAAATGAACAGAAAGCAAAGAACTACTGCCGGTATATAATTACATGTATGTTCAGATAGAAATGTCCTTCAAAGTTGTTGAAAAGAAAAGTTACCGAGACCCAATGCAGCTTCTAGATTTCATTTTCTCTTTTTATCACGAAGATAGCCATTATAGTTAAAATACACAATGTTTGCCTATAATCCCGCATTAGAATAACTAATTTATGGCCTGTGTGTTTCGTTTCCTTCCTCTCTGGCGTATAGCTGATAGGATTGTCCATTTCTGCAGTAGGCCTAACTGAACAATCTTTGTAATCCACCGTTGCTAGTTTATTGGAAGAAATAAGCTTAAATTATCCAGTAGGTCTAGATTGACGAACGACGATAATTATAGCATATAATAATAATTATGTAGATTAGAACAACAATAGCTTCTACGAAATGCATTCATCACGTGAAGAATGCCAACTGAAAAATAACCTTTAGCATGACTGTTGTTTTAGCAACCCTCTACCCGTCACCTACCTAGCGCCATGGTGTTACATCAAAGCTATCGGAAGCATTGACTGGGATTATTGTGACATCTGCAAACGTAAGTCCATAACTTTGACATTGTGTGAATTGTGTGTCCCAGGGTGGAGGGAATAGGCCCTAAAGAAACGTCGCAAACGACAGTTGCCCGCAGCCAACGTTCCAAAACGGTATCAAACTCGCGTTGACTAAATGGAAGCAGTTCATTGCGTGCAACTGTCATTTTGAGCAATGCAATCTGTGGTTATGGTTATGATTATGGTTATGCTATGGTTATGCAATAAGAAAAGACAGCATTGAGCAGGAGATATACAACTCAAAAACTAGATAACAGGGACATAAGCCAACAAAGAACGGAGAGGAATACGAACTGCCACATCGCAATGAATTAGGCAGTGATCTGTCACATGATAGATCACTTACCAGTACCATACGGTGCAGTTCAAATCTATGTGACTATTAATAAGATTAAGTTTTTTGACACACGCGTGCTATTTCACTGAATAGTGTGATGATTTGTTGGCGGCTGGAGTTGGAAAGTGAACAAGATGTCATTGGGATGCGCTCGTCCGACATTCAGGACGTTGCAGTCACCTGGGCTATAATTATAATTTATGATATGTCATGGATGCCTACTGTATGAGCGTCTATACCAGTATAGCACTTTTAAACAAGGAACCTTTGCTTCCCCGTTTTTGCTTATTTTCTAAATGCAAAGTGGTTTAATAACGCTGGAAAGAGTAGTAGAACTCGATTAGTTCTATGATTAATAGGCCTAAGAAGTCATCGACATTATGATTTATTCATCGGAAGAAAATCAATTTAGAATCGGATGAACGTCTCATTTTTCAAAACAATTGTGTAATAATTCATAATTAGGCCTATCTTATGATCAACAAGGAACCACATATCAAAGATAAGTGGATAACCTTTAGATTTCAATTATTGAAGGTTATCGTCATATTTTTAATTGTTGAGTCAGTCACCGTAGACATCGCTGTGCAGACTCCAGACTAAAATTAATAACCAGGATGATACCGACTTCTTTTCACTTTCACTTTGCATATTAGCCTACTAGCAGTATTGTAATTGTAATTGTAATTGTACATTTATATAGCGCCACTTCAAGAGAACTCCTCAGAGGCGCTCCCGACCTGACACCTAACCACAATCAAAGAGAATGGTTTTCAAACGCTTGCGGAAAGGGGCAAAGAAATACAAAGAAGTTCATTGCGGAGACTAATAGGTAACTTATTCCAGAAAGACGGACCAACCATAGCAAAGCTTCTATGTAGCACTGTGGAAGATCGAGCCCTAGGGACAACCAGGTCACCATGCGTAGCAGAGCGAAGGAATCTACGGCCTGGGATGGACAGCACAGGTACCCAGAGTGCCGTAAGATAGATCGGAGCTTGGCCTGCTAGGCAATTGCGCATGGACATTAAAATCTTAAACTCAATACGTTTTTGCATTACCTGTAGGCCTATTTCCTGTCTACATTTCAGCATTTCAGGGAGAAGTTAACCAAGTCATCGGTAGTTATTCAAGCGCTTTTACAAAGACTTCGAAAATGAATGGCACAAGTTGCATTGGCTGGTGCATAACTTATCTTTCCTGCGCTGGAGTTATCATTAAAAGTAATGGTGGCAAAAGTTGTCTCTACTTCACAACGTCCGGTGGTGAAACAGTTTCAGATGCTTCATGGACCCAATACAATGTCTCGCGAAGTTGCGGTCCTCGCACGCAAGGCGAGTTACCTCAGTCACCTGTTTGGGTGTTTGTCATCAGTGATTCGGATTTAAATGCAATGACCATTGACCATACAAAAACGATTCACGTCTTAAATAATTAAACTCGATTCTGACATTTTCATCACAAAATGATACCTCAAGAAAGTTTTTCCTAAAAAACCTTGTCTTATAATAAAGTGGTTTCAATTTTCTTGCTCATCATCATCATCACCAACAACCATGGCTCAATGCCCGTAGATGTTCGAAGCTTTCCTCACAATGTCTCTCCACTCGAGTCTGTCCTGAGCTGCATGCCCCAGCTTCTGTAGGTCCTTTCCGCACCAATCCACAATGTCATCCGTCCACTCTCGATGCGGCCTTCCTGTTTTGTTGTTGCCCTCCATTATTCCGAACATCAGTGCTCTTGCTCATACTTGAGAGCAATATTGATTTCACAATTATTGCAACGTCATCTTGAAATTTTCTAGATGTGTTCAATGTAGGCCTAACAGAAAGTGGAATGATTCCTATTTAATAGAATGAGAATCATTTCTGCTTTCTGTAGCCTAATAGTGAACACAATCCGTCTTATAGGCATCCCACAATAGCCAAATTGCGAATGTAACTACACAATTCAGAATTTTTTGCTTATGTGGGACTCTCGGTCTGGTGCTAGTTACGGCTGCCGAGAGATGACAGCAAGTCTCACCCGACACCTGAATTATTATACACACACACACACATAGAGAGAGATTGACAGAATAGGCTACATACAGAGAGAGAGACACACACACAGAAAGGGGAAGGTAAAGAAAGCAACAGAAGAAGAGAGCGAGGGTGAGAGACAGAGACAGAGAAAGATAGAACCAGAGAAAGACAGAGAGATACAGCGAGATAGAGAGAGAAAAACAGACAGACAGACATATAGACAGAGACAGAGACTAAGAGGGAGAGAGATAGAGAGAGAGAGACAGGCAGACAGACATACAGACAGACATACAGAGACAGAGACAGAGAGAGAAAGAGAGAAAAGTGAAAGTGAGAAATAGAGGAAGAGAAAGAAAACGTAAAGACAACCTTTCCCTTCAGGCTAGGATCATTCCCGCTGGCGAGGGGTCAGCCACTCGGATCCTTCTCCTCCACTTGTCTCTGCTTCCGGTGTCTTCTTTCTTCAATTTGAGCAGCTTTCTTCAATTTGAACGTAAAGACAACGATTATGATAAAACAAGTTGCATATTATAAAAAACCTATAGAAAATTCTTACCACTGTCTTGTTCTGGTCCAGGAACTGCAGCGTATTTCATCAGTGGTCCTGCACGTCGTGGCTTAAAGGCTGAGTCTGAAGAAAAGATGTCTTCAGCAGAATGCAACGAACGATGTATTGCTAACGTCAGTTGTCTTATGGTTGACTATTACACGAAGCTGGGTACTTGTAAGATATCTGCATCCGACACGGACACTTACGAACCGATGGAAAATGTCACTGAGAAATACATAGTACGCTGCAATAGATCAATGCGTGAGTCATCACTTTCTTAGCAAAATAAAAATAAAATAAAAATAATCTCTCTTAAAATTGTCTATATCAGCCATAGGCTATATCGTTTCTTCTTGTCTCACCCATTGACTTTCTCTTCGTTGTTCCGATTAAACCTTGGTTTGCTTCTTCATCAGCCTGTGTCCTATCTAAACACAAACGCTTTTGAAAATAGCGATTAATAGAATTGGATTCATGATGCTTCACTCACTTGAGTCTTGATAACACTACTACCAGTTGGTTGTAAAGCTAAATTGTTGACATACATGTAGTTGTTGGGTCCATCAGCACAAATTTACGATTAAAATATTTCGCTTTTAAAATGTCACTCATTTCAATGAATTTAATTTCATAAAATATTAGAACTGTAACGTCGCTGAATAGAGACGATTATTGGTTACTCTGTGCAACCAGCTGCAGATTTGTCTTCATCGAAGACAATAAATGCCAATGGTACTAATCAGACAGCTTCTGCTCCACTTTCTGAAGAACCATCAGCTACAGAACTTAAATCGCCTTCGAAATCGAATATTTCAGAAAGTACGAATGATACAGGTATGCTTTAGACAACTAGACGATATCCAATAACCAACTGATAATAACAATAATAATAATAATAACAACAATATAAATAATCATTATTATTATAATTATATATATATATAGTTTCATTATTATTATTTCTTTTTATCTGTAATTTTTATTTTATTTTAAAAGTTCCTGAATGATTGGAAATTCGGGCCTCGTCTTCCGAAAGATCGTTAGTAGGCCTATCTCCATCATTATCGTTATTATTATTATTATCATTATTAATATTTTAATTTTGTTATTACTACTATTACTATCATCATCATCATCATCATCACCGTCATTATCAACATCAACCTCAGCTTTTTAATTAACATTGTCATTATTATAATTAAAAATATTATTTTATTATTATTACCATCCTAAATATCATCATCATTGTCATTGTCACTGCCTTTATTGCTATTACTGTTGTCATTATTATTGTTATTTATCATTATTCTATTGATCGGTCAAAGTTACTCCTTAAGCTTTGCCTGGCTTAGTTCCAATTGAAACAAAGGGCACGACAATCACAAAATAGGTCTTCTTGTGGAATTCTTGCATAAATGACCAGAACTCTGTGAATGTTGCGGCGAAACAAAATTCTTCTCCACATAATTATTATGCAGTCGTCGATACATGACATCGATATAATTATTATTATTCTTACATCTTTCCAATACTCTGCACAAACTTAGCACACATCGTGGTTTACCTGTCCTAGAAAACTTTCAAAAATTTTGCAGCTATGTTTATGGCGTATGGCATTTATTTTTATGGCGCATTCACTTTGCAACGTTAACTCTAGTAACTGTTGGTTGTAGGCCTATATATGATAATTAAATAATTGAATTAGTTGACGCGTAGGCCTACATCAATGCAGCCTACTATCTGAATAACAACTTTTTGCATTTAATTACAGAATCAAAATGGAATTTATCTTCAAACGAATCAACAACTCCAGCATCTGAATCGACTAAGAAATTGCACAAAGTTAAAGAAGGTCCTTAAGCCAAATAGGCTATAATTATAATCATCCTATTACTAAATGCAACCGTATAACGCTAGACAATTTGACATTATTCATTCATTAATTCATAAAAGGAATTTGTATAGCGCCCCTTCAAGAAACTACTCAGAGGCGCTCCCAGCCCAGCCCAGCCACGGCGAAAGAAAAAAGATTTAAATGGTTTAGCGAAACCAAGTGCTTCATCGCAAATGCAGTCTTGGATCCAGAACACTTACGCATTATTCCTTCCTACATCTTTCCAATGTCCGGTATTGGATCCAGAACATAGGTCTTTTTGCTCATACGGCTCATTGCTCATAGGGCTTATTAGAGCCGGCGCATGGCTCTAGGACCATTGCTCATAGGCTGATTGCTCATATGGCTGATTGCTCATAGGGTCTTTTGCTCATAGGCTCATTGCTCTTATGTCCAAAATAAACGAACTTTGGCCTAGGTTTAAAACAAATATACCGTTTGCTATATCGATGACCCTCTTCACGCCTTAGCTTGTGCTTATCAATTAGGGACAATTAGCGTTGGTAGACTAATACAATGCTCAATTATAAAGTCCAGAACACCATATAGGTGGTATAAACAAGACATTAACTGTTAATCAAGCAAATTATGAAGTCAAACAATTGAAGGCGTGAACTAATAACTGTGCGACCCCGCTTGGAAACTCCGAATTCCCCTTCTAGTAATGAACACTCTTGTGGTTAAAAAGTTTAACTGTTTTCACATTTGATCAATTACATGACCTAGTAAATGTTTTTATTTCAATCAGTGTTTTTTTCTATAACTGCACTCGACTATTTGTGACAGCATATGAGCAATAAGCCTATGAGCAATAAGCCTATGAGCAATAAGCCATATGAGCAATAAGCCCTATGAGCAATGAGCCGTATGAGCAAAAAGACCTATGAGCAAAAGACCCTATGAGCAATAAGCCGTGTGAGCAATAAGCCTATGAGCAATAAGCCTATGAGCAATCAGCCTATGAGCAATGGTCCGTACACTCTGGCGCATATTCCTTCTTACATCTTTCCAATGTCCGGCTCAAACTTCTTGACACAAATGTTGTAGCCTACTACTTGTCTTAAAACCTTTCAAACTGCATACAGCTATTATTATTGCGAATCGTATTCGCTGTATATATGGCGCATCCACTTTGCAAGGTCAAGCTTCTTCGTCCCGCGAGCTAGGACTGCCTTAGCTAAAATGCGTGCCTTTGCTCTCATTGGCTGTCATTGTGGAACCAGCTTCCTTCTTCAACGCGTTCCTCCATGGATATTAACTGGTGGGCCTAATGCCTCTTTTCGGTGTCTCAAGACTACTTTTTCTCTCTTGGTCTAACGTACTGGGAGCGTCTCTGATTGGCGTGCACTTGCAAGAGGCGCTTTATAAATTTATAAATACAATACAATACTAACTACTAGTTGTAGAGGCGTAGCCTATAATAAAAGAATCTGAACTTGTTGGCGCGTCTATAACTGCATCTTGCGATCTGATGAACAACTTATTTGCATTTAATTACAGAATCAGGATCGGATTTATCTTCAGAAGAACCGACGACAGCAACAGCTGCATCTGAACCGACACTGAAATCGCACAACGTTAAAGCTGCAAAGATTCCAGAAGGTCATAAGCCAAGAAGATGATCACTAACCTATTATCAAATGAAATCCTACCGCTTTAGAACAGACGGCATAGTCAGTAGTCACACTGCTACCATAGTTACAATAATATTTTACTGTGTTTTGCCTATAAATTATGGCAGGCTAAGTGGCTCAAAGAAGCTGTTCCTAAAGCTTTGTCGCTCTGGAGTTCGCGTAAAAGGGCGTCGACAAGCAACAGCGTTAAAACTTTTCTGGGTCCCGTCAATGCCCAAGGCCGATAGATCTAATAATAGTAATTCTTACCAGAACGACGACGGCGGTATAATTATAGGATCATGACTTATGTGACCCGCAGTAGACCGATCGCTATTATTTTGGCGAATCGCATTAATTTTATGGCGCATCCACTTTGCATGGTTAGGGCTTACTGGCCGTATATAATTAAATAGTTGAATAATTGTTGACGCGCCTAATACTACATCTTCGATCTGAATATCAACTTCTTTGATTTAATTACAGAATCAGAATCGGATTTATCTTCAAAAGAACCTACAACTCCAGCATCTGAACCGACAAAGGAGTCGCACAAAGTTAAAGAAGGTCCTTAAGGCAACCACATCATATTACTAAATGCAACCGTATGCCGCTATAGGCTACAACTGTAGACGGTAGAGTTACACTATTACTATCGTTATAATCATCATTTTTATTATGTTTCACTCGTGGTAAGAGGGTCTTAAAAACTGTTCGTTTTGAAGTTAACGCAAAATTACATCGAAATGCAGTAGCATTAAAAGCTGTTGAGATGTAGTACATAAACAAAAGTGCGATAGGTAAGGCAGCCCGGATAAAAATGTGTGCTATTTACTACCAAGTCCCCAAATACCATGGTCATTCGCAGTCATAGTTCCCACCAGGAAAGCTGGGTTTGGGTATTGATGTGACCCATCAAATGCCACTGGAACACAATTCTTGGCAGGTAGGATTCCTGAATACATGTAGATCTACTTCGCGATCTTTCTCTCTTTCGTTGCCAATTTCGCCGAAGTTTTGGGTGTCAGAAAAGGCAGATAAACAGTTTTTCAAATAATAGCAGAAGTAGAATCACTCGCAGGACCTCAAGTCAAACACGGGATTTAGGTTAATTGCCTCGTCCGGTGTTTTGCCATCTCTACGAAACATGCCTCCCTGTACCTTGCTAATCGGAACATCAGCTTACTAGAGATCCATTATGCCCATTGCTAAATCATGGTTATCATCATCGTCATTATCACCATCATCATCGTCGTCGTCATCATCATTATCATCATTAGCAGCAGCAAATGCATCAGCACCATCATCATTATTTTGGTTATGTCGAAAGTTAATTTAATGTTCAAGTTGCGAAAGCTTGCTAGCCCTCCAAACAGGTGCCATGGCCCATGGTTTTATTATCCTTGAAACTAGGCCTATTATTAAAATTATTATTATTATTATCATTATTATTATAACCAGAATCTTAACTTTAGGTTGCGATTTAGTTTTTATAGATCAATTCTAATATTATTATCATTATTATTATTATTGAATATTGATGTTTGTTTTCTTCATCGTCATTTTTGATCATTATTATTAGGGTAATTAGGCACTTATGTTTACTGTTTTTATTACTATTATTGATAATAATTGTTATCTGTTCATTTTAGGCCATTTTTGCTGTTTTCGCTTTTTAATCGATGGATATGTTGTTAAATATTATTATTTTATTGTTTAAAAATCACAATAGCAACTTACTGGTTATTCAGTTAAGTTTTGAAATATATTAATTATAGGCCTATTTAATTTTTTAATTGCGTTCAGGTGAACTAGAAAACCCAGATTCTTATGCAAGCTTAGAACATCAGGAGCATGCAGGTAAGTTTTAGCCAACTAGACATATCATTTTATATGATCAATAAATGCACTAAACAACAACAAAACAACCGAAATACTCTGCCACAACCACCGCAACTGTTTATTGTTGTTGTTGTTGCTGCTGCTGCTGCTGCTGCTGCTGCTGCTGCTGCTGTTGTTGTTGTTGCTGCTGCTGTTGTCATGTGGTCATTATTCATTTTACCGTACTGTTGCTATTATTGTCCTTGTAATTGCATGACTAACAATCTAGAAAAGGATACATGTTTGTATGCGCCTGTGTCCGTCTGTCTGACTGGCCACCTGTCTGTCCGTCTCTCTCTGTCTGTCCGTCTCTCTCTGTCTGCACGTCCGTCTGTCAACAAATGTTGTGGGAGTGTTGGATCGTGACCTAGTTATGAATCGTATGACTTTTTAAAGCAGCCTACTTTCATCCTTGTTAGGTTAATAAGTTGAAATTAATGCGAATGGTGTTAAAGATCTTGTGAATGGACTTGGAATAGTCTGTGAAAATACTGGACCCCTTAAAAAAAATTTAATCATTGTGTAGGGATGCTATCGTTTTTTACACTAAATTGGTGAAAATTAGAGTCTGACATTGACCGGTTTCAAACCATTGCGCTCAATCTTTCCCGCTTATCCTGCACCACTAACTTGTCTCAGAAAACTTTCAATCACCTTTTAAGCTGGAGTTTTCGTGGAGCGGAATTAACATGGTCATCCACTTAGCAAAGTTACCACCTACTGGTTTTAAGCAGTCAAAGTATTCAAGTAGATGTTGTGTTCATCAATGCCATCAATTGTGCGACTATTAGAAATCTAACTTTCATCATTGAATTTTTCAGGCATAATAATTATTACCAGGTACATAAAATTTAATTTGTATAAACACGATTGTTTACGCTGTTTCACGTGTCTCAGCTCAAAATGTATCTGGAACAAACGATTCGAAGCCACCAGAGACACAAGGTTCATGGTCAATGGATGAATCGCAACAACATCACCTACCTGTACCTGAGGAAGCATCGAAACAAACGAGCTTACTTAACAATACGACGTCAAAAAGTACTATTAGGCTTAGCCTGGAACACCATCAGTTTTCCCTGATTGTAATGTTAATGTTACACTGCTGAAAATGTTTTTACGCATCATCAACATCATCATCATCAACATCATCATCGTCATCATTATTATCAACATCATTATCATTATCGCCACCGCAACCACCATCATTATCATCATCATCATCATCATCATCATCTTCATCATTATAATCATCATTATTATCATCATCATTTTGTACATTATTTCTAAAGTTCTGATATTTGAGACAGTACAGATTTATATTAATAATCTTAAACTCTTGAGTCTTGAAAGAAATAAAAACGATTGAATTTCACCTAACCTAATTCTCCAGATTTCTTGCAATAAGCTTTTCGATGCATTTAACATCATAATAATAATCATCAGTTTTGTGTCAGATCACAACGCAACAACTGGGGTCGATGAACGATCAAGCAACACGATGTTGTATGTCGCAATCGCAGTATTCGTCATTGGAAGTTCCATTGGAATCGGTTGTTGCATATTAGTGTAAGTCAGAGCAACGATGGAATTATTCTCGACGGGGTTAAGTAGAGTTTGAGTCACATCAATTACCCTTGCATGCTCGTCAGAGCTTTTTTAACGTGCAGTACTGTTGTACACAAAATGTGCAGTACTGTTCTAAGCGGATTTTCTCAGTTGTAGAAAAGCGATTCTGTGCAGTGAAAACTTGTAAAAAGGTCAATGTCCTCCGATTGGGAGTAGGCCTAAATTGTCATGGAGTACTGGATGGGAGAGAAGGGGTTGTGCAGTTCTAAAAGGTCTTTCGAAAAAACCATTATGCACTTCAGCAAGTTTACGGTCGTAGCCTATGTATTAGGGTGCGTCTAAAGTTTGAAATTTCTAAATTATCGTCCAGCTTTTTTGTGTTCCACCTTCAGACACATTGACATTTATAAAAGTTGAGGAAAACTGGAATAGATTTAGAACTTGCTCTGTTCAAATCCCTGGACGAAACACCACACAGACAGTGACACATCGCAATTTTGAAAGACTGAAACACATTTAGAGCTTGCACATATGAGAAGATGCAATTATAACAAAGGAAATACAATTGACTATTTGTTATCATTGATTCCTTTAGCGGTTTTCAAAATATGTTTCGATTGTATTCGACCGAATTAAACGATTCTCTTCAACATTTTTTCTGACTGCCAGACTTCACCGATGGACTTCATGAGAGTCATTTACGTTCTCGGCCAAATCGTTCTTCACACTTACGGCGGATAATGGTGTCTTTTTCTGTTCTAACATGTACTAACGAAGTCATCCATAAGTATTAAGCGGCCATACTTTCAATTGTTTCAATTTATTATTGGCCACCATTGCATCTTTTTTGCATTACTTATACAATGTACATACATGTTGGTGTCTCTATTTAGCGGGAACATTGGCAATGTGACTTGCGATAATTTATTTATAAACTATAAATTGATTGGTTGCACAAATAAATGATTGATTGATGATTGATTGATTGAATGATTGATTGAATGATTGATTGAATGATTGATTGAATGATTGATTGAATGATTGATTGATTGATCTCATAATATTATAATAGAAAGAGTGCCGTACGTACCCAGTTGCAAACAAAAATGACTTTAGGCTAACAGCAACACCTGAGCTACGGTTTACAATCTAATGCATCTATCTGCGAATACGTTGCATTAAATGCATTAAATACGCGTCTGTCTACGTAAATAATTCTGCTTCTAATTATAATAATCTTATTTTGATTGTTTTTTAAGATACGTCAAAAGGAAAAGAAAGAAGCGTTCTGCATCGGCAAAAGGTAGTCACAAATATTTTGCTGCAATTTCAAGTTCTAATAACAGCTAAGTTTGATAAAATTGCAACTTCATCGAACACAAAATCAGCCTTTGGCATAATTTCATCTATGCTGTTGCTCATGATCAGCTTCAATGTAGGCCTATTTGTATTTTGTTTGCGCACTTGTTATAGCGCCCCTTCAAGATCTCTCTACTCAGAGGCGCTCCCGAATGCAGAGCAGACACTGTATCGGAGTTTCATGCCAAAGCTCT
>OX457046.1:10630211-10652711 GCA_949752735.1 Lumbricus terrestris
TTGGCAAGTCAAGTGATTTGTCTAGATTGCAATCACCAATCATCTGTAAGGTTGACATTATAAGGATTCTAAAGTTAACGTCAAACCTCCAAGACGTAGCTTCGAGGGTCCTTATAAATGTGTCTTTTAACAGGTGCTATGCAGTTGATTCCCAAAGCGCCTCAGAGTAGAGATCACTCGAGGTGCTATATAAATAAGTCACCAGGTACAGCCAGCTTCTAGAAAACCATTTCTTCGTCCGGTGGCTTTCGAGACTATTGGTCATATTAATAGGCCTACCAATGGCATGGGCTTCATCAGAGAGCTAACTCTAATCACCCTAAGGAGATCTGCTGCTTCATCCAGCGCATGTCTATTACTACGCCCTATTACCACCATTTAGCATCTCATCGTCGAATTTACTCTCCCATCACTCTAAATCAGGGGTTCTCAAAGTTTTAATTATTAATAGGGGCCATTCTTAATTGCTTATAAAATTACATGAAATCCTAAAAATGGCGTTCTGCGTTTAAGACGTTCTTGCGATTTCTCAAGTCATGTGGTATTTTAGTGACGTCCATATGCATTTTTTACTCAAATAACACAAATATTGCCATAACCAACATAGTGAATCACAATAAGACCAAATATGGGCCATTTATTTTAAAGTGTGGCAACGTAAACTACGGATTTACGGTTTACCGAGACTAATCAACTGGGCATAACTGTGGTATCGTGGACCCGCATATACACTATTGAAAGAATATAATGACGACACTAACCATAACCCTTGCCCCAACCGAACCTTGATTCTTATGACGCCTAACCTGATCCTAACCGACCCTAAGTGACACCTGGTCCGCAATACTACAGTAGGCTAACTGTTATGCCTCAACTTGGTACAAGACAATAACTCAACCTGTCAACGTGATTGCTCCGTTGCTATAGCAACACAAGACAAATAGATCGCGTCATCTCTCAGTAATATTATGCCTGAAATAAAAATACTCCAATTTAATTTTACTAGAACAATAAAAAAAATGAATGGAAGGTTTATACAAACAACCACGGTTTACGGAATCTACGCCACAAGAGACAATGCTCAGCACTACGTCATATAGCCTAGTCACAATAGTTTTACGGCGATAAATTTCATATTTACATTGTCGTTGAAAATGTTGAAGTTGTCGCAAGAGTTTCTGCATACGGAATATAATACTACTAAAGATTTTCGATGCTTCTTATAACAAAATATGTTTGCGACACAGTTCACCAACGACCTTTACTGAACACGTTAACATGGTAAGACAGCAGCCACAATTAGTCATGTTACTCATCTAAAACCTTTTGCAAAATTGTAGATCAACATGTGCCACGGATATAATAAAAATTGTAGGAAAAACGAAAGTGGAACAGCTTTGAATCGTAGACTCCGAATTTCCATGGCATTACTACGAAACCGAGCTCGGGGCACCAACCTATTTACGAGCGCTGCCTAGAATCATAGAAGTTGTAAAGTGGTGAGTTAGTCATGAACTTTAGAAATCCGAGCTCGACTGGGAAGAAACTAGAAAAAGAGACGGGGCGGTAATTTGCCGCTTTAACATTCTAATTTATTCGCATGGCAAAATTATTTTCATTAATCCGACTTCTATTTAGCAAGAATTCATTTTTATCAGTCCAACTTGTGTGAGTTCAACACTAAAACTTAGTTTTGTTGAGCAGGAAAAAGCTTGGAAACCGAACTTCTATTCAGGAAAGAACTTTCTTTCATCAATCTGTCCTCTACTTGCGCAAAAATCTTACACTATAAAGCAGAATGTTTGTCAATCTGTGTGTATGTATGTCTGTCCCAAGAAAGGTTCTGAAACCGCATGCATTAGAAAGACGAATTATTTTTTAAATCTTCTTATGCGAATCTGTAGGTCAGCGCGACTATTTTCAGCTCTCAATTAGCTTTAAATCCCGTGTTATAGACATTTTAAATTTTCAAGCGGTAATTAACGCGAAATTAAGACACCATTAACGTTTGTATGCAATTATGCACTATTATAGGACTTAGCGATATTTTAATTTCTTTTCACGTAATTTCTGTCTGTGGGCGTGGTCTATGTGGTTAAACATAACACGTGTCCAGCCTATTTGCAATAATAATAATGATTGTTAAAGTAAGGATATTATGAATTGACGACTGCAGGGTTAGAAAAAATACATAGATGAGTTGATTTTTGTGAAGGTCGTTCAAAGTTCAAGCGGAATTGTTTTACGGTGGAGTGGAGTTGGAGGCGGGGCAGGATTGGGGGCGGGATGGGTGGCGCAAGCAAATTGACAAATTTTAAAGTTTATATTAACTTATTTTAGAATGAAGTGCATCCATATTTTAGAATGAAGTGCATCCATATTTTAGAATGAAGTGCATCCATATTTCAGAATGAAGTGCATCCATACGCATTTCGGGATTCGGTCGCCCGATATTATGTGTGTCTGAGCTTAATATGGACTTTGGTTGAAAGCAGAGACGGTCAAGGTAAGTACATAAACTCAATAATATCCCGATGAGGAAACAATAATCATTGTTACTTAGACAAGTCAGATTTTCAGACATTGGGAAAGAAACAAAAAGGTTGGCGACGTTACACGCTGGCATCCTATGCATCGAGACGGATCAAATTCTGACTAGAGAACACAGAAGTACAAAGCTAAAACAAATCACACAATTTATGTAATCATAGGCTATCCATATAATAATCCAATGTAGGCTACCGTTCATTGAAAGATGCATTTCAATTTAAATCCAAACTATAAAAAGAGCAACAGAATGATACAAACATTGTCTTTGCATCCGGATGCATCGAACCAATTGAGATGATCTTCATTCGTTTGACAATAATCGCGAAGTGCTTTCTTGTTCTGGATTTAACGGTCATTAATATTACTACCATAATAATAATAATAATAATAATAATAATAATATTAATAATAATAATAATTATTATTATTATCATAATTATTATTATTAGGCCTATTTATATTTTTATTAATAATATTATTATCATTATTATTGTTATTACTTACAATAATTTCTAACTATTACAATCGTCATTTTATCATTATTATTATAATTAATATCATCATCATCGTTATTATATTATTATCATCATTATTATCATCATTATTAGTATTACTAATATCATTATTATCATCATCAATATTGCCTATTATTATTGTTATTATGTTATTAGTAATAATATTATTACTAATATTATTATTATCATCATTATTAATCCCTCCCTCCCATTCGCCAATACCCGACATTCATTTGCCCTGCAGTTAGCCTACGCACTAACAATGGAATTTTGGTTCGTTAAATTCTTCTGTTACGCCCAATAATAAAATGTGATATTCAATGTTCATTACATTAATATCGTTTGCACGTATGGGTTGTTTTAGGTGAGAACTGCCCCATTGTTTTCTCCCACAAATATCATGGCAGTGGATCAAGAGATCCTCTTATAATGCTAGGAGTGAAGGATAAAGACAGCTGCGAAGATAGATGTAGAAACGATTCAACTTGTGTCGCTTATCAGATCAACAGATTTTATATGCGTTCTCTTTGCTGGCACCAGAATAATCTTACTGCCTTAAACGACCGCTATAAAGATGATATGGTTGACGAATATGTCAAGGAAAGCAATTGCAAAACCTCATCTTCACCATTCTCAGGTTTACATTCTATAGCAATTTTCACGTATCTTAGTAGTTGTGACATTGTCTAAGTGAATTAATTATTTGAATCAGTTTAATGGCTAAACATTGTATTCTATGCTCATAATAAAATTATTCCTCGGATTGGTTGGCAGGCTTTAATTAAAAAATTGACGATGATCATGATGATGATGATGATGACGATGATGATGATGATTATAATGAGGGCTTACTTCAAATCGAAGGTACTTGTGTAGGGTGTCAATTACTGGATTTAGAATTACATTTTTACTAGTAGGCTATATACCGACTTTAAACAAGTTTCTTGCTGTCACTGAAGTAACCATCATAATATATTATTGTTAAGTCAGTGACAACATGAAAGTTACGTCAGTGACACAGTTGATAAATTTACTTAAATTAAAACAAATCTTCGACTACTTAGTTGTATTCCTAATATATTGCTTCAGAAGTTTACAAAATGTCCAGAATTTTTGCTTTGCTACTTTTGGTTATATCCAAAAAGTCTTAATATCTGTCACTGACGTAACATTGAAAAGCACACTCCAAACTTCTGAAGCCAAGAAAATGAACTGTTATTAATAATTATTGTTGAAAGTTTTACTTGAAGATGCTTGCCAAGTGGAACTTCCATCCAATTGATCTAGCTTGTTTGATAAAATCAACCAATTGCTGCCGTTATTTACAAAACGAACCTTTTAGTATTTCTGTAATAGAATTGAGCCGAACATGTCGACATCAAATGTAAGCTGGCTGACGGTCATCTCACCAAAGATTATTGATTTTAATTATTCTTTTGAACACTATTGTCTCGTAGCTTTAAAATGATGCCTTTATAATAACAAAATTCCCAAAATATTTTTGACTTTTATGTCTCATTCCCCGTGGAATTGCCCAAGAAACGAATTCTCACGTATTTGCACGGTAAATTCTGTACAAAAACAAAAAACCTGAAGATACGTTTTCTCTAAGTTATTCTGATGTGTTGCTTAAGATGTAATACCGATTTTGGTGTGGACTGGTCTGCTGAACTTGAACATTATTCATGTTTAAACATGGAAGTATCTTGGGGCAAGCATTATCCCAACTTTCTATATCTAGAGTGAACGATCAATGCAGCCATGTGTACAATAAATCCTGCTTCTTTTTGAATGTGCATTCAATCTGAAAATACCGAAGTCCCTACTTAGCCTAATTCTAAAATAATATTGTAAAATTATTGTGCATCATTGCAATTCGGTTTCAGTTTTGCCTTCCGATGATTCATCAACTCAAGTATCTCAATCATCTCTTGAATCAAAAGAACCTGAAACTACAACTGCTCCAATTTCACCAAGTACGTTTTACACACATAGATCATTTTGCAATCACCAAATGCAATCTTACCGTTACTATCATCGTTATACTTTGTCTTAATTGCCTGTGAGAATATAATTTCTACTTAGCCTAATTCTAAAATAATATTGTAAAATTATTGTGCATCATTGCAATTCGGTTTCAGTTTTGCCTTCCGATGATTCATCAACTCAAGTATCTCAATCATCTCTTGAATCAAAAGAACCTGAAACTACAACTGCTCCAATTTCACCAAGTACGTTTTACACACCTAGATCATTTTGCAATCACCAAATGCAATCTTACCGTTACTATCATCGTTATACTTTGTCTTAATTGCCTGTGAGAATATAATTTCCTCGAAAATTCCGGATAATCATGTACGTAATTATATTTTAATTTTTATTTTTATGTACTCGAGAAATCTATAATGCCTCTGCTGTCGGATAGTAATAAATTGCTTTGAAGAGGCGGTCAAGGCTGACATCAAGGTCACGGACTGTGAGGGGAGACCAATCTGAGGACAAATTTGTACAATCTAGAGCCCATCAATACTAGACCACAGATCGTAGGTGGAGAGGTCAGTGGCTCAGTATCGGCCGTATAGGGCTCCAAAATTATAATTAAAATTATAAGTCCTCAACCATTTTGAATTTCCAGTGGCTTCGCGCATTGTCTTTGCACTAACGGTGATTGGTTGGTATAAGCAAATGATAATTCGGGTAGCAAAGCTGTCTCCCTGCTTCGTCTACTTCGCTTCAATTTCCCAACTGTCAAAGAATATTAAGTACATAAAAAAATTCTGATGATGATAATAGTAGGCCTAACTAGCTTATCTCTGATAAGTAAATACTGTTAAGAAATAGCCAACAACAATAGCGATAACATAGGCTACCAAAGAGCATAATTAGTTCTTCCCGTCATTTCACAGTCAAAAAACCCGATTTACGCTGTAGTTAACCTCCTTGATTAATTTGAATTCTAGTTCGAATAGAGTAAAATATTAATTTTTTCCGTTTGCATTTTATGAAACTGAATGCGATAATTTTAGGTGAGAACTGCCCCATTGTTTTCTCCCACCAATATCATGGCAGTGGATCAAGAGATCCTCTTATAATGCTAGGAGTGAAGGATAAAGACAGCTGCGAAGATAGATGTAGAAACGATTCAACTTGTGTCGCTTATCAGATCAACAGATTTTATATGCGTTCTCTTTGCTGGCACCAGAATAATCTGACTGCCTTAGACGACCGCTATAAAGATGATATGGTGGACGAATATGTCAAGGAAAGCAATTGCACAACGTCATCTTCACCATCCTCAGGTTTGCATTGTAGCAATTTTCACGCATCTTAGTAGTTGTGACAATGTCTAAGTGAATTAATTATTTGAGTGGCTCTCATGCAATCAAACTATTCCTCGGATTTGTTGATATAATTAAACGATGATTCTAAGAATGCAGCAAAGCTGTTCATCGTCTTGTTCAAGACTGTTACTAGCAGCTATTTTGCTTCGATATTATGCATCCGATTTACATAAATTTTCTGATGCTCTTACCTTAGTATACATTCATTTTGTTACATATCGCATTCCCTATTACTCATCGCTCTGCTTTGTCTCACAGTCATCCAGCAAAATGGTTTGTCTAGACCGGGTTTTTATTTTCCCCCGAGGTATAATAACCTAGTTATGATTCCATGAATTATATGAGAAATACCACGAAGTGCTTTGTTGTAATGGATTCAACGGTCATTAGTATGCTGCATCATACCAGCTTCCATGAAAAAAGCATTTAATTGAAGTAAGATTTATTTTTCATCAATCCAATAATTTTATGAATAACAGTTTTAATCCTAAAATTAGGGCAAGAAAGTTGATCGGCCCGAGACCGGACCCTTGAATAATGCTTGCAGTAATGCACTTGAAAGAGGAGAACTCCGCCACATAATTCGAAGCTACATTTTTTGCCAAACGGGATTTTGATGGTTCGTTCACACGGCAGAGTTTCTATCAATTATTGAATGGTTTAAGCTTGTAATTTCCAGCAAGCAATGCAAATTTACAATTAGAATTCAAACTTGAACAATAATTGAGTTTCATTAATTCAAATTTCGTTTGAACAGAAACCAATGTATTCACTATTTCAACAGATTTCTCAGCTTCAACTGCATATCCATCAAAAGAAATAACTATCGCCGACACAACTTTAGAAAAGGTTTCAGATGCAGATGTATCGATGACAACATCCATAACCCAGGAACCTATGCCAACTCAGGAACCTATGCCAACTCGGGAACCAAAGCCAACTCACAAACGTATGCCAACTCGGAAACATGTGAAATTTCATAAAGCTATGTCAACTCAGGAACCTATGTCAATTCGGAAACATGTCAAAATTCAGAAACCTAAGCCAACTGAGCCAACTATGACAACTATGCCAACCCAGGAACCAAAGCCAACTCGCAAACGTATGCCAACTCAGAAACATAGGAAACTTCATAAAGCTATGCCATCTCAGAAACCTTTGCCAACTCAGAAACATATGAAACTTCATAAAGCTATGCCAAGTAAAAAAAATATGAAAATTCATAAACCTTTGCCAACTCCGAGACATATGAAAATTCATATACCAAAGTCAACTGAGGAACCTATGCCAACCCCCGAACTACCAATAGACAGCATCGCAATGTCACCAAGTACGTATAAGCGTGGCAAACAATCTAAATTTAGACCATAATATTATTATCACTTCGTCATCATCATCGTCATTAATATAATAATAAAACACGGCGCTAATAGCAGCCTACAATGCTCGTTCACCCTACGAAGCTCGATCTCGGTACCTCTTGCTCTCCATGCCAGTGTGTCATAAAATGCGCTACTGGGTCCCCAATACATAATTTTTTTCACCCGACGTCGATAAGATCCCTAGATGATAAAGTATTAGGCCTACTGACTTTATACTTAAATAAAATAATGATAATAATAATAGATATATAATGACATCTGTGAGAAAAAGGTTACTGCAAGAATTAAGGGAAATTATCAATAAAATACAAACGCTTTATCAAAGGCGTGCGATTTAAGACAGCAGGTTGTACAGATAAGCCAATGTTCATAAGCTCATGATAAAGCGATTGCAGAGCAGCGCTCGTGAATAAGCTGGTGCCCTGCGCTTAACTTTCGAGTGTCGCTTTAGACGTTTGGAGATTACGATTACGATTACGATTACATGTTCGCTAATTCATCTGAATAATTTTTTTTTAAATTATGCATTTTTGCTTTCTGTTTTAGAGTCGGCGCATTCTAATGTTTCGAATGCAACAATTGATGTAGATGAGATTGAAAGAGAAAAGCCCAACATTACGCTTTATGTCGGAATCGTTCTCTTGGTCGTGGTGGGAATAATGATCGCAATTGGCCGTGTCATCTTGTAAGTCTAGTCGAACGCGTGCAGTATCACGTCACTTCTATGATATTATGCACGTTGGCACATGGACCTATAATTAATTGTAATGTTATAATTATATAATTATAATATTATAATTATAGTAACATAATTTTATAATTTTAATATTATAATTATATAACTATAATTATATAATTGTAATATTATACGCCTAATTATATAATTATACGCGTGTAGGTTATGAAAAGGCCTTCGACTGAGTGAATTGGTGTAAACTTATGGAAGCGTTCAAAAAGATCGGAGTGGATTGGAAAGATAGAAGGCTGATAACGAACCTCTATAGTGAACAGACAGTGGTGGTGAGAGTACAGGGGATCAAGAGTTAGACAAGGTTGCCCACTATCTCCCCTATTATTCAACATCTACATAGAGATGCTGGTGATGGAAGCACTTGAAAAGGTAGACGATGAAATAAAGGAAGGAGTGAGTCTACATGTAGGCCTAGACCTATGCGCGTATGTTGTTTTAAACGAGTAGGTTACCTACATGTCATGTATATATTATATCGATATTCTTTTGCACCGGCTTTAACAGTCTTATTGCTGCTGCTGTTTTTAAGGTACAAGAAACAAAGGAGAAGAGCTGCACTAGAAGAAGGTATCCACAAATATCTAGCTACAGTTTCAAGTTCTTCTCATCTCTCAAGTGGTTTCTAAGTCACATGAAAAGCTAGGCTACACGTCGTAACAATGATAGGTCCAAACGAAAATAACTGGCAAATCATCTGCTGATGTTCAGAATCAACGTCAATGTCATGTTATGAACGGTGATGTAGACAATTCCATCGTAGTTAGTATCTTAGAAACCAGTTTACACGGTCAAATATTTCCACCACTTGGTATGTGCTGTCGCATAATCCTTGGAAATGTCTCTACACCGTGGTTCAAAAAAAGTAGGCCAAACTGTTTTTCAAATATCTGAAATGCCTGATAACATATCACGCTAAAAGTTTCCGAATATTTAGAGGTTTGGACCAAGAATATGATTCCAAATTTTGAAGAGATAAAGTTGAACGGATAGAAAGAATCTTTCAACTTCATATGCCGAAACAGTTTGGCTTACTTTTTTTAACCACGGTGTATTATTTCTGTGGGCCAAGATTTTTGGAACGGTTTTCTTCTAGCCGTTGACTCGTCTCAGTTTTTTTTCATTTAATATTCGTGTGGCGTAGTGACGTAGTATCATGGTGGGATTGATGCGGTGGAGCCGTAGGTCCCAGGTTAGAATCCACCTCAAGCCACCGCGTAGGGACCTTGGGAAAGTCATTCACTCGAAATTACTCGTGCGTTACGGCGTTGATTTTGTTTCATTTTTTGTTCTCAGTTGCGAACGAACGGAAGAAGCTGCTTCGTAAAAAATCCATTGATCAGAACGCTGCGAAAAAGCAAGCAGAACTTGAAAGAAAGCTGAGCCGAATCACAACTACAACACTTGCAGCGGCACAAAATCAAATTGACCAACAGAACAATCAATTGTGGGTTTCTCATTGTGTTTTATCTTGTGTTTAATCACTGATAATTTTCAATCAGCCAATCACATAAATTTATATAGCGCCTCTTGTAAATAGCGCCCCTTCAAGATCTCTACTAAGTGGCGCTCCCAAGCGAGACTTGGCCGAAATGAAAAGTCTCGAGAAGACGAGAGAAAGGGGAGCAGAGTCACGTGGAAGCGAGAGGAGCAGCATGGAGGCCATTCAAGATAACTTGAACCACCACCGAGGTTGTTCTTCGCTGCATGGCGGAGGTACGTGAAAAAGGGACAAAGAGGTCACCACGGATAGGTGAGCGCAGCGAACAGCGGTCCATAGAAACAGAGGCAGATGTAAATAGCTCACTATAGGTAGAATGGAGCTTGAACCATGGGACAGCGCCATGATAGATGAGACTTTACAAGCAATGGTTTGCTGCAGTGGAAGCCAGTGGAGGTAGTCCCTCATGAAGACAGAGACATGATCAAATCGGGAGATGCCATCAACCAAGCGTGCTGCAGATCGACGAACCATAACCCTGGATTTCAGACGCACCTGTGGGAGGTCAACATAAAGAGATGAACAGTAATCCAAAAGATTTCGAACAAAGACCTGAACAAGACCAGAAGAAACTGTGAACGAGAGAGAGAGCGAGCTGTCGCATTTTTTGATAATAGCAGGCACGTTACAGAGTAGAGTTATGTTTAGAGAAGGAACAGAAATCCGGTCTCTCGCGTATAATGGGCATTCCACCGATTGAGACACTTCTTGAGAGGGCGAGAAGAGAGACCTGCAATCTATTTACTGCATAGCACGGTATTATATGCATAAGAAAGAAGACGTAGAAACAGATGATCGGCCGTTTTAAGCAAACTACTAACATTGATCTATAAAAACTAAAACGAAATCTAAAATAATAATAATAGAAAATAACACTATATTCATATGATAACAAAATGAGAATAATGATGATAATTATAGGCAAATAGTGATGATGATGATGATGATGATGATGATGATGATGATGATGATGATGATGATGATGATGATGATGATGATGATGATGATGATGATGATGATGATGATGATGATGATGATGATGATGATGATGATGATGATGATGATGATGATGTTGATGATGATGATGATGATGATGATGATGATGATGATGATGATGATGATGATGATGATGATGATGATGATGATGATGATGATGATGATGATGATGATGATGATGATGATGATGATGATGATGATGATGATGATGATGATGATGATGATGATGATGATGATGATGATGATGATGATGATGATGATGATGATGATGATGATGATGATGATGATGATGATGATGATGATGATGATGATTATAATAAAATAATAGTAATAATTAGTCATCACAGAACAATGTTGTTACAATAAAAACAATAATTTTTGTTTTTCAGATCCACTGGTGCACCTGCCGTTCCTCTCCAAACCATGAACTCAACTTCTGGTGGAACTGCCAAAATCACAAAGTCCACTCCTGCTGAACCTACACAAATCACAGATTCAAGTCCTGCTCAACCTGCCCAAATCATTCAGTCAGCTCCGGGTGGAGCTACCAAAATCACAAAGTCAACTCCGAATGCGCCTACCCAAATCCCAGATTCAATTCCTGCTCAGCCTGCTCAAATCATAAAGTCATCTCCTGTCTAACTAAAACACTGAAATTTGCTACATGCAAATTGCTAAACTTGCACATTATTAAGAAACCATGCTTTGTTGTATTTTGGATGGCATTGAAACCGTGGATTTATAAGCTAGATGATTCTGATGCTATATTAAACAATAACGAGCATGTACATATGCGTAAATTTATTCTTGCAGATAATTATATCACGACTGGTGTTGTCTTGTTCTACGATAAGTAGCCTATCATTCTTTTGATAATTATAAATAAAAAAGTATGTAAGATAGCCAGCAGCAGAGCCTAACGTATTGTGGTACATTTCAGTATACGAAAAGATATAATTATGATTCCGTAGAATCAGGAATGGAAGAGGGAGATGTACGGTGTACCGTCAGAGCAGTAGCAGCATCTAACATAAGATCTGGCGAAATATTTTTGAAATATTGGGGATAATTTATAACATCTCCGTCCCACCCACCACAAACTTTGAAGAACCGTTAGATTACGCAAGAAGGTGAGAGGATAACTGTTGGGCAAGCTTGAACATTACGGCATTATAGAGGCGTGACACAGCAAGGTTATTACATAACCTGGATAATAAAACACAGTGTGTCCATTTAGAAGGCTACCGGTCTCTACCAGAGACCATTCGGTGTGGAGTATACCCTACCTCAGGGACCTATAGGCCTATTGAGACTATCAATATTTCTGATTTATATAAATAGCTTAGGCTACCACATATTTCTAATAAATCTGATTCCATTATTGTTTGCCGAAGACACAAAATTTTTCATTTCAAATTATTTAAATTTTATACACAATCGATATAATTGACAATAGAGACTTCGGTCAAACCGTGGATTAAGTCGCTATAATTGCTTCAATTTCTTCAATGACGAACTTGGCGTTGCCAAGTAATCCCAGGCCTAATCAGTCTACCAGTATAATTATCGTCAATCCAGGTTCTATTACGGTAAGTAATAATTTTTATCAGGCCTGCTGCTATTTAGGCAAATAGTTGTTTTAATAAATCCAAATTTTATTTTAAATTGACAACATAAAATAATTTGGTACTGTAAACTACGGACTTACCACGATAAATCCACATTGGCACAAGACAAAGACTTCAAACTTCCGAGAAACAATAATTATTGTACCAATGTAATCGCAACACCGGACAAACAGATCGAGGTCTCTTTCAAAAACCGAAATCAAATGAGGCATAGTATAATTTTTTAAGTGTAGGCTTACTAGAACAATTAAAAAATGAGCAGAAGTTTTGAATAAATAACCGTGGCATGGTCGCTCATTCAAGATTTTACTGGAATCACGTCACAAAAGAAATGCGTATTACGTCATAGAGTCGCATACGTCATAGAGTCGTAATAGTTTAGAGGCTATGAATTTCATATTTGCATTGTCGATGAAAATGTTGAAGTTGTCGCAAGAGTTTCCGCTTGCAGAATATAATTCAGCCAAAGATTTTCGATGCTTCTTATAACAAAATATGTTTGCGACACAGTTCACCAACGACCTTCACTGAAGACGTTAACATGGTAAGAAAGAAACCACTAGTTAGATATAAAACGAACTCTTCTCGGATCTCTTATATTTCACGAATGCAGTATAGAAAGGATAGACTTTGTAATCGAAGGCTTAATCATAGACTCCAAATTACAAAAGCGCTTCTATGAGACCGATCGATTGATTGATTGATTGATCGATCGATTGATTGATTGATTGATTGATTGATTGATTGATTGAAACTATTTTGACGGCGTCTTTGAAATTACAGAAATCTTTGAAATACATGTACAAATGTAAAATATTTTTCTGTTTAAATTTCATAGCAATACTATTGTTCCCATCACTGATAACAGTCCTTAGCTTATTTTTGTGCGTAGTAGCGCTTTTCAACAAGTTGGCAATATTTGAGTTTATGTTAACTTGTTCCAGGTTGAAGTGTATCCTGGCGCATCTCGAGGTTCTGTCACACGATTTTATCTTTATTTGAGCTTAATATGGGCCTTGGTTGAAAGCAAAGGCGGACATGGTAAGTACTTTAACATAATAATATATCCCGCAAGGGGAAACAATAATTATTGCTAAGATAAGTTACATGTAGCTTCTTAGATATTGGGAAAGAAACACAAAGGTTGACTCGATTCAATTGTCAATGTTAGACGTTTACATCTGTATGCATCGTGCAAGACCAATTATTTCTGACAAGATTAGTTAACATAAAAGCACAAAGGCAAATGATATTTTGTCATAATATTATCAACACCTCAGATTCACACTTTGGTGTGACCTTGCGCGCGTAATAAATTTATGTAATAATAATAATAATAATAATAATATTAATAATAACATTACATTTAATTCAATCGTGCGATGCAGTTGAATTTCTCTGGTCCGTGGTATGAAAAATGGCAACAGATTTGTCTTATAAGTCTAATTCAATTCATAGGGTCGTCATCGCTCATAGGCTATAGGCTATACTGCTAATATGCGTATAATTAGTTATCCTGAAAATGATTCTTATAATTGCCCCTACTTGGAAATGCATAATAGGCCTATAGGTCTATACGATAATAGTTTGAAACTCGAATCATTGCTAGGTCTACAAGATAAAATTATGTCGCCAACAGCGTTTGTCTCTCATGTATCATAATTATAGGCTATATTTTATGCTATGGTGCCGTTTTTCATAACCTGGCATAAGCTTACTCTCGAATCTCAGGCTGTAATCTCTTGACGAATTTTTATCAATGGCGAAATCGTATTTTACGTTGAATCCCAGAGAATACTAGGCTATTATTGGTTTACAAAATAATTATACGTATTATATTGCATTTATGTGAGAGCGCGATTCTCAGTGTAGGCCTAGTGCCTGGATTGATATAATATTATTATATAGGGTGACACAAAAGTTCGTTCACCGTTTTCAAAATGCGTTATCTCAGTAACGGCTTCATATTTCTCTATAATATTTTGTCAGTGTATGCATCAGTCAAATAAAAGATATTGATACAAATTTCATTATGATCCGGGCCGTTTTCGTCATTATTTATAAGAAAATGTAAAGACGACCAGTTTTTGCGGAAAAACTGCGCTCATCAAATTTACACAGAAAAGAAAATGTGTATAGGGCCTACGCCTAGCCTCATATGCAAGCGTGACAAGAGACTGTTGTTACCTATATAGGACATACACAGACGTAGGCTATTAGCGTACAATGTCTCCTTTCTGCTTAATGAAAGCACTGACTCTATCCGGCATAGGAAGAGTACGTTCCGCCTGCTCCACATATGAAGTTTAGTCCGTCGGTGATGGTTTGGGGTGAGATGACTGCCAGAGGTCTCACTAAGCTTCAATTTGTGCCAAATGGTACCAGACTGAACTCTCAGTACTACATACATCACCAACATTCTCGAGCAGATCGTGAAGCCAGTGTTCGAGAGAGAGAAAATAACAACGGCAGTGTCATGCAACGAAAGTTATTTGTTAACAGTGACCTAGGAGTATTTCAGCAAAATGGCGCACGCATCAGCTGTGACGACAAAGCGGCTAGACGACAACCTCCCGTCACAAATAAAGCCGAAGGATTGGCCACCCAACTCTCCGGACCTCTCTCCTATTGGGAACTTCTGGAGTAGGCCTATTTTATCTCTCAGCGTTTATAAAGATCCTGAGCCAAAGAACGCTGTACAGCTCAAGCGTCGCCTCCAACAAGTGTGGAGATCGATAGCAGTTGGGACAATTCAGAGACTGGTCCAATCATGCCGGATAGAGTCAGTGCTGCCATTAAGCAGAAAGGAGACACTGTACGCTAATAGCCTACGTCTGTGTATGTCTTATAAAGGTAACAACAGTGTCTTGTCACGCTTGTACACGAGGCTAGGCGTATACACATTTTCTTTACTGTGTAAATTTGATGAACGCATTTTCCCGCAAAAACTGGTCGTCTTTACATTTTCGTATAAATAATGACGAAAACGGCCCGGATCATAATGAAATTTGTACCAATATCTTTCATTGGACTGATGCATACACTGACAAAATATTATAAAGAAATATGAAGCCGTTACTGAGATAACGCATTGTGAAAACGGTGAACGAACTTTTGTGTCACCCTATATATATATATAGGCTATATGTACAGCTCTTTTCAGTGAGATGATCGTTTTCCATGGTGACGTTAAAGGCATCGTCTGCATAACATGATATAATTTTAATTCTTGAAAGCACTTCTCTTGAAAGCATTTAATCATTTCTAGAATAACCTGTAGTTGACAATGGAACTGTTCGATGAGCAACTGCAACTGTTTTAGGCTATTAATTAACTCACACCATATGGTAGCATTATATTGCCATTGTTCTTTTAATTGTTTTTAGCTAAAACTAATAATAAATTTCTGACGTCTCTTTGCCGATGTAATGTTTGAGCTGATCGGTCCCAATCGGCTGCACAAACTCTTTTATCCACGTAGACTAAACCGCTCTGTTAGACCCCTTTATCCGATAGAAAACTTTCGAGCAACATGCAGCTGTTATAATGGCGAATCAAGTTACGATGGAACATTCACTTTGGATAACAACTGGATATATTATAGTTAAATAATTAAAAATGTTATTCTGTCCGTCACAACAGTATTTACGAATAGAATGTATTGCACTAAATCTTCATAATTAAATCAAGCTGTTATTGTGTTGAACAGAGGCAATTGCTTACCCTCTGCCACGAGCTGCAGACAGGTCTTTATCCAAGACAATTGCTTACACCATTCCATCAATCGCTTCAGATTCACTTCCGAAACAATCGTCAATTCCAGCATTTAAATCACTTCGGAAAAGGAGAAGAATCAGAACTGTACCGGATCCAATTTCAACAAGTCCGGAAGATGCAAGTATGTTTTTGGCCAACTATAGATTATGCAATCACCAAGTGACCGCAGAATCGTAACAGATCTGTTGTTGTTATTGAAATTAGTATTTTCTACTTGAAGTATCTAAGAAGTTGCCTTTGCCTGTCAGGTATCGACGATCGTCCTCGATCAACTGTGTGACTATGCTTTGAAATGCAATGGCACAAATCGTCTGCGTACTGAAAATTAGTTTTCCACTCACGGTTCAAAATTTGGGTGTCACCCTTGACCGGAAACTTAGTCTCTCCCTGCATGTTATCTTATTCTCTCGATGCTGCTACTATCAGCTCCACGGCCCGAGTGGTTGCTCACTTTCCTTCTCACGTCGCGCTAGTTGTTTTGTGCATGGGAAGATTAAATTATGGACTAACGAAATAAGTTGTTTATCTTAATTATTATGTAATGCTGTCATTCGCTTGGTCTCTTGTTTGCTCGAATCCGTTGTTCGCAAAAGAGACAACGACTTTCCTACATTGAGAGCGACTGACAGACGTTGGAACAGATGTATGGCTTCACATTGGTCACTTAGCTAACGAAATCCTGCAGCGTAGCTCTTGTACAAAATCGAGAGACTCGGAGTGTCAGCTTCCTCATGTTTCGACAGACATAGGAAGGAAATTAGGGTTCATGTGACTCTGAGAAATATGGCATCGTATTTGCATTCCTTATTATGAGTTGCTTTTTCTGCTGCAGCTTCTGTGTTTTGCGTTAGGCCAATTACATGCTCGTACGGTGCTGCAAATGTATCTCGCTCCGTGGCATCGCAAGACAAGTAACGACCTTTGGAACATGGTATTATTGTGACACCATCCATTTGGTCTTTGGCGGTCAGCTCTGGAGAGATCATCGGAACATTTTATCATTATTAAAAATATTATTGTCATTATTTTATTGCTTTTACTTTCGTTATAACAACAAATAATTATTTTACTTCAAACGCTGACAAACTCGTCTGCAGACTATTGAAAATGATCGTTTTCAACAAAAGGTTCTGGTCCTATTATTATTATTTATTTTATTTTTTTAGCGCCCGAGGTATATAATCCCTCAGGCTTTAGAAGCAATAAATAGTAAAAGTTTTTTTATAGGTTCTCGTCTCCAGCGTGATATTATTATTACTACTATTTTTATTATTACTATTATTATTATTTTATTTTATTATTTTTTTATATTCTGCCTAGAGGTACTTAATTCCCCCAGGGACTTAGGGACTGCTATTATTTCAAGAATGTATGTCTGGTTGGTTTTATTATTATTATTATTATTATTATTATTATTATTATTATTATTACTACTACTACTACTACTACTACTACTACTACTACTGCTACTATTACTATTATTACTACTACTATTACTACTACTACTATTACTACTACTATTGTAATTAACATTAGCATGTTAATACATTCTTCCGTCATTCCAATCTTTTTTTTAAAAGGACCTTCGCTGTAGTTAAACTCAATAAATAGCAATTTTGATTCTTGTAATTCTGCTCAGGTATAACGTTGTAGACAGGCTAATTGCACTTCATTTCAGATGGAAACTGTCCCATTGTTTTCTCCAACAAAAATCCTGGCAGTCGATCAATTGATCGATCGGAAATCGAAGATGCAGTCGATCAAGCGAAGTGTGAAGCTATGTGTAGAAATGATTCAACCTGCGTCGCGTATCAGATCGACAGAAATCCTGGTGTAACACTTTGCTGGCATCAAATGAAAGCGAGTGCCTTAGACACATTGCGAAGTGATAATATGGTAGTGGAATACATCAAGGAGCGAAAGTGTACAGCACAATCCTCAGGTTTATTATTATTTTGCATATTATTAATCATCATTGAAGTAATATTATTAATACTAATAATAATCGTAATAATGATGATAATGATCATAAAATAAATTATGTTCTTCATTTAGCCAATCACTAACATTTATTTGCACTGTAATTATTCTCTATGACATGCGGATCGATGCCTGTAATTCTACTGCCGATAGGCCTACAGAAAATTTAGTCCCAATACATGTACATGTATAAATATTGCATTAATTGACGTTATTTCAGGCGAGAACTGCCCCATTGTTTTCTCCATCATAAACCCTGGCAGTCGATCATTTAGTCGATCTGAAATCAAAGATGTAGAGGACAATGCCACGTGCGAAGCTATGTGTAGAAATGTTTCAACTTGCGTTGCATATCAGATCGACAAACGCCCTGGAAATCCTCTTTGCTGGCACCAGAATAATCGGACTGCCCTAAACAACTTAATTAAGATAGATCTGGTAGACGAATATGTCAAGGAAATGCGCAATCTCTTCTTCACCATCCTCACGTTTTTATTATAGTAATTTTTCACATAATCGTAGGAATTTCGACAGGACCATGTGAATAGTGATTTCATTGTTTATATTCTCAGCCATTGCAGGCTGTGCATGTAATCACAGTATTCCTCTGGTTTATTTATTTATCTATTTATTTACTTCACTCATTTGATACAGCGCCTCTTTTAGCTCGATGTTCAACCTTGGTCGTACAGGAAGGTCTTTCGGTTACATTACTTAGCCTTTGTGGTTTTCGCACAATTGTAATTTGAGTATGCAGTTGTTTTTTCGCACATTCACTTCAAAACACCATCCTCGTCAATTCTAGTATTTACAATGGCATGCTCGGGAACAACTAGCGCCGCTAGCGCGTCATGACTCATGAGCAAGAGAGCGACCACTCAATCAAATGAAGTGAGTCGTTTAATGACCTAAGAGAAGCCGACTAGAAGCCATACAAGATGGAAGGACATCGACAGTGAGGCGCACAGCATTGGAGGCTTCTGATGGGTGGGAATGGTTGTAGGCTTAACGCTTTGATATGATCAGCGAAGAGTTGGTACAGGAGTCTCCCTGAGAAGACCAGCCGTGTAGAGAAGATATAATGAAGGACTATGGACGGATATACGTGGGGTAAATAAGTAAGTAATTCTTTGTTAGCACGAAGCATGTTGCGCATACAGTTGCACAAAGAAGCGCAATAGCACTTTATTCATAAAAGCCAAAAGCAATTTAAAGCTGTTGCATTAATTTGCATATTTAGAAGAAGACTGATTTGTTTCGTTACTTTTATGGGTCTTATCATTTCAAAGGTCCTGTCCCAGATTTTAAAATGACACAAAATATTGCTCTAGCTATTATATTATTGTATGGATTATTTTAGGTGAGAACTGCTCCATTGTTTTCTCACACAAATATCATGGCAGTGGATCAAGAGATCCTCTTATAATGCTAGGAGTGAAGGATAAAGACAGCTGCGAAGATATATGCAGAAACGATTCAACTTGTGTCGCTTATCAGATCAACAGATTTTATATGCGTTCTCTTTGCTGGCACCAGAATAATCGGACTGCCTTAGACGACCGCTATAAAGATGATATGGTGGACGAATATGTCAAGGAAAGCAATTGCACAACCTCATCTTCACCATCCTCAGGTTTACATTGCAGCAATTTTTCACGCATCTTAGTAGTTGTGACATTGTCTAAGTGAATTAATTATTTGAATCAGTTTAATGGCTCAACATTGTATTCTATACACATAATCAAATTATTCCTCGGATTGGTTGGTATAGGCTTTAATTAAGCGATAATTCTAATAGAAAGAAGATCTGTTCATCGTCACGTTCTCTATTGTAAATATCAACTCGCCAGATTCTAATGTAGCCTATTCAATTTACGTAAATCTATTGCTACTCCTGACTTCGTACATTTCTTCGTTAAATCTCATCTAGACAACTGCTAAGTCACATCTTGCGACGAGCAGCTATAGGCCTATACTAGTAGCATCATCATGTGCTGTGTGTCACTTGGTTTTGTTATTAAACGAATATATACTATATATATAATATCACAATAATTATTGTCTTCCTGTAGAGAGAATGAACGGTGAAGAATGTTCCATGCAGCAGTGTGCTAAGTGTTAAGTGTGTTGACTATGGAAGACATCCTGCTTCTATTTGACTGTGCATCCACTTTGAAAGCTGCTAAACTACCTGCTATGTAGCAAAAATTACTGATATAGATGATGATGTTATTGGATTACCTACTTGTTAAGTCATTGCAGTATTTGATTGCAAACTGAATCATTGCAATTCGATTTCAGAGTTGCCTTCGAAGTAATCATTAGCTAATCACCGACATTAAAAACTCATGAAACTACATCTGCAAGTACGTCTTACCCAACTAGATTATTTTGAAGTCAACAGATGCAATTCTACATTCATTATCATTATTATACAGTGACAAATGTTTGACTGCCGAAGTAGGCTATACTTCTTAAAATAATAATGTAAAATTATTGTGCATTATTGCAATTCAGTTTCAGTTTTGCCTTCCGAGGAATCATCAACTCAAGTATCTCAATCATCTCTTGAATCAAAAGAACTTGAAACTACATCTGCTCCAATTTCAGCAAGTACGTTTCACTCAAACAGATAATTTGCATTTAATAAGTGAAATTCTACTTATTGTCACTAGAATAAGCTGTCTTAATTGCACAATGCACGTTCATTCATTCAAGTCAAAAATTAATTGTCTGTTGGAATTGAATTACTTTGGAAATTTTCGGATAATTGTATAATTATAGTTATTATATTCCAATTGACTTATTTAATTCAGCTGTTAACACCCAAAATTGATGTTCACATGTTATGTATAATTTTGCATAAATTAATGCCGTATGCTAGGCATGGGCGGAGTTTGGTTTCCGTTCTTGGAGGGTCAAAAATTTTTGCGTGGCTGAGACTCTGTCCAGAAAACGAGAAAAAGATGATGATTTTTTTTATTAGACATTCGTATGTTTCGCGTGGGGGGGCTAAGCCCGAGAAAGATACAATTTACACGGTAAAAAATGACTCTGGGTCTTCTTGGGGGCTCAGCCCCCCTATCCCCTGATAAACTTCGCCCGTGATGCTATGTGAAAAATGTCCCATTGTTTTTTCCATCATTGAACCCGCCAAATAGGTAGTTAGGTTACTGCATTATTGTATGTTTACAGGAATTTTTTTCTTTTACAATTTTTCGTTGTCAAAACTGATTCTCTTTAAGCAGGCTACTTAGAAGACCAATACTTCAAACCAGAAAAATCAAGGCATGAATGTCCATAGACCATCAAACCCTGGTTTGCTTTTCACTTATTGTCGCACCCTGTGATTGAATCTATGGTTTGAATCAGCTTTAAGCAGACAATTGCGAATGTAATTATGGGTCTAATCAGTCAATAGGTCAACCTATCTATGATCGTCTCCAAATGAATTTTGACGCTGTAGGATATTTTGCATATTTTTTCAGGTTTACCAACAGAGGAATCACCAACTCAATCTTCTCACTCATCACGGAAATCGAAAAAACATGAAACTAAATCTGCTCCGATTTTAACAATTCCAGAGGATGATGAAGGTGCGTTTTACCCAACTAGATATTAACATTAAACCAAACGCAATTCTTTCATCATTATCGTTAAATTATACCGGTACATTGTCTTAATTGCATGTGGGAATCAAGCTATATCGGACATTTTCGGATAACTGTATAGTTTTTAGTTTTATTGCCTGCGGAAAAATTTTCAGGCTAAAAACTAAGCAAAGAAGAGATGTGTGGTGAAGCTTGGAGTACACGGTCCTAGTTCCCGTTGTATGGTGCAAAAATTCAATCGTGCAATGGTGCAATGGTGCAATGGTGTAATGGTGCAATGGTGCAATGATGCAATGATGCTATGGTGCAATGATGCAATGGTGTAATGATGCAATGGTGAAATGGTGCAATGATGCAATGGTGCAATGGTGCAATGATGCAATGGTGCAATGGTGCAATGATGCAATGGTGTAATGATGCAATGGTGCAATGATGCAATGGTGAAATGATGCAATGGTGCAATGGTGAAAT